>OY720441.1:131914361-132275812 GCA_963082915.1 Dolichopus griseipennis
TAAATATAACATAGGCACAAATCCAGAGTTTAACTATGTTTGGACCAAATTTATTTTTGGTGGCCATTCAACGCATTTTTGTTTTTTGTACAGAAGTCCAAATATTTCGAAGGAGAACACAATTGTAGAATTTGATATTTTATCGGATTCTATAATTAGTATCCTTCAGGACAATCCCGAAACTGAAATCGTTGTAGCAGGCGATTTCAATATCCACAATAAAAATTGGCTTCTATACTCTCCTCATACATCGGCAGAAGGCAAATATGTAGAACTTTTTAGCGCTCTTCACCAACTTACACAATTGGTGAAAGAACCTACTCGCATACCAGACTGTTCAAGCCATAGTGCTTATACTCTGGATCTATTTCTAACTTCTCATCCGGAAAAATACAATATTTCTGTCATTAGCCCATTAGGCAGCTCTGACCACTGCCTTATCAGTTCTCAATTTCAAATGCAAAATTTAACTAACCAAAAAGTTCCTCCCAATCATAAAATTTGGCTCCTAAATAAAGCCAACTGGGATGGTTTAAACTCCTTTTTCAAAAACTTTAATTGGTCTCTTTTTTTCAACAATAGAAATGTTGATGTAGCTGCCAACGCATTAACTAGCGCTATTCTCTTTGGCATGAATCTTTTCATACCAAGTAAGATTATAAGTGCTAAACACCGTAACCAGAATTGGTTAAACAAAAAATGCAGGCAAGCTATTAAGAAAAAAAATAAAGCTTTCTTTGAGTTCAAGAGGCAACCAACCGAAAGCAACCGGCTCTCATTTACAGAAGTTAGTAAGCGATGCAAAAGAATTTTAAGGCAGCACAAATTTAAACATGATTTTTAACTAAGGCAAAAAGTTATTCGCTTCCCAAAAGGCAGCAAAAGTTTCTGGTCATTTGCCAAATCAGTAAAAAACAACTTCACTTCTTCTACAACTCCTCCACTAATTTATAATAATGCTGTCATTGCTGACCCTGAACAAAAGGCAGATTTGCTGGCTCAAATCTTCGCAGCCAATTCAACACTGCCGGCAACAACAGCCTCTCCTCCGGTCTATGTACCAACAAATTCAAAACTTAAAAAAATTTATTTTCGCCCACGAGTTGTTGCTAAAGTTCTTAAGGGTCTGAATGTTCACAAATCTGCTGGTCCTGACGATATTCCACCAATTGTCCTCCAAAAATGCGCTAACACCCTAGCTGGTCCACTAAGCAAACTTTTTCACATATCCTTTGTTTCTGGAACTTACCCTTCTATATGGAAAGTTGCTTATGTCCAGCCAATCCCAAAAAAGGGTGCCCAGAGCAATCCTGAAAATTATAGACCAATTGCTCTAACATCAGTACTATCAAAGGTTATGGAGTTAATAATTAATTTCCATTTAAAAAGATATCTGGAGAGTAATGACCTCATAAGTGACCATCAATATGGTTTTAGGTCAAATAGATCAACAGGTGACCTGTTGACATTTTTGACTGAAAAATGGGGTCGTTGCTTGGAAAAATATGGCGAGACGAACATAATCGCTCTAGATATATCCAAAGCCTTTGATCGCGTTTGGCATGCCGCGCTTCTAAAAAAGCTAGAAGCTTTTGGTCTAGGAAAAATCTTCAATTCATGGATAGAATCTTTCTTTTCACACCGTTCAATACAAGTTGTTTTGGATGGTTTTACTTCCAAAAAATTTGAAATCAATGCTGGTGTCCCTCAAGGCTCGGTCCTATCACCAACCTTATTTCTAATATTTATCAATGATCTTCTATCCATTACCTCCAATAAAATTCATAGCTTTGCTGATGACAGCACTCTTGATTGCTCTTACCTTTTTGAGAAAGCAGCTGATGCTACCTCAACATCGGTAAACAATGAACGTACCAAAGTTTCAAGTTCCTCAAATAATGATCTCCAAATAATTCAAGATTGGGGAAGCGTGAACAGGATAAGTTTTAATGCTTCTAAAACCCAAAGCTGTTTGTTATCAACCAAGCGAAGCGATCCTTTACTTAACATTTCTTTTGGCAATGTAGGTATTCAAAACTCCAAATCATTAAGAATTCTAGGCATGGAAATAAATGCAAAACTTTCGTGGAACGACCACATTTTTTCGGTCGCAAAAGATGCCGCGAAATGCCTGGGATTCTTAAGTAGGAGTAGGAAATACTTTACACCTCCAAATCTATTACAAATTTATAAAACCTATATTCGGCCGAGACTTGAGTATAACTCTCACATATTTGCTGGAGCTCCCAGCACCGCTCTTCAGTATCTGGATAAGATACAAAAGAGAGCTGTTCGTATTATCAATGATAATAACGTCACAAAAGACTTAACGTCTTTAAGTCACCGCCGTAATGTAGGAGCTGCTTGTCTTTTTTATAAATATCTTCTAGGCAATACTTCAAAAGAAATCAAAAACATGATGCCTAAAATCAAACCCTACCGCCGTAACACACGGTTAGCAGCTCAATCACATCCATATACAGTTGAGCTTTTCAGAACAAGAACTCTGAAATTTAGGAACTCTTTTCTGAGTCGCAACCTCCAAATTGTGGAACACATTACCCCCATATGTGTTTCCCAATTCGTTTAAACCGGAAAAATTCAAGAAGAATGTCAACTCATACCTCCTGGGTTGCCCTTTCAACCCCTAAAAGTCATTTATATGTATGACTAGTAGTAACTTTTCAGCCATAATACTGCGCAAGCAGCTAGGGTGCTTATCCCATTATTTTGGCTACGGGGGGAGGTTGTTTTAGTGTAGTAAAAATCTCACACTACCTGGGGTATTAGGTTACCAGGTGCCTTTTGAAGGTTTTTTCCTCCCTTAGGAACAAAAAAAAAAAAAAAAAAAAATGGTGTTATGGCGCTGGCTCGATTGATGGCCAACATAGGTGGGCCAAGGTCCAGCCGGAGACGCCTTCTAATGTCTGCGGTCCAGTCAGTCCTGCTGTATGGTGCCGAAATATGGGCTCATGCTCTCGCGAAGGAGTCTTTCCGCATAAGGCTGGATCGGGTCCAAAGATTGGCTGCGTTGCGAGTCGCATCCGCTTACAGGACTGTCTCGGAGCCAGCTGTTCTGGTCATCGCTGACGTCATCCCAATCGCACTACTTGCTAGGGAGCGTCAAGCGATATACCGGAGAAAAACAGAGGGGAACCCAGAGACAGTGAAGGCGGAAGAGCGGACTTGCACGCTTCGGTGTTTGCAGGAGCACTGGGAACTGGAGGAGCGAGGGTTCTGGACTAGGCGGCTTATTGGAGAGGTTGCTCCATGGGTGGAGCGGCGGCATGGGGAGGTAGATTACTACTACCTACAGACTTCGGCTAGGCAGGAGCCTCTTAGGCGAAGGCTTTGGACCTAGCCCGAAGTAATGTGATAAACGGTTCCAGGCTAGTGTCCGTGGAGAGCGGGAGGATTTTTGGTCGGTATGCCTGAGATGGGAGATTCCGACACTGTTGGGCGTACGTGCGCCCTTCGTCAAAAAAAGGATTTCCCCTACTAAAAAAAAAAAAAAAAAAAAAAATTATTATTATTATTATTATTATTATATTATTATTATTATTATTATTATTATTATTATTATTATATTATTATTATTATTATTATTATTATAATTATTATTATTTTTATTACTATTATTATTACGATTATTTTTATTATTTTTTTTTTTTTTTTTTTGTCCTTTATAACTCCTCTTGGGAGCATAGGGCTTCCACTTGGCATCTCCATCTCACTCGGTTTGTTGCTGTTGTTCTTACATCGTTCCAAGTGAGATTGCATCTTCCTAGTTCCAGGAGTACTGATCGCCTCCAGGTGTTTTTGGGACGACCTCTTGTTCTTTTTCCCTGAGGGTTCCACTCTAACGCCATTCTGGTTATGCTATCGGCTGTTTTCCTGATGGTATGTCCGATCCATTTCCATTTGCGTTTCCTTATCTGTTTCACAATTGGTTCTTCTCTTGTTATCTCTAACAGATTCACGTTGCTGATGGTGTTAGGCCAGAATATTCCGCATATGATACGAAGACATTTGTTGACGAATACCTGCAATTTCTGTATGATGTTGTTTGAAATTAGCCAGGTTTCGCTACCATATGTTAGTATTGATTTTACGCATGCGTTGAATATTCTTAGCTTCGTGTTTCTGGAGATCTGAGAGCTTCTCCATATGGTTCTTAATTGTCCGAATGCCGATCTTGCTTTTCGAAGTCTGTTATTAACATCTGCTTCTGCACCGCCATCTGTTGTAATTGTACTGCCTAGGTAGCAGAAGGCATCTACATATTCGATGGTGTTTCCTTCAATGCTAATGTTTCCTCTATTGCAGGTGTTAATTCGCATGGCCTTAGTTTTCTGGATATTTATCTCCAATCCAACGCATCGTGCTAATTTTGTGAGATGTTCTAATTTAGCTTGGATGTCGCTGAGCTTGTGCGATAGTAGACAAATATCATCTGCGTAGTCTAAGTCCTCGAGTTGCCGTGTGAGACTCCAAGTTATTCCACGTCTCTGCACGCATACTTCTCGCATAATTTCATCCAGGACAATTGAGAACAGTTGAGGTGAGAGTGGACATCCTTGTTTTACTCCTGTGTTTGTAGTGAAAGAGTCACTGATGTTTCCGTTGTGCAGAACCGCGAGATCCGCATCCTCGTACATCGCTTTGATAATGTTTATTATTTTCTGGGGTACTCCTTTCTTGCTTAATGCTTTCCAAATTGCAACACGTTTGATGGTGTCAAAGGCCTTCTTGAAGTCTATGAACAGGAGGTAGAGAGGTGTACGCCATTCCACAGATTGTTCGACTATTATGCGTAGAGTGTTGGCTTGATCTACGCAGCTTCTGTTAGGGCGGAAGCCTGCCTGTTCATCACGTAAACTTCCTTCGATCTTGCTTTGAATTCTGCCTTGTATGATTGTTGCCAGTATTTTATATATGGAGTTAAGCACGGTTATTCCTCTCCAGTTGCTGCATTCTCTTAAGTCATCCTTCTTTGGTATTTTAACGATGATGCCTTTCTTCCAAGATGTAGGCAGCCTTTCCTCATCCCATGCCTTTCTGATGTGTGAATATAGAAGTTCGGCTGATATTCTAGCGTTAGCGCGTAGCAATTCGGCTGCAACACCATCCTCGCCAGCTGCTTTGTTGCATTTCAACTTCCTTATAGCCTCATTTATCTCATTGACATTGGGTGGGTCACACGATATACTTAAGTTGTTGTTTGTGTGGCTGTTGGTTTCGTCTGTCTGCCATGTTTCGCTGATGTCAGCTATATTGCTGATTTCTTCGAAATGTTCCCTCCATCTTTGTGTTTGAGCGTCAGTGTTTACTAGTAGCACGCCATTACGATCCCTGACTGGTTGGTTTCTGTTACATTTGCGATTTGTGAGACTTCTTATGATCTGATGTAACTCTCTCATATTGTTTTGCCCTTTTATTATTATTATTATTATTATTATTATTATTATTATTATTATTATTATTATTATTATTATTATTATTATTATTATTATTATATTATTATTATTATTATTATTATTATTTTTATTATTATTATTATTATTATTATTATTAATATATTATTATTATTATTATTATTATTACTATTATTATTATAATTATTATTATTTTTATTACTATTATTATTATGATTATTTTTATTATTATTATTATTATTAATACTATTGTTATTATTATTATTATTGTTATTGGTATTTTATTATTTACCCCCGGTGGATAGGGGCATAGAAATACCCGCAGTAAGGTATGCTTGTGCTAAGAGTCCACTAAAATGCCAACAGGGCCGGATTAAGGTGTCACACGTACCGTGCCGATAATCAACCAGGCTGTGGGCCCAGTATAAAAACTAGCTCAGTCGCAAACGGATGCCTCAGATATCTGACGACCTCTGAGTGTAAAAGCCTTACCCCCGTATGGGAGCTCTGCGGGGGCGGTCTTCTTTTCTCGCCGTACTCGTGGGAACTGGAATGATGAACATAAACAAAAATATGGAAATATGGAAGAAGATGGAATGAAGTAGGCAGTAGAAGAATGGGACCGGAGTAGAGCCCTTTTAGAAGGCGTTCGGCGTTACTTCGCACTCCACCAACTGCGCCTCGCTCAAACTCCTCCCCACCGACGGGGGTAAGGGAAATTGAGCATGAAAACGGCTTGGAGTTGAATGTCCAGTAGTACCTACAAAAGAGCAATGGTGATCTGGCCAAAATGAGAGTTGCTACTCTGAGGCAGACTAACGTCAGCGCAGGAATCAAAAATGGACTGGTGGTGCTCCAGGATGCTTTGGACGCTCTAAAAAGCATCTGGGGCCTTAAAATCTGTTCCAAACAGGCGGACACTGCGACCCAAACGGAGATAATACTAAAAATGAGAAGTCGCAGTGTGCAGACAGGGGAGGAAACATAACAAGCGATAAATAGACTTGGGAAAATAAAGTTGTTTTGCCCCCGCAAGTAGTAACCGGTGGAGCTCCACAAAGCGAAGCTACCGGTCCGGCAAAGAAGAAGTCGTTCCAAAACGAAAGAAGGAGAAGGAAGTGACCCCTTCACTCTCCACCGAGGCGCAGCAGTGGACGGTCGTGAAGAGGACTATGAAGAGAAACAAGAGGGGAGTCAAAAAGGGAAATGTAGAAGACTCTACAAGTAAAGCACCGGAAGCTTCCCCAGCGAAAAAGGTTATGAACGTCCGAAAAGTGGGGCCAAAAAGTCGTTGACCCGCTGTCACAATAAAGCCAGCGGAAGGTAATTCATACTCGGATGTTATTAGAAGCATCAAGGCGAAAGTAAAGCCGGAGGAAACGGGTGCTGAAATTAAGACCATCCGGCAAACACGAGATGGAAAGGTTCTCCTGGAGGTGAGTGGTCGGACAAGCTTTAGAAGCTTCACAAAGGCACAAGAGGATACAGTGGGCGCTTTAGCAAGTGTGAAGGGCCTGGTTCCGATGAAGTCTGTGGAAGTGAGGGACTTGGACTGTCTCACCGAGCGAGCAGAAGTGGAGCATTGAAAAGGGATCTCGGAGACGTTGCAGGGTTAAGGGTTGGTCTCACAGCGCCAAATTCGAAGTCCCAAATGGCAGCCATCGTGGACTTCCCCGAACAAACTGCCATAAAGCTGCTTAAACAGGGAAGGCTTCAAATAGGATGGGTTTCCTGCAGCGTTAGGCTATGGACCGAGGTCCGACGCTGCTATATGTGTCTGAGTTTCGGTCACGAGTCTGGTTCTTGCAGGGGACCTGATTGAAGCAAAGCCTGTTTCGTTGCGGAAAGGAGGGGCATGTCGCTAAGGCCAGTAAAGAGAAGTCCCATTGCATACTCTGTGCCGAATTTGGCGTGCAATAGGAAAATCTGGGTCACGCTCTTGGCACAGGATTATGCAAGGTATTCAAAGATGCAATGACAAAGGCCAAAGCGACAGGGCAATGATCAGAGTCCTCCAGGCAAACCTGAATCGGAGCCGAGTGGCATATGAACTCCTGCATCACATTGTCCGGGAGAAGCAGTATACGGACCGGACCACTTCTTGGTTCTCGGACGAACTGGGTACAGTGGCCATCTGGATACCTAATCCAGCGAAAATTTCGGTACGAGAGCATGGGCGAGTTACATATAAATCTTCATCTTCGAATAACTGTGACGAACCTCCAAAACTAATGATAAACAAAAGTAATAATTATGATGAAATATTGTCAAGTGCTAATAATTACCTAAACAGCACTTTACACTAAAAATCAAATAAAATATCAAAACGTTAAAAATTATTTTAATATATAAGCTCAAATGTTCATAAACCAAAACCGTACTTGAAAGCATTTTGTAATATTAAAACAGGTCAATATTGCTGATAATACAAAATGTATGTATAACAATTTATACTAATAAAATATTATGTTATTGAACTATTGAGAAATCTCGATATAATTAAAAGTATGTAATATGACACTCAATAATAACATTGCAAGTACAGTTTTGTTTGTATTCAGTTTATTTTACAAAAGAAAGTAAAAAGAACATGATATTAAAAAACACCAGACAGTGCGGTCGAAATACTTTCTTTCGTAAAATTCGTTTTTTGTTAGCATTTAATTATTGTTAAGTTCTTTTGTTTTAAAATAAATGTTAAAGTATAAAATAAAAATAAATTCATCTTTTATTTTTTATAACCTACACCTATAGAATAGGTAAAAGGGTATATTAACTTTGGTATGATGTTTGTAACCACCTAAAGGAAGCGAGCTAGATATGGAAAAGTATACATATTTGTGATCAGCGTGACCTCCTGAGTCGATATAGCCATGTCCGTCCGTCTGTCCGTAGGCACGATAACTCAAAAAATAATGGAGCTATATTGATGAAATTTTAAGTGGAGGTTACTAGGACTGAAAGTACGGCGGGGATTGCATATGGGCGAAATCGGCCCATTGGTTCGGATTCTGGACCTTTTAATCGATCGAAGGGCTAACGATCACATATAAAAAATCACAATAACTCAACAACTAATGACGCTTTCTTCATCAAGTTTGTTCTGTAGGTTACTAGTAATTAAACTACTTCGGGGATTGCGTAAGTTCGGGAATGGACCATGGGTTCGAAACCTAGAACTTTTTGATCGAATTTAGGCCAAACGAGTATAATTCCGAAACCAAAGAATATAGAACCTCCAAATTTTGTATCAGGGCGCCCCTTCCTATTTCCTTAATGTATTTGAAATTTGGGCCCCATTGGAGTACTGGGTCGGGGACCAACCATACATTTCCGAAGACCTTAAAGCATATCTTTAAAATTAATAAAGATAACCACTTTAAAAAATGTAGAAGCTTCAAATTTGGCACAAGGGTGTTCTTTACTATCCCTTGCGTGTCCCCCTAATTTGGGATCAATTGGAGTGGTGGTTCATTATCCCTCTTAGACCCTCTTAAGTTTTAAAAGCTTATAATCGAAATTATTAAAAATAGTAACTTAAAATTAAGATGGAACGTTCAAATTGTGTACAAGGATTAACTAGTGCTTAAAGTTAAGCGTGTACTGCATAAGGGCGAAATCAGCCCAAGGGTTCGAATTCCGGACCTTTAAATCGGTTTCAGGGCTAACAAACATATATAAATAATCACGATAACTCGACAACTAATGACGCTATCTTCATGAAATTTGTGCTGTAGGTTATTGGTAATGAAACTCCGGCGCCGATTACGTACGGTGAGGATTGGACAATTAGTTCGGAACTTAGAACTTTTTGATCGAATTTAGGCCAAACTAGCATAATTCCGAAACCAATGAAGATAGAACCTCCAAATTTGGTTTGAGGGTGTCGCTTTCGATTTCCTTAGTGTCCTTGAAATTTGAGCCCAATTGGAGTAGCGGGTGTGGACCAGCCACTCAGTTCCAAGGACCTTAAAGGATGTGTGTCCCTCTAATTTTGCATCAATTGGAGTGGTGGTTCAGTACCTCTCTTAGACCCCCCAATGTGTAAAAGTTTATTATCGAAATTAATAAAACTAGTAACTTAAAATTAAGATAGAACGTTCCAATTGTGTACAAGGGTTAACTAGTATTGAAAGTATGACGGGGACTGCATATGGGCGAAATCGTACCATAATTTCGGGTTCTGAAACCCTTGAAAGTTCATATATCTTAAAAACACCATAACTCAAAAAATAATGCCGCTATTTTGATGAAATTTAAACTCTAGGTTACTAGTAATGAAAGTACCATTGGAATTCTGGTCGAGTTTGGTCAATAAGTTCGGATTCTAGAAGCTTTTAATCGATTTGAGGCCGAACGAGTATAATTTCGAAGCCAAAGAATATATTTCCTATTTCCTATGTGTCCCCGAAATTTAGACTTAATTGTAGTGGTTCAGCTATGTTCAAAGGTACTTATTCATTCAAAGGTGCTGCATTTATGTAAAATTTATTTTTATATTTAAATGAATTATATGAAAAGGTGTAAATTTGTAATTGTATTTTAGAAATACATATATTGCATATTTTGCGTATAAGCTTTTCTATTAGGTATATTAACTAGCCATTTAAAATAATTGCAATTTTGAAAAATTTGGGTTATTAAATATATTATGCTTTGTTTAGCTTTTTATCACAAAATTTAATAACTAGAATTTTTTCATTTTGTAATTGAATTGGAATAAATATATATTCATTTATATCAAGTTTTTTTGTTTTTTAATATTTTTAAATAAATAAATTAGTAAGAATATGTAATATTTTTTAAGAGATAGTGTAATTAGAAAATGTTTTTGGTATTATAAAGTTAATTTGGTTAGCTATGTCTTACAATCAAATTAATAACAGCTTTCATGGCGTTAAAATGACTTATGGATATGTCATTAAATTTGAACCAAATAGGTGTAGGGTATTTCTAAGTCGGTTTCTTTACTTGTTTATAATTATTTTTAAAAATAAATAATTTAATTGGCGCAGTCGGTAGGATTTTTGTCCGTAGATAGAAATCCAGAGATTAAGAACCTTAATAAATTAGTAATAATAAATTTTAACAGTGATTAATTAAATAAAAATAAAATTATTGGCCTCTTTAGGAATATATTACCTGAGGCAATAAACATTAATAAATTTGTAAAACAAATAAAAAAAAAAATCTTTAACAAATCGTGTAAAATTAGTGGCTTCTTACGGACTCATTATCGGAAGCAATAAACATTAATAAACACATTAAAAAAGAAAATAAAATATATTAACAATAGTAATATTAAATTGCTTTTAAACAAAAGAAAAAATTAAAAAAAAAACCAAATTATAAACTCTAGAAGTGTATGAAAAAACGTAATAGAACCAACATCTTTAATAAAAATAGAAATATGGATGGACAAAACGCAGCACAACAAATAGAACAAGTAGACGTAAGTCAACTACTACAACAAATACAGGAGAAAGATAGGCAACTAAATCAATTTGCTCAAGCACTACAACAAATGCAACAAGTTCAAAATCAAAATTCAGTAGTGGAAAATCGAGAAAAAGCTGTGAAAGAAATCAAGCATATGAACATCTTTACCGGACGAGGTGATTTCACAATAACTTCGTTTTTAAAAAGCATCGAATATCATCTATCAACTATTAGTAATGTGGAATACAAAAAATGTGTAGTTAGAGCAATTTACAACGAAAAAATTCAAGGTGAAGCTAACAACACAATCATTAACATACCACAACCGGACAATTTGAATTTTATAAAACAAACTCTAAAACGAAGATACAGACCCGATGTGGAGCCGACAAAGCTTTTCAAAAAAATTGGTAACATAAAAGTTGTTTCGGTAAGTGATTTAGTTAATCAAATTCAAAATATTACATATCAGGCAAATGAATTAGAAGCTTATTATGATGAGGAAAATTATATAGATTTAAGTACTATTGATACCCTTTTAGTAAATGCAATAAAAGAAACGACACAAGGTGTCCTATTAGAGAAAATTTATAAAGAAAAAGAAATAGATGAAATTATAGATATAATGAATGAAAGAATGTACGAAGATTTTTGTATTCGTACAGAATTTAAAAAAAAATAATAATAATCAAAATAATTTTAATAAAAAAAAAATAATTCAAAGAGTTATAAAAATGATAGTTATAATAAAAATTGTTATTCAAATAATAGAAATTTTAATCCTAGTTATAACAACGGGAATAATTATTATCCAATAAATATCAATAATAAAAATAATTATTATCCGTCAAATAATAATAAAAATTATAATTATCCACCAAATTATAACAATAAAAATAATTTTTTAAATAACCTAATTCAGAGCAATCTAGGCAAACAAATCAACCAAATTTTAGAAATAACTCGGGTCAATATCGCCGCGAACAGGCTTACTATAATAGAAATTCTGACGAACAAATGGAGGTAGATAATGTACAAAAAGCTTCTCACTCGAGTCTTTCTTTAAATTCTCAAAAACAAGCAAATGAGGCTAATAATGTAGAGTTCTTTATGAACTAGCCTCTGGAGATTTGCCAATAATTCAAATTAGTATAAACAATAAAAATTACTTAGCTTTAATAAATACAGGGTCAACATTTAGTATAATTGACGATAAGGTAGAGGGATTTAAAAAACAAAAAATTCCCCCAATATATTTTTCCACAATTAACAGAAAAGATTTTATAAATTGAGAAGTACATACTCCCGCTTTCAAAGAATTAAAAGGTCCTGTAAATGCTTTAACTAGATGGAAACAAAAAAGTTTACCAAATAGGATATATGTACCAATTTATAATAGGTGTTGACTTATTGAAAAATCTAAATACCGTAATAATCTTAGAGGATGCCATTATTAATATTAATAATCAAGATATAAAATTAACTAATAACCCGTACTCATATAATGAAATTTCGTTTTTAGAAGCAACAAATCCTAGTATTACTAAATTATTAAAACTTTACCATTTAAATAAAGAAGAAATGAAAGAAATGGAAAAATTATTAAAAAACGAGGAAGAGTGTAGTAGAGTAGACTGTGTCAACTCTGGGATACCCGTATGACCGTAACATATACATAATATCATCCGGTTAATTACTTTTGGAAAAATTTCAAACATTCAGTTTTATTAGGTGTAGAGTAATGCTCATATAAAAGAAGGAGTTGTATGGCAGCAACTAGAACCCTTTGCAGTAGACCAACCAAATTTTGCAGTAACTTTGGCCATTACACTAAACTATTTTTGGCAAAATTTTAGACACCCAGCTTCATTTGGTGTAGTGTAATCCTCATTTAAAAAAAGGAGTTGTATGGCAGCTATTCGAACCCTCAGCAGTAGACCAACTAAATTTTGCAGTAACTTTGGCCATTACACTAAACTATTTTTTGCAAAATTTCAGACACCCAGCTTCATCAGGTGTAGTGTAAAGCTCATATAAAAGAAGGAGTTGTATGGCAGCTACTCGAACCCTCTGCAGTAGACCAACCAAATTTTGCAGTAACTTTGGCCATTATACTAAACTACTTTTGGCAAAATTTCAGACACGCAGCTTCCATAGGTATACAGTAATGCTCATATAAAATTATAAGTTGTATGGCAGGTACTCGAACCCGTGGACCAAAATGGCTGAATTTCAAACTCGATTCCGTTTTTTGCATAAAAACGAATTTGTGAAAATTTCATAATCCTAGCTCCTTTACTTTTTGAGTTATCGTGATGACGGACGGACGGACGGACAGACGGACGGACAGACGGACGGACGGACATACATAGCTAAATCGATTTATTTTTCGATTCTGATCCGATCCATACACTTGAGTCTATATCTACCCCCCCTCCTTCTCTGCGTCACAAACGTAATGGCAAATTTATTATACCCTTGGACTATATAGTCATACGGGTATAAATATGCAAGTTTGTTCTATAAAGAGGGTGACAAACTCACTAGTACAACAGCTGTAAAACATGAAATCATAACAACAACAGAACAATCAATCAACGCTACATTATGCAAATATCCAGCAAAACATGAGGAGGAAGTGAGAAGACAAATAGCAGAAATGGAGGAACAAGGAATAATAAGAAAAAGCAATTCTAGGTATTCAAGTCCATTAATTGTTATTCCTAAAAAAATGGATAATTCAGGAAAAAAACAAAAAAAAAAAAAAATTTATTTTAATTTCAGTTCTTTTAGATAAAATAAAAGAATTAGAAATATAAAAACCAGAACCACCTCTCACTTAATTTTAGCAAATGAATTTAATTTTAATTACTTAGATAGTTAAAAAAAAAAAAGAAAATAATATATTAATACTATTCTAATAAAAATAATTTTTTTCTCATTTCTATAAAATTACAGATCTTTAAAATAATAATTAATACCATATTATGTTTAGGATGGTTACCAGGAGTATGTAGTTTATTACAAGTAAGTTAAATATCCGAAGAAGTAAGTTATATTTAGATCAAAATAAGAGAGGTAGAAATTACTAACGAAACAGTAATAATACTTCAGTTCTTATCAAACCATCAAACCATTAACAAGTTAACGGTATTTTTATTAAACCCGCTTTTTATACCCTACACCTATAGAATAGGTAAAGGGGTATATTAACTTTGGTATGGTGTTTGTAACCACCTAAAGGAAGCGAGCTAGATATGGAAAAGTATATATATTTGTGATCAGCGTGACCGCCTTAGTCGATATAGCCATGTCCGTCCGTCCGTCCGTCCGTCCGTAGGCACGATAACTCAAAAAATAATGGAACTATCTTGATGAAATTTTAACTGTAGGTTACTAGGACTGAAAGTACGGCGGGGATTGCATATGGGCGAAATCGGCCCATGGGTTCGGATTCTGGACCTTTTAATCGATCGAAGGGCTAACGAACATATATAAGAAATCACGATAACTCAACAACTAATGACGCTTTCTTCATAAAATTTGTGCTGTAGGTAACTAGTAATGAAACTACTTCGGGGATTGCGTTAGGTCGGGATTGGACCATGCGTTCGGAACCTAGAACTTTTTGATCGAATTTAGGCCAAACGAGCATAATTCCGAAACCAATGAAGATAGAACCTCCAAATTTGGTATCAGGGTGTCCCCTCCTATCTCCTAAGTCTCTTGAGAATTTGGGTCCCATTGGACTACTGGGTCGGGGACCAGCCACACATTTCCGAAGACCTTAAAACATATCTTTAAAATTAATAAAGATAACAACTTGAAAAAATGTAGAAGCTTCCAATTTGCCACAAGGGTGTTCTTTACTATCTCTTGCGTGTTCCCTTAATTAATTAATCAATTGGAGTGGTGGTTCAGTACCCCTCTCCGACCTCCCAAGTTTTAAAAGCTTATAATCGAAATTACTAAAAATAGTTACTTAAAATTAAGATAAATCGTTTAAATTGTGTACAAGTGTTAACTAGTACTATAAGTAAAGCGCGGGCTGTATAAGGGCGAAATCAGCCCATGGGTTCAGATTCTGGACCTTTTAGTCGGTGTCAGGGATAACGAACATATATTAAAAATCACGATAACTCAACAACTAATGAGGCTATCTTCATGAAATTTGTGCTGTAGGTTATTGGTAATGAAACTACGGCGGTGATTACGTACGGTGAGGATTGGACAATGGGTTCGGAACTGAGAACTTTTTTATCGAATTTAGGCCAAACTAGCGTAATTCCGAAACCAATGAAGATATAACCTCCAAATTTGGTATCAGGGTGTCCCTTCCTATTGCGTAAGTGTCTTTGAAATTTGGACCCCATTGGACTAGTGGGTCGGGGACCAGGCACTCAGTTCCGAGGACCTTAAAGCATATTTTCGAAATTAATAAAAATAGTAACTTGAAACAAATGTAGAAGCTTCAAATTTGGCCCAGGGTGTTCTTTACTATTTCTTCCATGCCCCCCTAATTTGGAATCATTTGGAGTGGTGGTTCAGGACCTCTCTTAGACCCCCAAATGTGTAAAAGCTTATCATCGAAATTAAAACTAGTAACTTAAAATTAAGATAGAACGTTCCAATTGTATACAAGGGTTAACTAGTATTGAAAGTATGACGGTACTGCATATGGGCGAAATCGTACCATGGTTTGGGGTTCTGGAACCCTTGAAAAGTTCAAGGACTAACAAACATATATCTTAAAACACCATAACTCAAAAAATAATGCCGGTATTTTGATGAAATTTAAACTCTAGGTTACTAGTAATGAAAGTACCATGGGAATTGGTTCTGGTTGAGTTTAATTTCAAAGCCAAAGAATATATTTCCTATGTCCTATGTGTCTCCGAAATCTAGACTTAATTGTAGTGGTTCAGCTATATTCAAAGGTACTTGCTGCATTTATGTAAAATTTATTTGAATATTTAAATGAATTATATGAAAAGGTCTAAATTTGTAATTGTATTTTAGAAATACATTTATTGCATATTTTGCGTTTGTAAGCTTTTCTATTAGGTATATAAAGTAACCACTTAAAATAATTGCAATTTTTAAAAATTTGGATTATTAAATATATTATGCTTTGATTATCTTTTTATCACAAAATTTAATAATTAGAGTTTTTTCATTTTGTAATTGAGTTGGAATAAATATATTTTCATTTATTTCAAGTTTGCTTGTTTTTGAATATTTTTAAATAGACAAATTAGTAAGAATTTGTAATATTTTTTAATAGATAATATAATTAGAAAATGATTTTAGTATTATAAAGTTAATTTGGTTAGCTATGTCTTACGATCAAATTAATAACAGCTTTTATGGTGTTAAAATGACTTAGTGATATGTCCTTAAATTTGAACCAAATAGGTGTAGGGTATTTCTAAGTCGGTTGCACCGACTGACTGTTTCTTTACTTGTTTTTATATTTAATTCGTTTTTAATATATAACTTTTTTAATAAACAAAAACTTTTAATAATTTTAAACATTTTTCAAAAAGTGCTGACACTTAATTTAAATAAGAAAAAATTTACATTATAACTTTAAAATTAGTAAGACTTTTTTTTATAATAATTTTAAATTTTAATTGTTGACGATCAAATTTCAATCTAGGTCATTTAAGTTTATTCACTTTTAATAATACATTTTGCAAGTGTAATTTTTTAAGAACATTAAAAACTGACCTATTATATTTTAAATACATTTTTTTTGCCGTTATAAAATAAAAAAAACAATATTAAATAAAAATGAATCAAAATAAATGCAGTGCCGTACTCTGTACAATTACAGATTTCAGAACCGAAATTATTACATGTAATGGTATCTGTAAAAGAAAATTTCATGGAGTTTGCATTAATGCACCTAGGGGCTGGCAAACATGCAACTCGTTCATTTCGCATCACTTTGTTTGCGATAGTTGCTTGGATTTGAACCAGCCTATACAAATACTAAAAGATGAGTTAATGGTTACACTAAATGATATTAAAAGTGACTGCCAAGGTTGCACGACTAAAGCAGTAGATGCTTTAAAAAACAATTCGGTATGCTTTAACGATATGGCCAAAAGCTATGATAACTTCAATCAAGCTTTATGCAGTTTTCTTTCTGACCGGAAAAAATATTTGAAAAACACTATGACAGATTTATTAAATGATCTCAAAGGTGAACTTATATCGGCAACATCAAAGGAGCTGGTTGGCATTCGTGAAGTGGTGGATCTAATGAAGGACGGCTTAAATCGTATGAACGTATCCCTTCATGCTTTGGGTTCAGATCAACAAATACCCAATCATAGACAGAAGGAAATTCAGTGCGATGTGGAGTTAATTAAACAACAGTTGGATAAATTAAATAAACCACCAATAGTTTATAAAGATGTTTTTATCCAAACTGACAATATCACACCTAGCACAACGGCAAAGAGTAAAATAAATAAGACAAAACCTGGAGTTAAGGCTTTACTAACCCCGATTGTTACAACAAAACCTTCGTTTACTCTTTGCATTTCAAGGCTAAATTGTAAAATGACTGAAAAAAGCCTTGAGAGCTTTATTAAACAAAAATTTAAGTGTGATATTGCAATTTGTAAAAAAGTTACTCCCAAAAGGATCCGGAATCCAAAATACCTGTCATTTAAAGTGTCCGTTCCTGATATGATGGTTGAGAAGGTGAGAAATCTTAAATTTTGGAAGAAGGGAACGAAAATTACAAAATTTCGGGATGTTAGAGGTAATAAAAATAAAATTAATAAAAATAAAAATAATGATAATAATCGTAAAAATAAAAATATATCTAGTAATAAAAGTAATAAGACTAATAAAAATAAATATAATAATAACAATAATAATAATAATAATAATAATAATAATAATAGTAATAATAATAACAATAATAGTAATAATAATAATAATAATAGTAATAATAATAATAATAACAATAATAATAATAATAGTTCTGAAAATAGTAATATTAACTCTGACAATAGAAATACTAATACTAGCATTAACGTTAATAATATAACTGTAGATCCTAATAATAGCGCAACTGCTAACAATTCAATTAATTCTAACTCAACAGATTCAAATAATTCCATAAACACTAAATTAAATACTAATAACAGTACTTCAAACATAAATCAGAACAACATTTGTCATAACCACAATACTATTCAGAACAATAATAACAATACAAACACTTTAAATACTTCATCAGTAACTAAAGAGCCTGAAATTGTCAATGCTAACTCTACTACAGTTATTGAACCTCCACCTTCTTCGTTGACTTCTCCAAACACTCCTTCTACTTCTAAATTCGTAAAATTTGTGCAAGGTGAAACTCTTCAGCCTTCAATTATTAACCCACTTTTACCACCAATAACTAGAATGACACAACAATCTCTTGCCAACAAGGACTATACAATAGCTCTTTCCAGGCTAAGAGATGATAAAGTTTATAACATGGTCAGATTGTATTTGTCGTATTTGTTTGACGATAATTATAATAAGGTATTGGAAGGTAAGACTAGAATAAGTGTAAAGGTCTTAATTGATAACGAAGGTTTACCGACCGATTATAAAGAACTCTATAAATTATATATTAAATTTCACGAAATTAAAGGTATATCTTCCAAAGATGTTTCTGACGACTTAAAGGCATACCGTAACCATTGTAGTAGTAATTATTACAATCACTTGCAGGTTTCAAATGATAACCATAATAAATATTTTCATATTAAATAATATTTAAATAAGACCTCTACATCTTTGATTGATCCTTCAAATTTGATAAATTTATCATTATATTATCAAAATGTCAGAGGTCTTAGAACAAAAACTAGACAAGTCCTACTTAATTCAATAAATTTAAATTTTGACGTATTTGCTTTAACTGAAACTTGGCTAAATTCTTCTATTAACAATCTTGAGCTTTTTGATAGCTCATACTCGGTTTTTAGAAAAGACAGATACTCTGAACTTAATGTATCTAATAGTTACATTCCTAAAGGGGGAGGAGTATTGATAGCCGTAAAAAACTCATTTAATGCAAATGAAATTCCTATTTCTGACGCGGACTGTCTCGAAATAATTGGTGTGAACATAAAATTTTCCAATAAAAGTGTTAATATTGTTAACACATACATTCCACCTTCTTCGAATTTAAATATTTATATTACTCTTTTAAATGTAATAGATTCGATTTGCTGTAATTCTGATATAAAAATATCTTCTTCTTAATAACATGGAAGAAGGATTTCAAACAGATGTTGTCTATACTGATTTTAGTAAAGCATTTGATCTATTGCCACATAATATTATTTTACTAAAACTTGAAAAATATGGTTTTCCACTATTTTTCCTTAAGTGGATACATTCTTATTTATGTGATCGCTCCTATAGTGTTATATTTAAAAATGTGATTTCAGAACCTTTCGTGGCAAATTCGGGAGTTCCACAAGGTAGTCACCTTGGCCCTCTACTTTTTATCTTATCTGTAAATGATGTTTCTTCTTTAATTTCTAATTGCGAGCTTCAAGTTTACGCTGATGATATGAAACTTTTTAAAAAGATTACATCTTATAATGACGCCATCCTTATGCAGAATGATCTTCAAAATTTTAACAATTGGTGCGTTAATAACTGTTTACTACTTAATGTAAATAAATGCGCACTGATATCTTATACACGCCGATCTAGTCCTATTTGTTTCAATTATAACTTAGATGGTATTAGTTTACCTAAAGTTACCTCAATAAAGGACTTAGGGGTGTACTTCGATTCCCAACTTAGCTTTAAAATCCATTATAATAATATTATAAATAAAGCTAATTCACTATTGGGATTTGTTAAACGTTCTGCAAAGGAATTTTCAGATCCTTATGTACTTAAATCGTTGTACACTTGTCTTGTAAGACCAAACTTGGAATATGCTAGTCAAGTTTGGTCTCCGTTTTATATGGTACACATTGATAGGATTGAGGCAATACAAAAAAATTTTCTTAGATTTGCCTTACGCCATTTGCCATGGTCGAATCCCATTATTTTACCACCATATGAACAAAGGCTAAAATTAATTGATTTGTGTACTTTAAATTTTCGACGTGAAGTTTCTGATGTCATTTTTATTACAGAAATTGTCAAGGGTAACGTTAAATCTAATTTAATTTCTAGTAAAATTATTATTAGAAATCTTCAACGCCTTCGCTCTTGCAATTTATTTAAAACTAATAATCATAGGACTAACTATGGCAAATTCGAACCTATTAATAGAATGCTTATTATAGGTAATAAACATAAACATTATATTGACTTTACACTTTCAAAACACTCCCAAAAACAAAAATTATACAATCGCTATTATTAGGATTATTTTTGTTTTGTTTTTCTTGTAGTAATGTAAAGTTTATAATTTTTAACTTTTAATTTTAGTTTGAACATATTTATAATTAGTCAAATATGTAATTTTTTATATTGATTTTAATTGTATAATTTTAATTGTTATTTGTATGATTTTTTGTAAACTGTTTGTGTTAAGCAGTATAATAAATAAATAAATAAATAAATGTTATTAACCCCAAGGAGCTTAATGAATTACTTTTACAAATAGAAAGCAATCTAAATAATTTAAATTCGTCGGATAAAAATTTAATAAATTCAGAAATAAATCATATTAGGGCAAAAATCAAATCTATAATACCAAATAGTAACAGACGAAAACGAGGACTAATAAATTTAGTAGGGAAAGCACAAAATTGGCTTTTTGGTGCAATGAATAATGATGATAGAGAAGAAATCCTAGACCATTTAAAAATTGTAGAAGAAAATAATCATAATTCAATTTCAAATTTAAATAATCAAATAAATATTAATAACAATTTTAATAAAACAATTCAAGAATTAGAAAATGTAATAGAAAATTATAGAAGTAAAATTAAAAATGTTTTTAATGAAATTAATGAAATGAATTTACAAAGTTTGAAACATTCTCTATATGTAGATCAAATATTGAAATTAAGATATTTAGAAAATAAAATAGATCAGATACAGGATAATATTGCTTCAGCCAAGCATAATATTGTACATCCTAGTATCCTAACAACAGAAGAAATAGAAACATATAAAATAGATTTTTATAAATTAAAATTAATTAAAATGGGTATCATGTTATATAAAGAAAATTGTATTGTATTCGCAATAAAAATTCCTCAAAATTATGTAAAAACAGATTTAAAATTACTAACACCACTACCAAATAAAGAAAATTTTGAAATAGATGAAAATAATGAACATATTGTAACTATTGCAAATCAAGCATATACATTTGTAGAAAATGAATTAATAAAAAATTTAAAGTTAAGTAAAAATTGTATTCTGTTCAATATTTGTAATTTAAAATTTAATGATAAAACTAAAATTGAAGTACTAGATGATGAATCAATTTTAATAAAAAATGCTATAAATGAAAACTTAATACAAGAGTGTGACGATAGAAAAATCATACTAAATAAAAATTATCTCTTAACATTTTATAATTGTCAAATAAAATTGTATAATGAAATTTTCTCAAACCAAAAACATATGGTACATTACAAATATTATTATCCAGAAATAAACAAAAATATTACCTTTAAAAAAACACTTACTTTTGAAAATATAGCAACAGATCATGTACAAAATTTAGAAGAGATTAAAGAATTAAAATACCACAAAAATGTATCATATGGCATTAGTATAACAATTTTTATCTTTCTAGTAATAAGTATAATTTTGTTTATCATTGGTTTTAAAGTATTCAAAGATAAAATTTCTAGTGTTTTTCATTTGAAAAATGAAATTCAGGAGAATTTCAAACTAAAGGAGGGAGAAGTTACATATAAATCTTCGTCTTCGAATAACTGTGACCTCCAAAACTAATGATAAACAAAAGTAATAATTATGATGAAATATTGTCAGGTGCTAATAATTACCTAAACAGCACTTTACACTAAAACTCAAATAAAATATCAAAACGTTGAATTGTTGAATTGTTTTAATACATAAGTTTAAATGTTGATAAAGCAAAACCGTACTTGAAAACATTTTGTAATATTGAAAAAGGTCAATATTCCTGATAATATTTAATTTATACTAACAAAATATTATGTTATTGAACTATTGAGAAATCTCGATATAATTAAAAGTATGTAATATGACACTCAATAGTAACATTGCAAGTACAGTTTTGTTTGTATTCAGTTTATTTTTAAAATGTAAGAGTTTTTACAAAAGAAAATAAAAAGAACAATATATTAAAAAACACCAGACAGTTCGGTCGAAATACTTTCTTTCCTAAAATTCGTTTTTTGTTAGCATATAATTATTGTTAAGTTCTTTTGTTTTAAAATAAATGTTAAAGTATAAAATAAAAATAAATTCATCTTTTATTTTTTTATAATTATTTTTAAAAATAAATAATTTAATTGGCGCGGGCCTTGGTTTGTCTGAGCGAAGCTGGCGAAACTTGAGGATACGGTCCGGGAGGGTGTCCAAATACAGGTCAGGGGGCAGCCTGCAAACCCTCATCAGAAAGGACCGATGGTTGACGCCACTCTGCATATAATCAACCTATCCTGCGAACGCTCAATGCCGCGGAGGCAAATTCCCCGTGGAAAACAGCCAATATACTGGTGGACAGCCGAAATAGCTGACCTACGGAGAGATTGCCTCCGAGACCTAGAACGGAGGAAGAGATGACTAAGGTCCTCGGATCACAAGGAGAAGAAGCGGCACTTGCGACGTGTCATCAATCACAGTAAAGTGAGATGCTGGGAAGTACGGAGAGATGATATTAACTCGGATCCATTGGGTACGGGTTACAAAATTGTAATCCAGAAAATTGGGGTCCTTAAAAACCCTGCCCCCATGGATATGCGGACCACAAAGCACCTAGTTAATGCCCTCTTTCCAGTGCAAAACCAACGAGTTATATACAACCGGGATGGAGCTTCTCCCTTCACAATGGAGGAGCTGGAGCAAGCCATCCAATCCATGAAGGTCAAGAAGGCCCCAGGTCCAGACCTCAAGTTAGTGTTTCGGTATAATTCTAAGCTTTTGCTGAGTATGTACAACGCCTGTCTTTCAGCGGGAATTTTCCCCAAGTGCTGGAAGACAGCTGGGCTTGTACTTATCAGCAAGGGGAAAAGACATCCGGAGCATCCTTCTTCCTACCGCCCGCTCTGTATGCTGGACACGGCAGGAAAGGTTTTTGAGAAGTTACTCAAACCAAGACTGTTGTCTGCCATCGAGGACACTGGGGGTTTGTCTCCGCATCAGTACGGTTTCAAAACTGGTCCAGCCGGAGACGCCTTCTTATGTCTGCGGTCCAGTAAGTCCTGCTGTATGGTGCCGAGATATGGATCCATGCTCTTGCGAAGGAGAGCATAAGGCTTGGTCGGGTCCAAAGGTTGGCTGCGTTACGAGTCGCATCCGCTTACAGGACTGTCTCGGAGCCAGCTGTTCTGGTCATTGCTGGCGGCATCCCAATTGCACTACTTGCTAGGGAGCGTCGAGAAAAGCAGAGGGGAACTCAGAGACAGTGAAGGCGGCTCGCACGCTTCGGTGTTGGGAGGAGGACTGGGAACTGGACGAGCGAGTGTTCTGGACTAGGCGGCTTATTGGAGAGGTTACTCCATGGGTAGAGCGGCGGCATAGGGAGGTAGATTACTACTTCATTCAGCTGCTGAGCGGCCATGGATAAGGGAGCTTGGAACGGTTTGTCACATTTTGCACAGAAAATACTGCGCACAAAGAAGTTGGACCAAGACATCACAGAAGTCCAACCTACAGACTACCGCTAGGCATCAGCCTCTGAGGCGAAGGCTCTGGATCTAGCCCGAAGTAATGTGACAAACGGTTCCAGGTTAGTGTCCGTGGAGAGCGGGAGGTCTTTTAGTCGGTGTGTCTGAGATGGGAGATTCTGACACTGTTGGGCGTACGTCTAAAAAAGGATTTTCCCTCCTATAAAAAAAAAAAAAAAAATTATTATTATTATTATTATTATTATATAATATACATCAACGATATTCAGAAATGCATTAAATTTAATGAAATTGCACTTTTCGCGGATGATGCTCAATGAGGATTATATTAAAAGTTAATAGATATACAGCTAGATTATATATGTTAAATACATTAAAGTGGTTAAGCGTAAGGCAAAAGTAATAATGAATGTTTTAATTCAAGTATTTAAAATTAAATATGGTTTATTACCCAATTATCTATCTGAAAAGTTATTGTATGTAAATGAAGTTCATAATTATTATTTAAGAAATAGATTAGATTTTAGATTAGATGTAGTAAGAAATGAAAGAAATAAAAAAATATTGTTTTACAATGGATTAAAAATGTATAATGCCTTACCAAATGAGATAAAAATAGAATCAAAATTAGAAGTTTATAAAAAATTAATTATTAAGTATATTAAAGAAAATATTTCTTATATTTAGCAAAGATTATAAAAACAAAATGTGATAATTGTTAAACTAGTTTTAAAATAAATAAATAAATAAAATAAAAAAAAAAAAAATAAATTATTATTATTATTAATATTATTATTTTTATTATTATTATTATTATTATTATTATTATTATTTTTATTATTATTATTTTTAATATTATTATTATCGAAATTGCTAATATTCTTACTATCGTTGTTGATATTGTTGATAGTTTTATTAGTATTGTCACTAATGTTGTTACAATTAATTTTAACAATTTGATAACTAGATGACTGTACCAACGTGTCTCCCTGGACAAAATTAGAATAGTTATTATTATTTACTTTCGGAAAATTGTTACTATTTGAACCCGCTTTCAACGTTACATCTTGAACAAAATGCCCATCTTTTTTTCCAATCGATGATTGTGTATCTGTGTTAATTATCTGAAGTTTGAAATGAATTTTTTTTGGTTTAGCATTATTAAAAGAGATAGCAAATGGAATAAGGAGAGTTTTGTTTGAATTAGTGCTTGACTTATTAAGTTTAGAGTCTTTAAAATGTTGAACTATGGTACCATTTTTCCAGTGTTCTTAAGTTATTATATCATCAACTTTAAAAATAGGTACCATAACCTTAAATGATTTATATTTCGGCTTATATTTTAAATTTTTTGGTGTAATGATAACTATACTAATATTAATACATTTAAACTAATTTTTTAAAAAACTATTTAGATTACTTACAGTATTATATGATGGGCATTTTGAAAAGTGAGGGCAATGCTACTAGATGTGCCGTTTAGTTTTGGTTTTGTTTGATTTAAAATGTTAGCGGAAACGTTGGTTCGTAAGGCTACAGGACTTTGTCCGTCCGTTCGTCTGTCCGTATGTTTATACAAACTTTTACACCGTTTTAAATAAAAAGAATAAATTTAAAAACGGTTCTTTAAATTGAAGAAAGTGTCTCTCAGTTTTACCCAATTTTGCTTAGATAGTAAAATTCTAAGTAGAATTTAAAATTTTGGTTTAATTCCTAGAACCTAAAAATTCCAGCTTCAGTAAAAGAGCAGACATGGTTTTCTTGCAATACGTTATTTCTAAATTTGATGCATGCTTCCGTTAAAATTAGTACGTCGTTTTTACAATATTCTAAAAAATCGTGCCTAACATTAAATTTTGTATTTTAATTTTGTTTATACCAATTTAAAAATATTTTTCGGTTTTCTGCTGACATTATATCTGGACTGTAGTAATGCATAGGTGGTAACAGACCAACGTAATTTTGATTTTCTGTTTTTTTAAAAGCTTTTAGGAGCCGTGATATTGTCATAGGAAGATATTTTGATAAATCCAAAAATTTAATGTTATTTAACTGCATTTATTTAACTTCACATTGCTTAAACTTTTTGGACACTTCAAAAATGTGATTAATTAAATTCGACATAACGTTTGCAAAACATTTGCACATACGTACAAAAAAAAAATTAATTTTGTTCCGCAATACAACTATGAGATCTTGAAAACATAACACATAAGTTTTCTTCGTGCAATGTTACGTCCTCATTATGCTTCTGTTGTAATGTTTTCTCTTGCATTGTCTCTAAGTCGTCTAAAAAAATAGAAAATAATTGGTTTTTGGTTGATGTCTGTCTACATTAATATAACACAAATGGTTTCTTGCTACCATTTTATTGCAATTCTTGCCGTTTTACATTTATGTTTTTGTAAAATATATTTTTAAGCAAGTTATAGAATTATGGATCTTTTGAAATGTATTATTTTTATGATTGTTAAAACATTTTTCACCTCGAAATGACCGTTTACAGTTTTTGCATGAAATGTTGGAGGGTATGGAATTACATGCAGGAGATTGTCGGCAGCAAATACATGTATTTTCACATCTGTGCCGTATTCGGTTACTAAAACCTACATTGCACCTTTCGCAGTAATAATAGATGCAAAATACGAATGTTAGGGAAGTAATGACCTTAAAACTTTATTAATTAAACTACAATACAGTACGGACGTGTTTTACTTTTCTTTATCGATTATAATATTAATTATTACACGATAACGAAAAATTACGTGTTTTATTTATAAAAAATAAAAATAATTAATTTTTTTTTTGGTTAACCGAATTTTTGGTTTTGCACAAAAAAAAATGTATAAAATATTAAAAGTAATTCTGCTAGTATGATAAATATTAAAGATAAAAATAAAAATAGTGCTGAAAATTCGAGTAGCTACAGTAATAAAAATTATAATCCATTATCTAAAACAAACACAAAAAAACGTGTTAACATACTTTCTTACATGCCTAAATTTTGGTCAAAAAAAAATAGAATATTAATAAATGACAAGAAAATTTATAAACGTAATACTAATAATGATAATGATAAAAATAATGTTAAGAATAATGATAATAACAATAGTAATTGTGTTTGGTCATAATAATAATAGCAAAATTGATAAAAATAATAGCAATAACAAAAACACTAATAGTAATACTAATAATATTTTTGACAATAGTAGAGATGAATTCTGCGTTAGCGATAGTGCCAATAAAGTGGAATTACCTTCTAAATACCATAACTGGATTAAAGGCGAAACACTGTATCAGAAAAATGAAAAATTCTTCTCATAGTACTACAAATCTTCAACTTGTAAACAAGAGCTTTTTAAATCCAATGGAACCTAAAATTGTTAAATTAACAAAAAAGGCTGTTAAAAATGGTGATAATATATATGTATTATCACGATTACGAGACCACAGAATATATAATAACGTTAGATTATTTTTGTCTTTTTTGCACGATCAAGTGAATATTTGTTATGAAGGTATAACGAAAACAAATATCAAAGTATTGATCGATATTGAAGGATTACCAACGAATTATCAGAAATTACGTGAATTATATTATAAATTCCATGAAAGTAGGGGAATAACCAACAACGAAGTACAAAAAGACCAGCATATAGGCAACCTACATATAACAAATACAGAGAACATTTACAAACAATTTGGAACTCCTCGCAAAATAATTGAATTGGTAGACCGTAATAGCAGTCCAATCCACAAATA
Source organism: Dolichopus griseipennis (assembly GCA_963082915.1). Taxonomy (NCBI): domain Eukaryota; kingdom Metazoa; phylum Arthropoda; class Insecta; order Diptera; family Dolichopodidae; genus Dolichopus; species Dolichopus griseipennis. The sequence continues at coordinate 131,941,837 of OY720441.1, forward strand.
CTTTAGAAACGGGTAAATTAAAAATTTTGTATCTAAATATATGCAGCTTAATAAATAAATTTTATGAATTAGAAACATTAATTAATGAATGTAAAGAAATTGATATTGTGATTCTAACAGAAGTATGGATATACAGCAATGAAATCACTATTTATAATATTCCAAGCTATAGCGCAGTTTTCAATTGTAGAGATGAGAAAAGAGGTGGTGGAACTGTCATCTTTATAAAAAATAATAAAAATTTTACTGCAGTATTAAAAGACGAAAAATATAATTTTAGTGTAATTGAAATTCTGAATTCTGCACTTAGATTAAGATTTAGTACATTTTACAAGGCTTTAGCGTAAAATAGTAAAATTTTTATGGATTTTTAGAAAATAGATTAATAATATAACAAAATTACATATCTTTTGCTGATACTAATTTAAATTTATTTAATAATTCTAATACCGTAATTAAGTATAAAGACATGATAGCAACAACTGGTTATAGTATAATTTTGTTTATTTTACACAGTACAAGAAACACAGCTCTTTCTAATACCTTAATTGATCACATTTTAACAAAATCAAATGATTATTATATTCTATTGTAAAATTAATATGTATATATGATATTAATTTTACAATAGAAAGTAACAGTCTATCCGATCACCAATTGGCCATAGTATCATTAAAAGCAATAAGTATTATGAAGATATGAAAAAGCACACTATAAGTAAAACTGATTATTACCAGATGTCTCAAATTGTAAATAATAAAATAGAAAACACTACCAAAATGTTATAGACACGTTAACAAAAACAACACAAGAAGCTAAAGTTTTATGTTCAAATTCAGTGTCGGTTAGAACTAGGAATAACACATTGATAATACCGTCGATATATAAAGAATTTAAAATTAGAAAATCACTATACGATAGCCATAAAAGAGATCCAAATAACATATATAACAGTCAGTCGGTGCAACTTAGAAATACCCTACACCTATTTGGCTCAAATTTAATGGGAAGTCTATAAGTCATTTTACAACCATAAAAGCTGTTATTAGTTTGATCGTAAGACATAGCAAACCAAATAAACTTTAAAATACTAAAAACATTTTCTAATTACATTCTTTATTCAAAAATATTACAAATTCTTACTTATTTATCTATTTTAAAATATTAAAAAACAAAAAAACTTGAATTAAATGAAAATATATTTATTTCAATTCAATTACAAAAGTGAAAAAATTTGAATTATTAAATTTTGTGATAAAAAGCTAATCGAAGCATAATATATTTAATAATTAAAATTTTTCAAAATTGCAATTATTTTAAATTGTTAGTTTATGTACCTATTAGAAAAGCTTATAAACGCAAAATATGCAATAAATGTCTTTCCAAAATATAATTAAAAAGTTAGAACTTTTCATATAATTTATTTAAATATAACAATAAATTTTACATAAATGCAGCAAGTACCTTTGAATATAGCTTAAATATTGTACTTAATATCTTAATTATGTATCACCTATGGTAATAATTCAATAAAATATATGATATAATAAAAATTAAAAAAAAGGAATTTAATCGTTTACTAAAAAAATATTTTGTTTTTAATTTATAAAATATTATACAAAATATGTTTTATGGTAAAATTCTTAGCCTTCTAAAAATATAAAAGTGTTAAATAAAAACGGAAATAGGAAAAAAACCCTCGTGTAACAAATTTAAAGTTTCTATCTTTATGAATTTCGAAGATAAGCTTTTCCATTTATGGATTTCTTAGGAGCCACCTGAACCCCAACTACAATTAAGTCTAAATTTCGGGGACACATAGGAAATAGGAAATACATTCTTTGGCTTCGAAATTATACTCGTTTGGCCTCAGATCCATCAAAAGCTTCTAGAATCTGAACTCATTGTCCGAACTCGACCAGAACCAATTCCCATGGTACTTTCATTACTAGTAACCTAGAGTTTAAATTTCATCAAAATAGCGGCATCATTTTTTGAGTCATACTGCTTTTAAGATGTATGTTCGTTAGCCCTTGAATTTTTCAAAGTTTCTAGAACCCGAAACTATGGTACGATTTGAAGTAACTATCATTATTAATTTCGAAAATATGCTTTAAGGTCTTCGGAACTGTGTGGCTGCTCCTCAACCCACTACTCCAATTGGTCCCAAATTTCAAGGACACTGAGGAAATAGAAATAGACACCCTGACACCAAATTTTGAGGTTTTATCTTTATTGGTTTTGGAATTATGCTCTTTGGCCTAAATTCGATCAAAAAGTTCTAAGTTCCAAACCGAACCCACAAATTTTATGAAGATAGCGTCATTAGTTTTTGAGTTATCATTATTTTTTATATATGTTCGTTAGCCCTTGGACCGATTAAAAGGTCCAGAATCCGAAATCATGGGCCGATTTCGCCCATTTGCAATCCTCACCGTATTTTCAGTCCTAGAAACCTACAGTTAAAATTTCATCAAGATAGCTCCATTATTTTTTGAGTTATCGTGCCTACTGACGAACGGACGGACATGGCTATATCGACTCAGGAAGTTATGCTGATCACAAATATATATACTTTTCCAAACACCATACCAAAGATAAAATACCCCTTTACCTATTCTATAGGTATAGGGTATAAAAATAAAATAGTAGCTATAGAACACATACGAAATAATAAAACATTATTTCTTAGACCTGTTACTGAAACGGAGATTTATCAAATTATTATGAAGTTAAACAGAAATGCAGCCCCGGGATTAGATAAAATAACGGTAAAGGATTTACAAGAATTAGTTAATATTATAAAAAAAACATTGGCAACATTGATAAATAAATGTCTTGAAAAGAAGTATACCCTGTATCATTCAAAAAACCGTACATAGAACCAATTCATAAAAATGGATCTAAAGATGAATGTGGTAATTATAGACCAATTTCCATGCTGAACTCAATATCGAAAGTATATGAGAAAGTAATTAATACAAGGTTAAGAAATTTTATTTCAAAAACGATTAGTTTTGATCCAAATCAATATGGTTTCCTAGAGAATAGCGGCACAGAATCAGCAATAACAGCTACGCTAGAATATATTGATGACGCAGTTCATGCAGGATATTTCGTCGGTGCAGTATTTATTGAACTTACGAAAGCTTTTGATGTGGTAAATCATCGTAGACTGATTAGTTTTTTAGATATATAATCTTTTATTAAACAGTTACTTAACAAATAAAGTTAAAGTGAACTAAGTGCTTAGGAATGAACTTATTATAAAAACAGGTGTACCACAAGACTCACTGCTAGGACCGCTGTTGTACCTTTTATATATGATGAATATGCCGAAAAATAATTTTATTTCATATTATAACGTTTATGCAGATGACACTAATATCATTGCTAAAGCTAAAACCGTACAAAAACTGGAAAACATACTAACACAGACTAATATACTATACAGATCCACAAAAGTTAAAATTTCATATTTTTCAGTAGCGAGATGAGTTCGTAGTTAAGGCACTGTTATACTACAATAATTTATACATAAAACTAATTTGTTATTGTTTTTTCATTGAATGTTATACTAACGAAAAAAGAAAAGAAAAAAATAACAACAAAATCAATTTTGTGTTATACAAAAAGCGAATCAAAGAAAGAGAATACAAACAATAAAAATTATAAAGAATAGGAATGAGTATATCTATATATTTGATATTAATATTTATATTACTATATATTCAAAATCACATAGTGCATGTGATTGTTTATCTTAACATGGGAAACTTTTTTTCTTGCCTTTAAAAAGAACTGCAATGTATAAAAAACGTATAATAGACTTAGAAGGATAGATAATAATTTAACGACTGAGCATTTAATGTAGGTTTTGTATGTAATTTAGTAAATTTTATAGTGTTATAAACGAAAATGCATGTTGTATATCCTGTTAAATTTTTAATATAAAAATATCATACGCGCCAGTTTAGTTATTTGAATATTTTTTAAAGCTAACTAGCTAAATTGCATTCGAGCGACTTTTTAAAGTTACTTGTAAAAAGTTAATTAATATTGTGATAACTTGATAAGTGTATTTAAGTGCATACATATTAATATTGTCAATTGTGATAAGTGTAAGTACATAATTATTTATAATCATGAATCATCGTACAAAATAAATGTGTTGTATAAAGAATTGTGGACAAAAACTTAATACAGGTGAAAATATACATTTACACCGGTTTCCAAAAAATAAAGATCTACTTGATCAATGGTGCCACAACTTACAAATTGATTTAAATTTAAGTGAAATAAATAATTTAAGGATTTGTTCAAAACATTTTGATAAAAAATTCATAGGTAAAATTTTAGAAGGAGCTATTCCTCTATATTTGGGACTTGAAGAGAATAACAGCTTATTTTCAATACCAAGTGTGTCAAGTTGTTCATATCGAAAAAAATGTTGTGTACCCAATTGCAAAAACTCTGAAAATCATTTTTTTAAATTTCCTAGTAACAAGAAAGCCATGCAAAAATGGCTTGATAATTTTAATTTACATGGAGACTATCCTAAAAATTTATTCGCTTGTCAAAATCATTTTGCTTCAAAAGATATTGGGAAAAAGAAACTTTTAAAAAATGCGTTTCGATCACGAAAATGTATTTTGAAAGAAACTAATTAAAAAATTAATGGAAATACGTTTAGGAAGAAAAGACAGCAGAAAGTTCAAATATGTGTGATCAGATCTATAATTTTGATTTAGAGTCTTCTTTGGGTTCAATACAAATTCCTAAACGTATGTATGAAGGTCCTGCATCAAAAAATTTAAGTAAGTGTTATAAACCATTAACGTTAGAAGATATTTCTACTCTGCAATCTCCTCATAAAAGACGCAAATCATCGCAATATGACGAAATATTGTTTTGTTATGAATGCAAAATAAAGGAAGAAAACTTAGCTTATTTCAAAAATCAGGTAAACTTGTATGCCACCAAATGCTTAAAATTGCAAGAAGAAAATGAATTATTGAAAAAACAGTTAAAAACAAGTAAAGAAACAGTCAGTCGGTGCAACCGACTTAGAAATACCCTACACCTATTTGGTTCAAATTTAAGGACATATCACTAAGTCATTTTAACACCATAAAAGCTGTTATTAATTTGATCGTAAGACATAGCTAACCAAATTAACTTTATAATACTAAAATCATTTTCTAATTATATTATCTATTAAAAAATATTACAAATTCTTACTAATTTGTCTATTTAAAAATATTCAAAAACAAGCAAACTTGAATTAAATGAAAATATATTTATTCCAACTCAATTACAAAATGAAAAAACTCTAATTATTAAATTTTGTGATAAAAAGATAATCAAAGCATAATATATTTAATAATCCAAATTTTTAAAAATTGCAATTATTTTAAGTGGTTACTTTATATACCTAATAGAAAAGCTTACAAACGCAAAATATGCAATAAATGTATTTCTAAAATACAATTACAAATTTAGACCTTTTCATATAATTCATTTAAATATTCAAATAAATTTTACATAAATGCAGCAAGTACCTTTGAATATAGCTGAACCACTACAATTAAGTCTAGATTTCGGAGACACATAGGACATAGGAAATATATTCTTTGGCTTTGAAATTAAACTCAACCAGAACCAATTCCCATGGTACTTTCATTACTAGTAACCTAGAGTTTAAATTTCATCAAAATACCGGCATTATTTTTTGAGTTATGGTGTTTTAAGATATATGTTTGTTAGTCCTTGAACTTTTCAAGGGTTCCAGAACCCCAAACCATGGTACGATTTCGCCCATATGCAGTACCGTCATACTTTCAATACTAGTTAACCCTTGTATACAATTGGAACGTTCTATCTTAATTTTAAGTTACTAGTTTTAATTTCGATGATAAGCTTTTACACATTTGGGGGTCTAAGAGAGGTCCTGAACCACCACTCCAAATGATTCCAAATTAGGGGGGCATGGAAGAAATAGTAAAGAACACCCTGGGCCAAATTTGAAGCTTCTACATTTGTTTCAAGTTACTATTTTTATTAATTTCGAAAATATGCTTTAAGGTCCTCGGAACTGAGTGCCTGGTCCCCGACCCACTAGTCCAATGGGGTCCAAATTTCAAAGACACTTACGCAATAGGAAGGGACACCCTGATACCAAATTTGGAGGTTATATCTTCATTGGTTTCGGAATTACGCTAGTTTGGCCTAAATTCGATAAAAAAGTTCTCAGTTCCGAACCCATTGTCCAATCCTCACCGTACGTAATCACCGCCGTAGTTTCATTACCAATAACCTACAGCACAAATTTCATGAAGATAGCCTCATTAGTTGTTGAGTTATCGTGATTTTTAATATATGTTCGTTATCCCTGACACCGACTAAAAGGTCCAGAATCTGAACCCATGGGCTGATTTCGCCCTTATACAGCCCGCGCTTTACTTATAGTACTAGTTAACACTTGTACACAATTTAAACGATTTATCTTAATTTTAAGTAACTATTTTTAGTAATTTCGATTATAAGCTTTTAAAACTTGGGAGGTCGGAGAGGGGTACTGAACCACCACTCCAATTGATTAATTAATTAAGGGAACACGCAAGAGATAGTAAAGAACACCCTTGTGGCAAATTGGAAGCTTCTACATTTTTTCAAGTTGTTATCTTTATTAATTTTAAAGATATGTTTTAAGGTCTTCGGAAATGTGTGGCTGGTCCCCGACCCAGTAGTCCAATGGGACCCAAATTCTCAAGAGACTTAGGAGATAGGAGGGGACACCCTGATACCAAATTTGGAGGTTCTATCTTCATTGGTTTCGGAATTATGCTCATTTGGCCTAAATTCGATCAAAAAGTTCTAGGTTCCGAACGCATGGTCCAATCCCGACCTAACGCAATCCCCGAAGTAGTTTCATTAATAGTTACCTACAGCACAAATTTGATGAAGAAAGCGTCATTAGTTGTTGAGTTATCGTGATTTCTTATATATGTTCGTTAGCCCTTCGATCGATTAAAAGGTCCAGAATCCGAACCCATGGGCCGATTTCGCCCATATGCAATCCCCGCCGTACTTTCAGTCCTAGTAACCTACAGTTAAAATTTCATCAAGATAGTTCCATTATTTTTTGAGTTATCGTGCCTACGGACGGACGGACGGACGGACGGACGGACGAACGGACGGACGGACGGACGGACATGGCTATATCGACTAAGGCGGTCACGCTGATCACAAATATATATACTTTTCCATATCTAGCTCGCTTCCTTTAGGTGGTTACAAACACCATACCAAAGTTAATATACCCCTTTACCTATTCTATAGGTGTAGGGTATAAAAATTAAAAATGAACAAAATAATGTAAATAATTGGAAATATATGATGAGTTATTTTGTTACACAAGAAGGTCTTCCTGCAGAAAAATTAATAGATATTATACATGAAAACTTATCAAAATGTTTTGGAATGGATTTAAATGTGAGATGTATAGTTTGTGACCAAGGGCCTAATAATAGAAGAGTATACAAATTATTAGGCATTACTGAAAATAAACCATATATGACATTTGCTAATAATAAAATATTTTGTGTTTTTGATCCACCTCACTTAATAAAGTCAATGAGGAATACTCTTTTATCCTGTGATATAAAATCAAATGAAGGCAATATTAGCTGGGATGTTTTGACAAAGGTTTATCAACTTGACAGTAAAAACAAAATTGTTAAGATGTGCCCAAAAATAAACAAAAAACATATATATCCGTCTTCATTTGAAAAAATGAATGTAGCACTAGCAACACAAGCTTTAAGTAAAACTATGGGCGCTGCAATAGATACTTGTTTAGCTTACAACTTTTTTTCAAAAGAAATACAACAAAAAGCTAAAGCTTTTAGAAAACCTTTAAAACAGAATAGATCACAAATTCAATATCTCAATGAAGCTATCAACTATCTCAAATTATTAAAATTACCTAAAAATAAAAAAAAATTTTGTATCTCCGGATTGATTCTAACGATTAATAAAGGCATACAAAGTTTAAGTGAAGATATATTTTCTTGTGAAGAACTAGAAGTTGATTTTTTACTAACATCGCGAATAAATAAGGATCCTCTAGAAAACTTTTTTGGACAAGTACGATCCAAAGGGGGAAACAACAAAAATCCGTCTGTTTCAGAATTTAATTGGATAGTTGCTAGAATTATGTTTCACCAAAATAATAATAACATTTCACCAAAATAATAAAAATTGTGAAAGGGATATGGATTTACAATTAGATTGGGAATCTGCGCTCTGTGAAAATCAAAATGCAGATGCTATTCTGAAGAATATTTAGAAATATCAGCAGATGTAGAGGAATGTATCAGTAAGATTTTAGAGCAGGAGGAAAACAGTAGCACCTTAAATGTAATTGAAGCTGAACCAGCTAAAAGATATTTTGTTGGTTACGGAATTTTTAAAATTTTGTATCATAAAATAGATTGTTCTAAATGTTGCGAGATAATGGTAAAGACTGAATCTACACTGGAATTATCGTCAGAACAATTGATAAAATACAAAAACTTTTACACGACGACAGATGGTAAAATCTGGCTAAAAACAACCAGTGATGAATTTTTTGAAATTTGTAATCTTCATTTTAATATATTTAAACATTTTTTTGAAAATTTTTTACATTATACAAATTTGAAAAAAGAGATAGTAAACTTGTGTATTTCAAAAACAAACGAATTATACCCAGATTGGTTCCAATCAAAAGACGAATGTTACAACCATAGAAAAATGATTCTTGATTATCTTATATTGGTTTTATTAAGAAAAAATTGTTACTGGACTGTTAAAAATTTCAAATCGAAATTTAAAAAAACGGCCACATCACATCATCGTTTAAATATATTAAACCAATAAAAATACAATTTAACATTAATGTTTAATTTTATAAAAATTAACTTATGTTATATATGTATACATATACCTATTATAAGCTTAATATGTAATTTTATTATAAGATTTAAGTTGTTTGGACTGAAGAAATAAATAAATATACTTAATACCTATAGTTTTTCATAATTTGTTTTATTTCAGGGAGGTGGGTTTAGTCAGTAAGAATCTGACACTACCAATGGGGTATAGGTTTTCTTGGTGTCTTTTGAAGATTACCACCTCCCTTAGGGAAAAAAAAAAAAATTTTAAAGTAAAAATTTAAATTTTAAAACATTCTTCATATAGTCTACTTCAATTCAAACGACGGTACGGTAAATACTATTGTTAGATTAATCATTCTAAATAACAAATTTTTATCCACTCTTTAGCTTATTTTTGTTTTAACAAAACATACTTTCATACCCAAATTGACTGTGACGCAATTTAGCTAGTTAGCTTTAAAAAATATTCAAATAACTAAACTGGCACGTATGATATTTTTATATTAAAAATTTAACAGGATATACAACATGCATTTTCGTTTATAACACTATAAAATTTACTAAATTACATACAAAACCTACATTAAATGCTCAAGTCGTTAAATTATTATCTATCCTTCTAATAGTCTCTAGTCTATTATACGTTTTTTATACATAGCAGTTCTTTTTAAAGGCAAGAAAAAAAGTTTCCCATGTTAAGATAAACAATCACATGCACTATGTGATTTTGAATATATAGTAATATAAATATTAATATCAAATATATAGATATACTCATTCCTATTCTTTATAATTTTTATTGTTTGTATTTTCTTTCTTTGATTCGCTTTTTGTATAACACAAAATTGATTTTGTTGTTATTTTTTTCTTTTCTTTTTTGTCAGTATAACATTCAATGAAAAAACAATAACAAATTAGTTTTATGTATAAATTATTGTAGTATAACAGTGCCTTAACTACGAACTCATCTCGCTACTGAAAAATATGAAATTCTAACTTTTGTGGATCTGTATAGTATATAGTATTAAGATGTGATACTAACCTATAAGATTTACCCGGCGTTGCCCGGGATCGTGCAAATTGCAAAAAAGCTAGTTTCGACCATTTTTTCGAAGTATTGCTTTAATCAAAAGGAAAGCCTCAAAAAAATATTTGTGGAGTTCCGTTAAGCCGTTGCGGCTCAACAGCTTCTTATAGGTTTTTTCGTTACTTTGCTATAAATTAGAAATTGTTTAACCGATTGACTTCAAATTTTGTATATGTGTTCCTCTTTGACAATGGAGTTCACTCTATTAACAGACTTGGAATTTGTTACCCCTTTCAAAAAAAAATTTGGAAAGGATATTACGTCCAATTTTGCGAAATATTGCTTGGTCGAAGTTTCAAAAACAGGTTTGTTGAGTTTCGTTAACTCATTGTGGTACAGCAGCTTTTTACAGATATTTTAATTGTTTTACTCTTAAGCAGAAACGATTTGACCACTTGAATGTAAATTTTGTATGCGTACATGTATATACTTATCATTCCTACGATTGTTCAAAAAAATACTTTTTGTAAGTAAATTACGTCCAATTTTTATTTTTGAAAGTAGGTAAAACTTCTTTGAATTAGGGGAATGTTTAAAAAAATGTTTTGTTTAGTTCTTTTAACCGATTGCGAAACAAAAACTTTAAAAAACAGTTTGCAAAACCATTTTAACGATTATCTCTAATTTTTCAATACGTTTTTCTTCTGCTTCTTGACAATTTGGTGCTGCTTGAATTATTATTGTTAATTTTTAATAATTATGAAAAGTTTCAAGTGAAATTTGATAAACTTGTTGAAAAATGCCTAAAAAACTCGTTTTAAATAAATTGCTTTATTACATCTTAAAATGAGCATGTACACCATTCTTGTGCTAACTTTTATCAATAACATCGACTTAAATTAAAACTCCATTGAGAGGTCAAAAGGGTATACTAAATTTGCCATTATGTCATTATAGTTGTAAATAGCAGTTTGCTTGAATTGCCAGCGTTTGAATAAAATATAGTCGATGGTTTAGAAAAGGTTTAAAAATCTGCTTTTCAACTTATATTTTGTTTTGTACTTACCTGAAAGTTCTACTACGCTCTTCCTCGTTTGTTTATGATTTTAAGAAAGCTTTTAAGAGATTAAGAGATTTTAGAAAGATTTTAATAGATTTGAGAGAAATGTACGCTTCTTTCTTGAAAAAACTGTTTTAAAATACTATGTATTTAAGCATAATATATACGAAATTGAATTTTTTTGATTTTATTTGAAGAAAACTGCAATTTTACACTGAAATCTTTTTTTAAAAAACAAAAACTGCAAAGTAGATAAAAAACAAAGACTTACGAAAAAATGTAAAGAAGGAATATGTTACGTTATTTAAGTTTAAAGATATTATTATTCAGATTCTTTATTAGCTTTATTTTTATTATTAAAAATATTACCTCATTTAGCTTTTGCACTATTTGAGACTATTTGAGAGCAAAAAAATTAGTATTATTAATTAAGTGAGCTTTAGGATAAAGGTTAACTTGCGTTAATACCAAAAATTAGAAAATTTTATTGAATCATTGGTAAACAGGTCAAAACCAAATTAACCCTGTGGGTTTTTTTAATTAAAATGCTGATACAAAATTTTCAATAAAATTCTTTTAATCGTTTAAGCAAATGAAATTTATAGAAAACTTCAAGGCATCGTCGTGGAAAACGGGTTAATCGAACTTAATCCTAAAACTTTTTGCAGGCTCTCTTTTGAAATGCCAATCAATCTGTAAAATTGGACACAAATTGGAAATACAATTTTTTTTGGAAGCCCGCCAGGATGAAATTGGTTAATTCATTCCAACCAAATTTATACAACTAATGCCGGTTGCTAAGGGGAACATTTGTGCAAAATTTCAAGTCAATCAGTCAAACCGTTTTGCCTCGATATCCAAAAAACGAAAAAGCTTAAAACGGCTCTGGATCCGTAACCTGTTGACTTATAAAAATGTGACATAGCCTATGTCACCCCCCGGGCTCTCAGAATTATTCCTGAGTTATTTTGTGACAATCGGACTAGTGGTTTTCACGTGAATCCTGGACAAACAAACAAACAAATTTTCTCCTTTATATATTAGATAAGGATCTAAATACGATATGTAAATGGCTAGATTACAATGAACTCTGCACAAACGTTAAAAAAACCAACTATTTGTTATATCAAACACAAAGAATTTTTTCTTAGCGAAATTATTACTCTTAAAATAAGGGAAACTATTATTGAATTGTTTATAAGGTTAAATATCTGGGAATAATAATTGATGGTAATTTGAAATGCGACAATCATATCAAAAACGTGAAAGAAAAAGTTATGCCTACTATATTAGCTATAAAAAGATGTGGCGGTATTTCCCAGCATGCAGCCAAGCTATTCTATAATAATCATATACTACCAAGAATAAGGTATAATATATGTAGTTTGAGCCAGTGCTCAAATTTCCATATTAATCAAATAAGAAAATATTGAAATACCTAAAGCTAAAACCACAAAGAAACAAAAAAGTTTAAAATGTAATGCTATTGAAATTTTTAATTCATTACCACTAAACATTGGGAAAAGTCAAACTTTGGAAATATTTAATAGAAAAATTAAAATATATAAAAAACTTTAGAAATGAAAAATTGGAAATAAGTAAAATTAGAGAATTCAAATTAATCATTTTTAAACTAAAATTAATATTAATTCTATAATTTATTAGATTGTAGTTTTAATTAAATAATTTCTTTTACATAATTTTATATATATTGTAAAATTATCTTAAATTAAATCAAATAAAACAAAAAAAAAAAAATCATTTCCAATAATAAATTGATTCTTTTCTACTCATTTTTTTCATCAAAAATAATATTCATATTATTTGCCCAACCTTCAGCAACAATTCTATACTCACTTCCCAAAAATTCATTTTTTTTGTGTTCTTACGAATTTTATTGTAGTTAAAATCTCCGTCAGCTTTTGCTACAGGCTTTTCCTACAACAATAGCTTTTGCTACAACAGCACGAGGCAGACAAATGTTATCAATGTTTTTGATAGTAACAATTCCCTTACGTTTTCAACTTTCTTCATCAAAAGTAAAATATCTTCTTTCCTTAGGCAACCTCACAGTTGTTGTTGTTAATTGAAAAGATTCGTATCTTAAGCCTTTCGAATTGCTTTGAAAAATTTTACTTATTAACTCCCATACATCTTCAAATTTGTCCAAACTTGCAAGCTTAAAACAGTTTGGAAATTCTCTCCGACAAATGTCATTCCAATTAAGTCATTTGGTTTGACATTTTTCACACAGTATTATACAGTTTGATTAATTTCTTCCTTTGTCCAGGGGAAGCCTTGTTGCTGAACAGAGCTTTTTTTAAAGGTTATTTTTTTTTATATTACGCCAAATTTTCGCGCTATTTGATTTTTTTTCTTCCAAAATTCCAAAAATTGGCGATTCTTTTTCTAGATATTTAGCTAACATTGCCTTTCTTGCCATTGTACTTCTATTCTTGTTTGTTTTTTACATTAAAACGAAAGTGTATACCTTTTCAATTTACCTTTTATATGCATTATTAATTACATATACTTTTGCATCAAATTACTACTGCTTACTTTATGGGCAATTTAGCATAACAAAATGTAGTTAACAATGTTAATTAAACAGTTACGTACAAGCTTACTAATGGCCTATGGTGAGTATAAACTATAAATTTTTTTACCAAAAAGATATGGTCTGAATTATTTAATACTCCAATGTATTGTCAAGGGTTCATTTTTATAGTATTCAACTCATGTTTATTAAACGATTTGCTAGCATAAGCTATTGGCTTATCATTTCATATGGTACAGCTCCTATTGCGAAATTCGATGCATTAGTTGTTAAAATGAATGGTTCTGCAAAATTTGGATAGCCCAATATAGGTGGATTTATTCTCTTTTCGTTAAGCATTTCAAATGCGTTGTTATGTTATTTTTCCCAACTTAATATTTGTTTCTTAAGTTAAGTGGTTTGACTATTTCTGCATCTTTTTTGAATCTTCTATAGAATTGCAGGAAAGTAAAAACCTCCTTACTTTATCAGCATCTTTTGGTGTAGGATAATTTTTAATTACATCTGATGTTATAAGATGTCCTAAATATACCACTTCTAGTTTTAAAAAATTGTATTTCTCTGGATTCAACTTCAAATTGTATTTTTCTAAGCGTTTTAAGTCTTTAGTTAAATTTTCATTATGATCTTTCAAATTTGATCCAAATACTATTATATCATCAACATATAGAAATGCAGCTTCCGGTAATCCGCTTAATGCCGCTATAATTATAGTATACAAGCGTAGTACTTTCTCATGTTTAAATTGTATGTGGAATTCATTTGATCAGTTCTAATATACTCCCTCTTCCGACATGCACATATATAGTCACAGTGAACAGTTAGCACGTAGAGGTGCCGGAAAAAAAAAACAAAAAGAAAGCGGTGCAGGAACTGCAGAATGATAAATATTTTTACGGACTGCAAGTCTATACCAATCCCAATTTGATTCTAATATAATTTTTCGAAATTTGTTGATCTTTTCATTTTTTAGTTAAGTTTCTACTCGAAAAATTTGAAAACTGAAAGTTGAGGTGAATCAAATATGTGGACACAAGACGAATTTTAATTTAGAAGTCTAAACAAATTTAATTAAGAAGATTAATCAAACGATGTCAAGAATAAAGATTTGATAACATTGTTTTTTTCTTAAATTCAATGGACCATTTCACAAGAGCCGTTTCCTCCTTCATATCATTTCCTCTTGTCCATAACAAAACTTGTGGTGGGAATTTTTTGGAGTAATTTTTTAAACCAAAATTTTAGAGTTTAAGAACAAGAAAACAAATGAAATTTTTTTTGCTGTTCAGATAATTTTTTTTTGAAAAAACTTTTCATTCTTAATTTGAAAATTAAACAAAAATAAGTTTGAAGCAGCGGATAGTATAACATGTAGAACCTATGTTTTTTAATTTGTTTTAAAATAAAATGAATTTTTTTAGTCAATAAAATACTCGTAGCGTCAATATAGTCAGTATAGATCTATATAGTCAATATATATAGCGAAATCAATACTTAGAATATCATTCCAATGCATTCAAGAAAACCTGTTAACAAGTGTTAACAATTTTAACGGTTACTTTGAAATAATATACACTGGTGACTAAGTTACTGATTTATTAAAACATTAATGTTTTAAATTTTTAAGTCCTAATAGCTCTTTAATGGGGAAGGTCTCCAAATATTTACTAAGCAAACTTATGATGGTTCTCGAAGATCTTTCTTACCCACCTTCTCCTCTTCTTTTGGTTAGGTATTTGGAATTAAATTGTGAATTTCACCAAAATTTGATATTTTACTAAGAATATTATTTTATCTAAGCTAAAATGTTTAAAACTAAGAGACACTTTCTTCAATTTAAAGAACGCCTTTTATATTTAAGAAAAACCTGTAACGTATGTTGAAATACAATGTTGCAGCTTTTAATTTTGTATATTCCCAAATTAAAATTTGGACGGGTATTTGGGTCTCGGATGTTTAAACAAAGCAAAATTTCAATTTTGTTCGAGCCCTTACAGTTCTTAATCACGGAGCGTGACCAAAATATTATTTAGTTAACTTACTTTTTGAGGATCTATCTTCAACCAAAATTTCAAGACTCTAGCTTAAACCTTTCACAAGATATGTGAGACAAAAATTTTACATAAATTGAGTTTTGCATAACGGTAAATTTTAGTACCACATGGCAACCCAATGCATTTGCTTATAAACGCAGCTGTCTTTTACCGTTTTCTGAAATATACCTTATAGAACTCTTGTTATAACTGTTTGAATAAAAGCTTTTTCCGACTATGACGAGCAATGGGAGAATAGAGAACCGTTTCTTCATCCCTTCCGCAGCCTCTACACGTTCCCGTAGCTGTTTCACCTATTCTTGCTGCATGGACTCTGAGCATTGAGTGGCCCATGCTTATCCCTGTCATTATGTGAGATTTCCCTTTTTTTTCTATATTCAATATTGTTTCCACGGCCTTGGTTGAAGTGGTTCTTATGGAACCAAATATCCCCAAGCAGCCATTTCTGTCTTACTCGAGTTCTGTTACAGGCCGTTCTCGACTGCCGATATTGTCGTTTTGTCGATCGCAGCCTGTAGTTTGGATGTTGACTAGTCTCCTTTTCGTCTGCATAGCATACTACTTTGTGTTCTTCTACTACCAGTTTCTGTAGTAAATCATTAATAATTATTGACCACAGTAGTGTTGATTTTATTCGCCCCTTTGAGGCGTGCCGCTTGATACAATTTTGCTCTTTGTGGCGGATAACACCATTTTTGGTTTTCACTTGGTTGAAGGCTACCTCTATGTCGATAAAATAAACGAGTGATATCTTCCTTCTACTGAAACCTTCTTCAATAATTTGTACGACTTCATGAAAGGCTGTGTCTACCGCTTTGCCTTTAATATATGTATGTTGGTGCATCGATAATATCGGATATAACTGGTTTTATTTTGGATTTATTTTCAGTTCTATTATTTTTTCCAACCCCTTTAGGATAAATGAAGTCAGTTCCTATGTGCGTTGGCTTTATTATAGCTCGGCTAATTCGGTTTAGGTAAGAATACTATTCTCGATTCTTTGAACATCAATGGTGTATGCCTTAGTCTTAAGCATCCTTTATAGATTGCTTTGATTCTGCTCTTCAGGAATCCCATACCTTCCTGAATCTGTTTTGTTGTTATAAGTAGCTTAATATTGTATTCTAGATCGATTGCTGATCTTGTGTTTAAGTGTATATTGGTCACTTCCTCTTGTGAGGTCTAACTAACTAGGTCACCCTCGTGAAAGTTATTTGTCATTAGGATGTCCAGGGATTCTTCCATTGCCAAAGACATGGTTCCGTCTTCCCTTTCAATCAGTACTGCTTGTGAGTTACCTTTAGACAGTTTTGAGGCTTCACTAGTCCTTTCTATTTGCTCATTGTATTTCTAGAGACTACGTTTTCTAGCCAATAGGCTTCCCTTTGAGTGTTCATTGCTTTATTAAAAAGTCTTTTTATATATAACCTCCCTCCGATTGTTATTAATTAAGGTAGGAGTCTTCCTTTTTAAAGAATCGTCAGGTTGGTTGTACTTATATAATGTAGAGAGATGTTACCTCTGTGGTTGACGTTGAAAGCCTCTTTGGCTGTGGTTGACTTGGAAACTAACAAGATCAAGAGGAACATTGGGAAAATAATAAAAATACGAAAGTAGTCACGAAACGAAAGAGGAAACAATTCGTGTGGAATGGCCCATTGATTTCATATAAAATTATCAAATTATATTAATTTATTGCTTTGTTTACAAGAATCTTATCTATTCCATATTTTGGCCTGAATATAGTTTCCAATAATTATTTCCATATTACCAAAATACTAATATGCAATATCAACAAAAACAAAGTGCATATGATTGTATACAAAAATTAATCACACACATAAAGTAAATATAAAAATAAAATTACTGTAACTTGATCTTGCTTTTTTTAGAGGATGATAAAAAATGTGTTGTATTAATATTGAACCACAGGTTCATAACTTAATAAAAAAAAATTCTAGGTGTGACCTTAACATGTTGGGTCAGCAAAAACTGTTTTATTATTTAATTGATTCATATTTTGCTTTTACAAATTAATGTTTTGGTTTTACAATTCATAGATCTGGAAATAATTTTGTGAATAGATTAAGATATACTACATCCTTCCCCCTAAGAAAAAAAAAATTGTTTACATTTCTAAAATTTAAACATTTTTATAAAGAAATTTTTTATATTCATAATAAATTTTAATGCATTAAAAAAAAATTTTATTCTTATTTTATTTAATTTTTAAAAGTAATGTAAAATTTATTTTTTAAAGTAAAAGTTAATTTATTCATTTTATGTCTAAATCTAATTCTTTATTATATTATTGTTATTGTACTATTTGGACCTATGATTTTTGTAATATTCTTTTAAATGGTCCTTTAAAAGGTTTATTTAATTTTTTCTTATTTCCTATTTTTACAAAAATTAAATCATTTACTCCAAAATCAGATTTATTTACATTATTGTGTTTTAATTTTCAACGATATTTTCCAGTTGTTAAATAATTTTTTGCTTTTTTATTGGCATGTTTTAATTTTATTTTTAGTTCACTTAGATGATAGTCATTTTTATAATCGGCTTAATCAACACATGTTTATTTAATGATTTGGCAGAATTTATTACCTTTTCTTTAAGCTTTTCAAGTTCTTTTAAGTTTTTTTTAGTGGTTTAAATATTTCTGCAAAATCTTTTATGAATCTTCTGTAGAATTGCAGAAAGCTACAAACCTCCTTACTTTATCAGCGTCTTTTGGTGTAGTATAATTTTTAATTACCTTATATTTGTCTGGATCAGTTTTGATTCCTTCTGATGTTATAAGATATCCTAAATATACCACTTCTGGTTTTAAAAAATTGTATTTCCCTAGCAGCAGCCTCTTAAACTGATCTTAAATGATCTTTGTTTGTTGATAATGCTGTCATTTGTCTGGATTTATGATGTAATGGTATTTGATGAAATGAATTTGTCATATCCAATGAATAAAAATATTTAGATTTGCCCAATTCGTCTAAAATGTTGCTAAACGGAAATTTTTTTATTTAATGACCTAAAATCTACCACTAGTCTCCACTTTTTCTCCCCATCTTGGTTATTTTTAGGAACTATTAACAATGGTGAGTTATATGTACTTGTAGAGAGTTGGATTATATCTTCTTCGATTAATTTTGTAACTTTTTTTTCAATTTCTATAGTTTTTTATATTTCCTGGGGATTTATCTATCGTTGAAATCTGCAGCTAGAAAAATTGTTTACTGATAATGGCTGAATGATCCATATGAAATATGTCCTGAAATTTCTCACAAATGTTTAAAATTGAATTTTTGGCTTTTTCATCTAAGCTATCTATTGGTAGGACTTTTTTTGATTTCTTCAATCTTATAGAATCCTTAGTATTTTTATGGTTTATAGATAGTAAGTTGTAGTCTCTTAATGGTATCCTTGCATACAATGTTTTTTAATGTTTTGTACCAATAGCTGAAACTATTGAATTTGCTAAGAAAACCCCTCGAGCTATTCCTTTACCTATAATTATACTGTCTTCTTTTATATTGTTAAATTCGTTATTGTTTTACATTTCGTATTTATTGGTATAGTTATATCTTGTGCTTGTTGTGATATAGCCACTGTGCAAGTTTGATAATCTATCTTGCATTTGTGCTTGTACAAAAAATTTCTACCTAAGATACCATCTGCTGCTACATTTATTTCTATATCTTTTATATGGAAATCATGGTTAATTTCTTCTTTTTCTATTTCTAAATTTAAATTTGCTACACCCTTTTTATAAAAATATTTACTTGTTATGCCGTTTATCTGGCATATTTCACCATTCTATTGTTGTTGGTTGATTTTGTTATCCTTACATATTGATATATCTGCTCCTGTACCTATTAATAGAGTCAGATAACCATTGTCCTTTTTCTTAATTTAATTAGATTTCATAGTCTAGGGTAACACTTATTTAAACAAGCAAAAAAATAGTCAGTTGGTGCAACCAACTTAGAAATACCCTACACCTATTTGGTTCAAATGTAATGAGAAGTCCAAAAGTAATTTTAAAACCATAAAAGCTTTCATTGTCATCGTAAAACATAGCAAACCAAATTTACTTTATAATAATAAAAACATTTTCTAATTACTTTATCTATTCAAAAATATTACAAATTCTGACTAATTTATCTATTTAAAAATATTAAAAACAAAAAAACTTGAAATAAATGAAAATACATTTATTCCAATTCAATTATAAAAGTGAAAAAATTTTAATTATTTAATTTTGTGATAAAAAGCTAATCAAAGCATTAATATATTAAATAATTCAAATTATTCAAAATTGAAATTATATCAAATTGTTAGTTTATGTACCTATTAGAAAAGCTTATAAACGCAAAATATGTTAATTGAAATAATTTCTAAAATAAAATAACAAATTTAGAACTTTCATATAATTCATTTAAATATAAAAACAAATTTTACATACATTCAACAAGTACCTTTAAACATAGCTTAAGTATCGTACACAATGTCTTAATTGTACATATATTACCTATGGTAATAATTCAAAAAAATATATGATATAATAAAAATTAAAACAGGTAGGGAAACAGTTTCTATCTTCATGAATTTCGAAGATAATTTTAATTTTGGGGTGTCTTAGGAGGCACCTGAACCACCACTACAATTAAGTCTTAATTTCGAGGGCACAAAAGAAATAGGAAAAACACCTTAATACCAAATTTAAAGTTTCTATATTTATTTTAAATTACTATCTTTATTCATTTTGAATATATGCTTCAAGGTTTTGAGAGCAGGGAGAGTTTGCATATCACCGCTATTCTAATTCATCCAAAATTTTACGGACACAAAGCAAGTAGGAAAAAACACTTGTGTCCCTAATTTTAATGTTCTATCTTCTGTGGCTTGGAAAATAAACTCGTTTGGCCTCAATTCGATCAAAAACTTCTAGAATCCAAGCCCATTGTCCGATCTAAACCATATGTAATCCCTGCGGTACTATATTTACTAGTAACCTTGAGTTTAAATTTCATCTAAATAGCGTCATTAGTTAGTTTTTGAGTTATAGTGTTTTTTTGAAATATACCGTTATTTATTTCCCTTATGCTATATATATATTACCAAAAAAATATAAAAAAGTAAAATAGTTAAAAAACATTTCAAGGACTAAACTTTTAAAAGATTCTAGAACCCGAAACTATTGTCCGATTTCGACCGCATGCAGTCCCCGCCATACTTTCTATACTAGTTAACCTTTGTACACAATTGGAACATTCTGTCTTAATTTTAAGTAACTATTTTTATTAATTTCGATGATAAGCTTTTAAACTTTGGGCGATCTAGGAGAGGTACCTAAACCACCACTCTAATTGATCATAAATTAGGGGAACGCATAAAAAACAGTAAAGGATACCCTAGTGCCAAATTTTAAGCTTCTTAATGTGTTTGAAGTTACTAACTTTATTATTTTCGATGATATGCTTTAAGGTCTTCGGAACTGTGTAGATAGTCCCCAACCCACTATTCAAATTAGTTCTAAATTTCGAGGACACTAAGGGATACCTGGTCTGCGACTGATCCCAGGGGGACGGCAGTAAGAAACCCTGGCTGTAGGTATAAAATAAATAATTAAAAGATAATGTCATATAAAAATAAAAATTCGGTAGGAATATCTGCTAAAGTGTCGGCAGAGACCATGGCTGTCGGCGAGGGCTTGGCTGAACGTTCAAGGCGTAATAATATAAATAATCTGGATTAATAATATAAATAATCTGGATAAATTAATAAACCCCTTCGCTATGAGCTCGAAGGTTCAAAGAAATCTCTCTAAAAAAGGGAAAAAAATAAGGAAACCGAAGAGGGCAATAAAGAAAAAATATTGTTTGATGCAGGCAATATAAAGAAAACCCAGGAGGGTAATAATAAAATTTAAAGTCCGATATTACAAGAAAGTAATTCGGAAGTCAACTCCAGAATTAATGAGTTGGAAATTTTGTGTAAACAATTACAAAGAGGAATCTGTCAACTTAAGGCAGAAAATTTAATATTAAATGACGAAGATTATAGTTGTCCTTGTCACCTTTTAGATACCCGTGCATACCCACTATGATGTATAAAATAAACAGTTATTTATTTCCCTTACGCTATTATATTTATTACCAAAAAAATATAAAAAAGTAAAATAGTTAAAAACGAGGAAGAGTGTAGTAGAGTAGACTGTGTCAACTCTGAGATACCCGTATGACCGTAACATATACATTATATCATCCGGTTAATTACTTTTGGCAAAATTTCAAACACCCAGCTTCATTAGGTGTAGTGTAATGCTCATGTAAAAGAAGGAGTAGTATGGCAGCTACTCGAACCCTCTACAGTAGAACACCCAAATTTTGCAAAAACTTTGGCCATTAAACTAAACAATTTTTAGCAAAATTTCAGACACCCAGCTTCAATAGGTATAAAAAATTTCACACATCCAGCTTAATTAGGTGGAGAGTAATGCTTATATAAAATAAGAAGTTGTATGGCAGCTACTCGAACCCACTGCAGTAAAGCAACCAAATTTTGCAGAAACTTTTGCCATGAAACTAAACTACTTTTGCCAAAATTTCAGACACGCAGCTTTAATAAGTACAGAGTAATGCTCATATAAAACAAGAAGTTGTATGGCAGCTATCAGAACCCACGAACCAAAATGGCTGGATTTAAATAGCGATGACGGCTATTGCAAAAAAACGAATTTACGAAAATTTCAAGATCCTACCTCTTTTAGTTTTTGAGTTATCGTGCGAACGGACGGACATACATAGCTAAATCGATTTATTTTTCGATTCTAATCCGATCCATACACTTGAGTCTTTATCTACCCCCTTCCTTCTCTGCGTCACAAACGTAATGGCAAATTTATTATACCCTTTGACTATATAGAAATATATAGTATATATTTGTATAAGGAGTTCAGTCTTTATTCAGTCTTCAAAGTTCAATAACGTGTTTTATTTTACTTAATTAAAAAAGTTTTAACAACAAAAATATTTTATTTTATATTAATTTCAATTTTTGTTAACGGTTGTAATTTTTTAATTTGTTTTAATTTAAAAAAAAAAAAAAAAAAAATAATAATAAATTTCACAATTTCTCATACTTAAAGCTTTATATTTACAAAGAAAAAAAAAACAATTTACAAAATCTGCTGATAATTAATTTATTGACCTGCCCCAATTAATTTTTCAAAATTCAATAAAAAAAACAATATACAATAAACCAAATCATGGAATTCAAATGCAATGCTAAAATTTGTTTAATCAATGACGCAAAAACTGAAACTGTTACCTGTAAAGGTGCTTGTCATTTAAAATTTCATGGCACATGTATAAATGCACCCAGAAATTGGTATAGCACATTTTTTGCTAAATATTTTGTTTGCGAGAATTGTTTGATACAAAATAACAGTTTTCAACAATTTTATAGTAAAATCTTTGATGTAATCAACGAAATTAAAAATGATCATCAAGGAACGGTAGCAAAACTAACTACCGTTATTAAGAACAATGCTGCTAATTTCCAGGAAATGGAAAAAAATTTTTGAGTCATTAAACAATAATTTTAGCGTTTTCCCCGGTAATATAAAAAAATATTTAAATGTACAATTAATGGAGTTAAAAAGTGAAATATTATCACTTAAGGGTATTGTTGAGCCGCTATCTGCACAAAAAATTTCAATCAAGAAGAGTTTAAGAATTTGGTAGATAGTTTGAATGAGCAGTACTCATCCCTAAAACAAAGTATTGCAGTTCATGATATATCAATGAGTTTTAGGGATGTCGTCTTAGCCGATTTAGATTTAGTGAAAACTAAACTGCAAATAATTCGGGACAACTTTAGAACTGACAATCTAACCGTGGTTCCTGAACTGGCTAATAGTGTATCTTTATTGGAAGAATTAAGGATAGCTGACTGCTTAGATGAAACACTTGCAAAAAACAATACTCAGATATCAGACCCCATTATGGTTCCATCGTTACTACCCGTTGAAAAAAATGATCAAGCACAAGATGTAGTTCTTCAGCCGAATTTTAATTTAAGAATTTCAAATTTGAGCACTAATACTACAGAACAGCGTTTGGTTGATTTTATAAAGACAACATTCAATTGTGAAGATATTTGCTGTAAATTAATTACTCCACGAGGGTTAAAATTTCAGCCGAAATATTTGACTTATAAAATCAGCGTTCCATCATCAACGGTCAAGGCTATCAAAAAATCTAAGGCATGGAAACCAGGTACGATAGTGACGGATTTTAAAGATGCAAGAAAGAAAATTGTAAGTAAAAATATACAAGTAGAACAAAGTAATTCAAATCTAAAAAATAAAAATTAAAAAAATTAAAAAAATAAAAACAAAAATTTAAATTCTAAAAATGCGACAAATTTGTAAATTACGTTTTATATAAATATTGTAAAAAAACATAATAAAAATTGAGGTTTTTAAAAATTTATTTTCGAATGTGCTACAAATTTGATTAGTGAGAAACTAAAAACTTAATCTTTTTATTACTTTAAAGTTATTTTGGATATCATACCTGCTTTCCTATTACAATTTTAACAAAAATAAAAAAAATTAAATTCATATTGATCTTGTTTTTATATTTATCTCTATATTCTATTTCAAATACATATTTGTTTTTGTTCTGTCAATACAATTGATGATCGAATTAGAGTGTATGAAAATTTATTGTAATGAGAAATATCTAAGTCTCGCTTATATATTTGTATATTAGTAGTTTGATTGGTTTTCGTTTTTAAAAAATAAAACATTGCAAAGTACAATTTATTAAAAATATTTAAAAAAAATAAATATATGTATATCAAATTCAAAATAATTCATTATATGACTCATCTTTTTGTAATATTCAAAATAAACAACGAAAAACCCAACACCACTGATAAAATGTCTTTTTTAAGTTTTATTTTTTTTGCATGTAACCTACTCTGATAATATATTTGTTTTTTACACTTTTTTTGATGTAAAAAATGTTGGGAAAAATTTAAGCAATAGTCGCGTTCAGAATGAAGTAGCGCTACACTGAATCGCAGCGGTGTAGCATCTAGCGCTAAATTGTTGTACTGAAGCAAATTTAAATGACATTTGATTTTGAGTGACTTTTGGTATATTTTTATTTTATTTAAATTATGGACACAATGGAAAATTTCTATTGTATTCAAAATTATTTCTATAATTCTATTTCTATTCTTATTATTCTTTTATTTTAAATATTGTTAAAAATCAAATTTTTAAAATTAATCAAATGCGTTTGTTATTTTTAATCTTATATTTTTTATTTTTTAATTAATTAATATTTAAAATTTTGTAAGAAATGCTTTACTTTCAAAAATTATCAGAAAATAATGGAATCAAACACTTTTTACATTAAAATGTAAAACTTAAACGTCAGTGGAAAATCGTTGCACAATACAATTCGTTCAGTAAAAAATTTTATAGTACGTTTCATTTTTCTTGTAACGCTACATAGATGTTAATACAATTTCTGTATAAGACAAAAGTACAATTTTATTTAAATTTATGTCCTTTTCGATAGGCAAAAAGAGTAAAAAAAAAGTTAATAAAGAGTAAAAAAAAGAGTTAATCTAGAGTAAAAAAAGTTATGCTAGATTCACTCTAAAGTGGTTTTATTTTCGATTGGCACAAAAAAAGGTAAATTTTTTTTTAGAGTAAATCTAGATTTTTTCTCAGACTTACTCTTTTTTTCTAAGTATTTGTTCGACATTCGTCAGTTTTATTAAAAGTCATAACAAATAAATTAAAATATTAAAAAGTATACACACTAATCCAAACAAAAAAAGAGTAACTCTATTTTCATTTACGATTGGAGAAACAAAAGCACTCTGAATATCACAAAACCAATCGAAAACGACATTACTCACAACTGACTCGATTAATAGTCTTAAATAAAATTGTCCTTTTGTTTTACACAATAAAAAATATTGACAGACCATTATTAGTCTTACACAATGAAAACATATCACAGAATTGATTTTTAATTTTATAAAACGACAAAATTTGCAACTGCTTTATTTGTATTTCAAAGCATTTAAACAATTAAAGCTATTGTTGACTTTCTTTCAGTTAAAAATAGAGAAAAAATCTTTTTAATTCGCAACTGTCAAGTTTATGTACATATAGCAGTTCCAAATTTGACGCTTTATAAAATAACTAATAAATTATATGATATGTTTTTATTGTGTAAGACTAAAATCGTACCACAAAAATAGACAGCCCGTGGTATAATTCTATACTACACTCATAATTCAAATTAAACGTTTTGGTTCCCTTATCTGCTTACCACTATTTCTTAAAAAATCGGTTTGTGTTTTGTTAAACTCCTTCTTTTATATGAGAATTACACTACACATAAACCGGGTGTTATAATGTTTATATTGCGGTCATACGTGTATTCCTGAGTTGACACAGTCTACTCTACTACACTCTTCTTCGTTATAACTTAATTTTTTAGTGTATGGGATGCATAATAATAAATTTAATGTTATGTGACATCAATATTTATTGTGTGAAGTACATTTATAATAATTTTGTTGTGCAAAATTTTTTACATGTTGGCAAGGTTCTCGCCAACCTTTGTGTATTATATATATGATTACGTGAACCTAAAAATCTTTTCTACTTCTTTTAATGTCGGAAACTTAAATAAAAATATAAGTAATAAATTTAAAAATGATTTAGAAGTTTTTAACAATATTCAATCATGTGGGAGATTTTAATTCACGTCATACAAACTGGAACTGTAGTACAAATAATGCTTGGGATAAAATTTTGCATAACAAATTAATAAATAGTAACTTTTCTCTATGCAACCCTAATTCACCACCTTATTTTCCTAACTCAACGAGAGGTAATCCTTCAACTATTGACTTAGTATTGACTAATTATTCTTCTGGAGCGTTAATCTCCTCTAACTATAAATAAACTAAATTCTGACCATTTACCCGTAGTTTTCTAAATTAACAAAGTTCCAATAACTAAAACTTTCATTCATTCTAAATTACAACAAAGCAAATTGGATAAAATTTAAGAACATACTATCAGCTAAAGTAAATATTATAAAGCATTTAACGAACTTGGAAAATCCAATCGTTGAAATAATTCTATAAAAAACGTAAAAAATGATTTTTACTCTAACACAATAAAAAAAAGAATTATCTAATATCTAATGTTATTCAGCAATTAATAAGTCAAAGAAATGATTAAAGGCGCATTTGGCAGAGAACAAGAAATTTTATTTTTAAGACCCGCGCTTTATATCAACGATAAAATCAAGGAAAGATAATTGAAGGGCATAGCAATACATTCGCAAATCAAATAAGTAATTTGAAAAGAAAATTGCAAACCTTTCTGGAAATTAACTAAAACCCTGAGTAATAAAAACTCTGGAATATCACACTCAAAAGCGAGAATATCACTGCATTCACAAATTCTGAAAAGGCCAATTTATTAGGAAATATTTTCAAATAACCACAAACTTACTTCAAACTACAGTTGTGCCCAAATAAACAAACTTGTTTCTGATTCAATAAACTTAATAGAAAATCAACCTATTCATTCAATTGAATACATTTCTGTCAAAAAAATAAAAAATCAAATCCATTCGCTAAAAAACAGAAAAGCGCCAGGGCCTGATAACATCAAAAATATATTGTTAAAAAACCTTGAAAAAAAGGCCTTTGCAAAATATTAAATGCGTGCTTGAAGATTGGATATTTTCAAGTTACATGAAAAACTGCATCTATTACACCAGGAAGTAAGCCTAATAAAACAAAATCTTATCTAAACAACTACAGACCCAAATGCTGAGTAAGATTTTCGAAATATGCCTAAAAGATAAAATAATCAATCATGTTAATAATAACTCCTTGATTCCAATAGAACAGTTCTGTTTCCGAGCCGAACACTCTACTTGTGGCTAGAATTGATAACAAAATCAAAAATAGTTTTCAAAATAAAAATGGCACAGGAATCCACAGGAATGATAATTCTTGACATTGAAAAAACTTTCAATTCGGTTTGGCATGATGGACTAATTCATAAATGTATGTGTTTAAATTTCCCAATATTCTTAATTAAAATAATAAAGAACTTTCTATGTACTCGGAAATATTTTATATCGCTTGCTAATGAAAAAAGCAAATGTTTTAATGTAGATGCAGGAACTCCTTAAGGTTCTGTTTTATCTCCTATCTTATACAATATATTTATTTTAGACTTTCCTAAATTACCAATCTGTGATACTGGATTATATGATGATGATACGGCTATTTTAACTTATTCAAAAAATACAACAAAGATCCTACTCAATCTAGTAAATGCATTTTGTATAATAAATAAATACTTTTTTAAATGAAAAGTTAACACTCAAAAAACCCAAGCTATATTTTTTATTAGAAATAGAAAACCTTCACTAGTTCCCAGCAGAAATCTACATCTAGACAGTAACGATATTCCATGGCTGAAATTAGTTAAATATTTAGGAATTTATATCGATTTATAGACCTCAAATCGATAAAACAATAGAAATGTAATAAATTAATTAAAGCACTATACCCTCTAATTCATCGGAAATCTGAACTCTGCATTGATAATAAAATTATAATTTTTAAACAAATCTTTTTAAGTGTAATGTTATACGGATGCGAAATTTGGAGTAAGTGCGCTATAACCCATATAAAACGGCTTCAAGTAAAACAAAACCAGGTTCTTAAACTTATACATAATCTCCCATTTTTCTTCTTGACAGTTAAGTTACACAAACTCTCGCAAGTTAAATTTTTATTCGATTTAATTAACAAGTACAATAAAAGCAACAGATATTCAGAAAACAAAAGCAGATATTAAGAAAATGTTCTTATCCGCAATCTTTATTAAACAAATACTGCATGTGTAGGTTCTCATGATTAAGTAAATTCATGTTATAAATATCGTAGTTAAAGTTTTAGTTTAAGGTAGCTTTAGATTTTAGTTAAAAAAAAAAAAACAAAATAACAAAAAAAAATAAAAAAAAAATTTTTAAATTCTAAATACGGTCAATTAGGTTCTTTTGCCTAAAACAAAAACAGAAATTTTTAAAATTAATTCGAAAGTGTAAGCAATTTATATTGAATTTAAAATTAAAAAGATAAAATAAAACAAAAATTAAAAATATATGTATGTAAGATTTGTCCTCCTTAATTAATGATTTATACCGCCTAATTTTATTTTACTTGAAGTGACAAAACGACTTATATCAAAATTCAACAGTTTTTATCTTGCACGATATAGTGGCGAAACACTATATGTGTTCTTATTGAACGAAGTTACAGTCGCAAACTCACACAAAGTAAAACCAAATGTAATTTAGATTTAAAATAAAAAAGAATTCGTAAATAGAGAAAATAATAAATTAAATAAAAATAAAAATACTAAAATTAGTCCTAATAAGAAACAGGTTAGTTTTAATAGCCACAACGAAACAAACACTCATACAGAATTATTTACAACTTCACAACAAAACAACACTAATTTGAATACTTCTACTCTATATGATAACAATTTTACTTTCCGCACCTCACCACACTATGAAAAACACCGTTTACTACCTTCTTTCAACAAATCCACATTTTTTAGTACTAATTTAATGTTACCGATTAACAATAATATTAATAATGTTGTTAATGATAGTGTTGATACTATTAGTATAAATAATGATAATAGTATTATAAGTACTGATAATAGCAATACAGACAATAGTAATAATAATACTAGCTCTTTAAATACTTTAACTTATTCGACTTCGAATAATAATAGTTCTTTAACTTCAGTAACTTATTCAACTTCTTCTATTGATAAAAATAAAAATAAGTACTCTAATTTTGTACATGGTGGTATCCATAGTAGTAAAATTGACAATGGTAATAATAGTACCAGCTATGCAAATGTAGCCATTAATTCAGTTTCACCTACAGATGAACTTGAAAAAAGTCATTCTAATACTGTAAATGGTGGTACAATAAAAAAGTCGTTTGTTAAACCTCTTACGCCACCCATTACTAGAATGACTCATGAATCACTACTCGGAGAGGGCGCGTATGCTCTTTCAAGATTTCGGGAGGAACGAGTTTATAATAACGTTAGGTTATTTTTAGCTTACCTTCACAATGATTCGTATAATCGTGTTCTAGAAGGTAAAACTCGTATTAACCTTAAAGTTGTAATTAATAATGAAGGACTCCCAACTAAATATGAAGACCTATATAAGTTATATATTAAATTTCACAATTCTATAGATGTTTCGGAAAAAGATGTAAAAGATGATCTTAAATCTTATCGAAGTCACTGTGAGAGTAATTATTATAAACATTTAAACTCAGCTCGTGAAAGTTATAATAAGTTTTTTTTCCCCAGTTCCTCGAAATAATCTTCTCAAGGTACCGTAACTTAAATAAAGATAATATGTCTTTTTATTATCAAAATGTTAGAGGCTTGAGAACAAAGACTAGGGATGTTTTTCTAAATTCATCTATTTTAAATTTTGACGTATTTGCATTAACTGAAACGTGGTTAAATCCAACCATATTGGACTTAGAACTTTTTGATAACTGTTATACAGTTTTTAGGAAGGATAGATATTCAGATCCATCCGTTTACCCAAATGGTGTAATTCCTAAAGGGGGTGGAGTTTTAATTGCGGTAAAAAATAATTTAATTCAAATCAAGTCAATGTCCCTGGATTACACCATAAAAGCTGTTATTAATTTGATCGTAAGACATAGCTAAACAAATTAACTTTATAATACTAAAAACATTTTCTAATTAAAAAATATTACAAATTCTTACTAATTTATCTATTTAAAAATATTAAAAAACAAAAAAACTTGTTATAAATGAAAATATATTTATTCCAATTCAATTACAAAATGAAAAAATTTGAATTATTAAATTTTGTGATAAAAAGCTAATCAAAGCATAATATATTTAATAATTCAAATTTTTTAAAATTGTAATTATTTTAAATGGTTAGTTTATATACAAGCATCCGGAATTAGTTGTATAAAGTTGGTTGGAATAAATTAGCCCATTTCGGCCTGACGGGCTTCCAAAAAATTTTATGTTTCCGATTTTTGTCCAATTTTACAGGGCGGTTTTGCAGTCGAAAAGAGAGTCTGACACAAATTTTGGTTGAGTTCGTTTAACCCATTTGGACACGAAGGCGCAATGAAGCTTTTTCAATGTTTTTGATGTCGAGTCGAAACGGTTTGACCGATTCATCCAAAATTTTGCACAAATTTTCCTTTTACAATTAGTTTTATAAAGTTGGAATGAAATAACCCATTCAGACTCGGCGAGCTTCGAAAAAATATTGTATTTCTGATTTGTGTCAAATTTTACAGGTTGATTTTTCAGTCCAAAAGAGAAGCTGCGATATAATTCAATACTGAAAATTTTAGTTGCGATATTATAATCCGTTTGAGCACGATACCTAATTACTTTTTCTAAGGTTTTATAACAATATTTTAAAACTCTACAAATTTTAAATACACATTTCTAATATTAATAATAATAAAAATAAAGCTAATAAAGAACCCGAATTAAAATATCCTTAAATTTAATGCAGTTTTCTTTTTTTTCTAATCAAAAATCAAAAAGTTACATAGTATTTTAAAACCTTTTTCGAAAAAATATCCTGCATTTCCTGCAAAACGAGGAAGAGTTAAGTACAGTTAAGTTTCAGTTAAGTACAAAACAAATTATAAGTTAAAAAGCAGCTCTTTAAACCTCTTCCAGTACATCGACTATATTTTATTCAGCCGTTGGCCATTCAAGTTAACTAATATTGACATAAAGGAATGCTCATATAAAACAAGAAGTTGTATGGCAGCAAACCGAACGCACTGTACTTCCCCAATTAATTTTTTCAAAAACTTTGGCAATAAAGCTAAAATATTTTTAGAGAAATTTCAGACACCCTTAATTAGGTATAAAGTAATGCTCTTATAAATAAAGAACTTCTATGGTAACTAATCAGACCTACTACTAGAATATTAACCCGTGGAGCTCTATATTTTTTTTGAGTTATCGTGTTGATGAATTAACATACATAGCTAGATCACTTATCGATTCTAATATGATCCATACCATCGAGTCTATATCTACTCCCCTTTTTGTTTACGCCATTAACGTAGTGACAAATTTAGTATAACCTTTTGACGAGTAAAAAATACTTACAGGTAAATTAGATAATACCCGATTGCGCATTTCTGCGCCTCTCAAAGGGTTTTTAATTGAAAGGAAAAGTACAATTTGTAAATTGTGCCGGAATAAATTAACGGAAATCGACAAAAGTTTTTTAAAAATTTTTGTGGATTTTCTAAATTTTTTTAGATTTATCATCATCCCAATATTGGTTAACTGAAATAAAAAAATTTGCTAGTTTGAACATAAATTTACAACCAAAAGAACAATTAGATTTGGAACTGGAAGGCTTTATTAATAAAATTAAAAAAGCTGCTTGGAATAACACAAAAATACTCTAATAAAACGAAAAAAAAGGGCTAGATGTAGATGGCAACAATCACGTTACCCTGATAATAAGAAGATTTTAAATAGATTTTAACGCACCGCCCTTCATGAAACCAAACGGCACTTGGGCAAAGGATACTAAAGATAAAGCCGAATTATTTGCAGATCATTTAGAAAACATATTCAAACCAAATTCAGATCTTTGTTTAGTGGAGGATGTTACAATGGAAGAGAACAATATTAATCCATTTACACAAGAAGAAATTAGTGAAGAAATAAAAACTTTAAGGTTAAGAAAAGTCCCAGGTTTTGATTTTATTACAGTTCAGATTATAAAAGATCTTACACAAAAAGCTCTAAAATTTTTAAGAAAAATCATAAATGCAGCAATAAAACTGAAGTTTTTCCAACCGCTTTATAGCAAAGCCAGGGAAGCCATTGAATGAGGCAAAATCTTATAGGCCAATATCTCTGCTACCAATTATGTCAAAACTTTATGAAAAATTGTTGTTAAAAAGGCTGAAGCCAATTGTAGAAAATAAATGTTATTAAAAAGACTGAAGCCAATTATAGAAAATAAAAATTTAATTTCAACAAACTATATTGGTAGTAGGATCAAGTATTGATAAAGCTACAGGAAAATTACAGAAAGCAAGTGAAAAATATGTTTTTAGACTTACAAATGGAAACTAAAATTAAATGAAAGTAAATCTGTTCATGCTAATTTTAGTAATAGAAATATAAGAAACCAACATAAAATAAATTTAAAAGGTGTATTTGTATCAATCGAAAATTCAGCAATATAGCTAGAAATGACACTGGGTGTCAAGCTAAGGTGGAATAAACATGTTAAAAGAAAAAACTAGAAAAATAATTATAGAGAAAATTACTGGCTCCTAGGGCGTAAGTCTAAATTAACAGTATATAATAAAGTGTTAATTTACAAGCAAGTAATTAAACCTATATGGTTATATGGCATTCAACTTTGGGGTTGTGCCAAGCAAACGCTTATTAAAAAAATACAAACTTTTCAGAATACGTAATATAGTAAGTGCTGCCTGGTATGTACGTAATAGTAACATTCATAGAGATTTACAAATTCCCAAAGTTATAGATGAAATAAGTAGATATACCATATAGCATAAAGCTCGTCTAGAAGAACATATAAATATAGAAACTGCTCAGTTAATAAATAATCAGCTTATTACAGGAAGGCTTAAAAGAAAAAGACCTTTAGATAATATACTAAAAAGTACAGGTTTCCTAAGGGAAAGTACACAAAACCTATACTCAAACCAAAGATAGTAAAAAATTAATGGTTAGTAAGTTTGACTAGTTTTAATAAGGAAAGGGTGTGGTTTAGTCGGTAAGAATCCGACATACACTTCTGCTACGGGGCAGTTTGTATCTTTCGCAGATTCCCACCAATCCACGTAAAATAAATAAAAGAAAAAAAACAAAAAAAAAACAATGTGTTCTTTATCCCTTAAACTGGTCAAAAGGTTCAGAATCCGAGTCCATTGGCCGATCTCGTCCATATGCAATCCCCGCCGTACTTTCAGTACTAGTAACTTACAGTTAAAATTTCAGCAATATAGCTCCATTAGGTTTGAGTTATCGGGTTTTTTTGATATATGTTCCTTATCCCTTGAACCGATCAAAAGTTCCAGAACCCGAACCCATGGTCAGTTTTCGCTCATATGCAGTCCTCGCCCTTGTTTTAATACCAGTTAATTTTATGCTACTTTTTTTTTTAATTTTAATGATATGCTTTAAAGTCTTCGGAACTGTACGCGATCCCCGCAGTAGTCTCATTACTAGTAACCTACACCACAAATTTCATGAATTATTCGTTGTTGAGTAATGATGATTTTTGTTTTATGTTCGTTAGCCCTTATACCGATTAAAAGGTCCAGAATCCGAATGCATTAGCTGATTTCGCCCATATGCTACCGGCGCCGTACTTTAAATATTAGTTAACCTTTGTAAACAATTGAAACGTTCTATCTTAATCTTGAGTTACTACTTTTATTAATTTCGATTATTAGCTTTTAGACCTTGGGAGGTCTAAGAGGAGTACCACCACTCCAATTGACCCAAAATTAGGAGCACACACAAGAAATAGTAAAAAAATTTTAAGCTTCTACATCTGTTTCAAGTTGCTATCTTTATTAATTTTTAAAATATGCTTTAAGGTTTTCGGAAATGTGTGGCTGGTCTCCGGCTCACTACTCCAATTGGACCCAAATTTTAAGGAAGGAAATAGGAGGGGACACCCTGATACTAATTTTGGAGGTTCTATCTTCATTGGTTTCGAAATTATGCTCGTTTGGCCTAAATCCAATCAAAAAGTTCTAGGTTCTGAATCCATAGTCCAATCCCGACCGTATGCAGCCGTAGTTTCATTACTAATAACCTCCGGCACAAATTTGATGCAGATAGCGTCATTAATTGTTGAGTTATCTGACCGATTAAAAGGTCCAGACTCCGAACTCATGTGCCCATATGCAATCCCC
This sequence comes from Dolichopus griseipennis, assembly GCA_963082915.1. Taxonomy (NCBI): domain Eukaryota; kingdom Metazoa; phylum Arthropoda; class Insecta; order Diptera; family Dolichopodidae; genus Dolichopus; species Dolichopus griseipennis. The sequence continues at coordinate 131,976,581 of OY720441.1, forward strand.
GCCGTACTTTCAGTCCTAGTAACCGATAGTTAAAATTTTTTCAAGATAGCTCCATTATTTTTTGAGTTATCGTGCCTACGGACGGACATGGCTATATCGACTCATGATGACACGCTGATCACAAATATTTATATACTTTTCCATATCTAGCTCGCCCCCTTTAGGTGGTTAAAAACACCATACCAAAGATAATATTCTCCTTTACCTATTTCAAAGGTGCAGAGTATAAAAATATTAAAATGCTACAAACGATTCACAATAAGGCAATAAAAAATTTGTTTGGTTTTGAACAACGAGTTTTGGCAACAGAATAATTACATCTAATTTACGAATTATCTACAATAATAAACTACACGTTTTAAATACCAGAACGGCAAGTCACTTTCATTATAACATGTATACAATTGACAAAAACTTTAATCTTATTGGTATATACAATGCAGCAATAACAGTATATAATAAGCTACCAGCTGATATCAAAATATGTCATAAAAACGAAATTAAAGTGAAAATGAAACAAGTAGAGGCGCAGTCAGTCGGTGCAAAGTAGAATTACTTGCTTTATATAATTTAAATCAATTTTTGCATTCTTATCTGTGTTCGTTTTAAAAAAAAAAAGAAAATTAATATACACTCTGTACGAACAAATTGCTCTTTTAAAGGTAATCATAAATAAATAAATAAATTGTTAAGCTTTTTCTTTTTATATTGATTAATTTTTTCTGCTTTGAGCATCTCTCTGCATGTTGTTTATATACCCCGAATTTTCTTGTGGCCTGTTTTGATAATTTGGTTGATTGTTGGAAAACCTATTCTTATTGTTGTTGTAGTTATTATTGTAAATATAACGATTTTTATTATTAATATTCTTATTTCAAAAAATTACTCTTATTATAATAGTTTCTTGAAATTATTTGTTCTGAAATATATAACATTTTTTGTTCTAGGTTCATCCATTTCAGCTTCTATTTGGATAGCTCCAGTTAAGCTTTTTGGCTTTGCGGCTACTGTTGTTGATTTGAATTTTTCATTTAAGCCTATCTTAAATGGTGTCAAGCCCATTTTATCATTTAATCTTATAACTACATTCTGCTACCTCCAATTTATTTAATAGTGCTACTAATGATTCAATTTTTGTAGCATATTCATTTAAACACCCTGGTTTTGACTTGTACTCATTTGTCCACCCTTGTTGTCTTGTAGTAAATGTGATAATTCTGTTTGCACTTTAGCCGCGTGCTTCTTTTATTTAAAATTTTTTTCTTTAAATCTTCGAGAGTTGTAATTTCTCTTTCCGTAACTAGTCTAATATTCACTTTATCCGCAAGCTTAGTTGCTAGTATAACCTTTACTAATTTAGTTTTTTCGGTAGCATCCTTTAATGTCTCTGCATAAAATTCAAATAACCCTATAAAGTTTCACAAATCTTGATATTTCCTTCAATCTGTGGGATAACTTTTATTACTGTCGTTAGGTCAAATTTTCCATGATTTCTTCGCTATCTGTTTTAATTTTAGGTTTTAAATATTTTCTTGTTTGTGAGGTTATATCTCTAAGTTTTTGAATTAATATAAGTTGTTGTTCATTGGCAGAGGTAGTTTTATTATAGTACTCCCAAATTGCTTTAATTTCCTTCTCGTTTTCTTGTATATACTGTTCAATATATATATATACAAATTAGGTATTTTAGTTCTTTTAGTTTGCTCTAGTTTACTTAAATCAGTAGCATAAAAATATTCTTTTTTTTTTATATTATATAGTAAATTATATTAGAACATTTAAATATTTACCATTTAATATTTTAAATTTTTAATAAATTACAATTAAATAAATTTTACTTTTAATTTGCCATATTTAATCTAAAAATTTTTAAAGAAAAAAAATATAACTTAATTTTTAATTTTGATAGGAAATTACAATTTTATTTTTAATAATTTTTAGCACATTTTCAAAAAATTTTGTAAAAATAGAGTAAAGAAACTTTAACCACGGGTAGGTATTGCAAAAACAATAATTAACAACCCACCCGCTACGGAGTTAAAACCTCCCAAAGTTTGAAAAAGCCCTATATTTCAATTGTTATAATAAAAATTCTGTTAGGTGTATTTTCAATTACTCGATAGTATAATTCTAAATAAAATTCCAAATTGGGTAATTCACAATTTAATTCATAGAACCAAACTATGGAGGGGGGGCGGCCTTCCTATTTAAAGGGCTATTAGAACTTTAAAATTAAAAATTTACTGTTAGCAGTAAATTTTATAACTAAGCAGTAACTTAGTCACCATTGTATATAATTAAATCCAATAAAAAAAAAATTAAATAAATAATTAATTAATTAAAAAAAAATGTATTTCTGTTTTAACCATTCTAGATGTTACAAATGAACTGACTAAACTTTCTTATTTTAATTTTAATTCCATTTTTTCTTACTTTCTATATAGCTTATTCTATCTTTTTACAAATTATAAAAACACATCTGTTAAGCATATCTGTGTGACAACCAAACATTATAGAAACATGATATGGTCATTGCATTATAAATGCTTTAAAATAAATTGCCTATAAAAATAAGATTCAGATATTTTAATTAATTTGTTGTTTTTATAGTTACTACGGATATTGCACAATGTAGTTACTTAAGTTGTTTTGTTATGAATTTAAGTTGTTTCAGATATTTTAATTAATTTTTTATTTTTATAGGTACTGCGGATATTGCACAATGTAGTTACTTAAGTTGTTTTGTTATGAATGAAAATAAGGGAATTTGATACTTGTTTATGATATATGAAATTTATAGCACACGTTTGAAGAAGAACAAGAAAAATATTATTGTTTTTGTTCTTTTGAAATATTAAAAACAAAAAAATTAAAACGAAAATTATGAGTGTGTAAGACATGAAATATTACTCGAATGGTAATATTTCTGTTTTGAGAAATTTTCTTGGGTGTTTTTTGGGGCTGACATAACACCTCCCACCTTAGGATTCGACTCCTGGCGAATATCTTCAAATTGTAAATTTACTTTGGGTAATCCCAATTTGAATTTTTTTATAGGTAGATAAAAACAATCAGTAACCCGATTATGATAATTATATCTGTCGTTTTATTAGTATACCATTTCCAATTTTGTTTGAGTTTAATAACCCGTTATCTACTAGTGTAGCCATATGGCAACACAAAATAAATAAATTTTATAACGGTCAGAATATTATTTGTTTTCTTTTTTCATTGCAGTATGCCATGAAATTATTTTTTAAGAAATGTCAAAAACTAATTTTTATGTTAGTTTAACTTTTTTTAGTTAATGTGGTGGTTTTATAGAATTTTATTTGTGATTATAAAAATATTTTTTTATTCAAAATGGATTCACGAAATCGGTAAGTAAATAATATGAATAACGTTATGTCAAATTTCTTTCAGACCGATAGAAAATTTAATTGGAGTATAAAAAAAATAAAAAATATGAATTTTAATATGATGTTAGCTTGTGTGTTGATTTTATAAGCGAATTTGATAGCTGTTGCCATATGGACACTCTAGTAGAATTCATAGTACAAAATTTTTTTTTTTAGATCTTTAACACTAAATGAAATAATAGATGCTTTAAATGAACAAAATATAAATGAACCTATATGTATACAACCACCTGAAGTAAACGAACTTACAGATGAAGATTCATGTGATGAGCCTCTTATTCAAGGGTTAAGTGGTAGACAACTCTTGGCTGAAGCTGAGATTTTTAATAAAAATCCTATAGAAGAAGAAGTAAGAAGTAACTCCAACGTGTATACCAAGAAAAATAAAAAAGCGATTACCAATAAAATAAAATGGAAACTACAAGACTGTAGTTCAATATCCTCAAATATTTTTTCAGAACAAAACTTTTCTAAATATCATAATATAAATGCCGTTGAATTATTTGAACTTTTTTTTGATTCTCAAATTTTAAACCACACTATAGAACAAAGTGCAATATATGCTCTTTCCAAAAATTGGCCAAATCCGGATATTTCAGTAGATGAATTAAAGGTATTTAATTCATCAAAAATAAAAATTAAGAAAAAGTTAAAAAGAAAAAATATAAAACAATAATTATTTAAAATTTCTAAAAGACAAAAATTTTGTAATTCCAAGTGATTTTTTTTTTTGTTGATGAACTGTTAATCTCAAAAAATGAATTGTAGTTCGTGTAATGTAAAAAATTATAGATCTAATAATGCTAAAATTACATGTGGTGACTGTAACAAAATATTTCACTTAAGCTGTGTTAATCTCAAAGAGCAAGATGTAATTTTTTACAAAAAGAGTTGCAGTAAATTTCGTTGCAACAGCTGTAATAAAAAAAGACGTGCATCTCTACATCAACCGACACCACAACCTGGTAATGTTAACACTAATGCTACTAATGAGAGTAGTATTACTACTAATGAGTCTACTATTACTACTAATGCATCGACAAGTGAAATAATAACAACACCAACACTTATAGCAACATCAACACTAAACCAAAATGATAATGAGAGAAAATCATTATTTCAAACATTATACCAAGAATTATTAAATTTGAAAACGGTTAATACGGTATTCCTGAGAGAATTAAAACAAACAAGAGAAGAAAATGAACTGTTGAAAAAAAAAGTTGTCACACTGGAATACAAAGTTAATGCCCTGCTACAGAAAGAGAAATGTAATGAGATAGAAATATATGGTGTTTCAAATGTAAATAATGATAACTCTATTCAAATGGCAAAAAAACATTATTTCTAAATATATGGATATAAATGTTAGTGATGATGAAATAAAAAATTGCTATATAAAAAAAACATCTAGAAGAAATGAAAAGAAACAAACTGAGTTTTTATGCATTAATTTAAATCTACTACAACCAAAGAGATGATTTTAAAGAAAAAATTCAGCTGTTTAGAAAAGTTAAATAATGATGTTCTGAGCGACACACTTAGCAACGATGACAACAATAAAAAAAATATTTATATTAATGAAGCTTTCACCAATTATACCAGAGCTTTATATTTGTCTACAACAAATTTGAAAAAGAAAAAACAATATCAATTTCTAGGGTTTAAAAATTGCAATATTTATTAAAAAAAAAAGAAGGGGGGTAAGTCAATTGTTATCAGATCATTCGAAGATTTGGATAAAATATAAAATACATAATTACATTCAAAAATTATGTCATTTAGTCAAAATATTATTTTAGATACGGATGATCTTATAAACAGTGAACTTACTTTACCCAACATTACTAATGTTGATAGTTATAATTTTAATTTTTCAAATAAATTTATTTTAGTGCACCAAAATATGAGAAGCTTGAGACAAAACTTTGGCTTGCTGCTATCTAATCTTGAAGTACTTGTAACAGTTCCAGATTTAATTTAGTTTCAGAAATATGGATATACAATGATGAAATTACTGAATATGAAATTCCAGGGTATGTTTTTAATACGTAGGTTGTTTTATTAGAAATACTTTTAATAGTATAGTTTCAAATTATATTCTTACTAGTGCGGATATTATGAAAATTAATCTTAATATTAACAATGTTGATTTTACGTGTTTGTGTGTGTATAGATTTCATATGCATAACTTTAGTTTATTCTATAATGAATTTTGCGTATTGTTAGAAAACGAAAAAGCAAAAAATCTTTTAATTTTAGGCGATTTCAATTTAGATCTCTTAATATATAATGATGATGTTTCTAATCTTTTAAATCTTTTAGCACTACATGGTTTAACGTCTATTGTAAATGAACCAACAAGGTTAGCTTCAGGAAAGTGCATAGACCATTTATATGTTCGCTTTTCGGAATACTCCCTAGATAGATGTGAGAAAATTATTATGGATTTAAACATTTCAGATCATTGTATGATAGGTTTAACTATTAAAGACTTTATTGTAAATAAAAAGAACAATTTTACGGATACAAAAAAATGTACAAAAATTGACTATGTTAAATTAAATACGTGTTTAAATTATGAATTTTGGGAAGAAGTTATTATTGAGAATTATACAAATAGAGCCTATGACAATTTTATAAAACTTTTAAAATTACATATTTCTAAATGCAGTTTTCATATTAATATAACTAAAAAAAATAGAAGATTAAAACCATGGATTAATAATTATTTAGTAAATAAAATAAATCTTAAAAATAAGTAAGGCAAAAAATGTTTAAATCGAACTTCAAACCACAGTCTTAAAATCCGTTGTAAAAAAATTTGCAAAGAAGTTAAAAAGATGTTAAGGAACAAAAAGACAATTTTTATAAAAATGAATTTGTTAGACAGGCCGGCAATTTAAAGGGAGAATGGCGCGTGATTAATAATGCTCTTAACAAAAACACTTATACCAGGGAATCTATTATTTTGCAAAAAGATAATATTGAAATTTATGATGACCTTGAAATAGCTAATCTTTTCAGTGAATATTTTGCTAATCTGACTGACAATTTGTTCCCACAAATAAACTCGTGCACTTGTGAAAATAGCTTAAGTTTTCAGGAAGAAACTAATACTAGAAATAGCTATGGTTTCGAACCATTATCTTCCTTGGATGTAGTTAAGGCGATTAATTCACTAAAAAATTCGCATTCGTGTGGTAATGATGGTCTTTCTAATATTATTTTAAAAAAAGTTAAATTTATGATTTGTAACATTCTTGTATACATTTTTAACAAGAGTGTTCTTTCTGGTATTTTCCTCATTCATTAAAAAGCACTGTCGTTTCCCACTTTTTAAAAAATGGAACAGCAAAGATATGAACAACTACAGGCCAATATCACTACTTCCTTCGGTAGCACAAGTTTTTGAAAAAATTATAAAAAATCAAATAATAAGTTTTTTAAATATGGCAAATTTTTTCAGTTCTGCCCAATTTGGATTTAGGAATAAATTGTCTACCGAAAACGCTTTATTGAAACTATGTTCAGAAATTTATACTAACTTAGATAAGAGGAAATACACTTCAGGACTATTTGTTGATATTACAAAAGCATTTGATATGGTTAACCATAAGATTTTGCTTCGTAAAATTGAAAATATTGGATTTAGGGGTTTTATGCTAGATTGGAAATTTTAAATCATTTTGAACCTTCATAACTTTGTAACTGTTTGGTATATGGGGATCATTGTTCCACAAAAATTAAAGCTGATAATTTACTCTACAAAATGTATTTTTTTTTATCTCTCTACAGTAAGCTGTTCAAAAGTTATTGATTTTTTTATGAAAAGTCTCCTTAAATCTTTAATCCCTCATATCTCGAAAAGGGTCCATAATAGACCCCCCCTCCAGTACAATTTTTTGTTTGTTTTAATGACCTTAATCACTGAGTGTAGTGCGCGTACTTGAGTCCCAGACACCCTGTATATTGATTCATTTTTGTACGGAATCATATATACTTTGTTTTTGTTGATATTGGGTATTAATATTTTGGTAATATGGAAATAATTATTGGAAACTAAATTTAGGCCAAAAATATATCTTGTAAACAAAGCATAAAATATAATTTGATAATTTTATATGAAATCAATGGGTCATTCCACACGAATTGTTTCCTCTTTCGTTTCGTGACTACTTTTTTATTTTTATTATTTCCCCACTGTTCCTCTTCATTTCGTTAGTTTTATTTGTGTTAGTAAATATTTATTTTTAAAACAAAATTACAATAACATACAATAAATATTAAACAAAATTTTTTTTGTAGTAAAGTAACTAACTTGGCCAACATCGACAATAGTCGGGTGGACGGGCAAATTGTAGAAGAGTCCAATAGTAGGACACTTATACCAGAGAGCCTCGAAACCTGGATTATGGATGAAACAGAGAAGCCAATGGGTGACGAGCATGCGGTCACTCCAATCTTTAGTTAGAGTCTGTGGGACTCCAATATTTTTAAGATCACGAGTGTGGACGCAAACAAATGAAAGGTCCTGAAGCGCGAGGTGAGACCGGCGGACCGTCAATGGCTACTTCTTAGAGTACCGATGGCGGACTACTACAAATTAGAGAAGGTGAACGGGCATATCAACAACCTTTGTAGGAAACTGACATACCTCCGAAAGAAGCCGAGACCGAGGTAGTCAAGCAGCTCTCACGAATTGCTATTGAAGCCGACCTCGCTGACCCCGAAGTTTTACCGGTGCGTAATAACGTAAATAAATTTCCTGAGGACGAAGGATCCGACCTGGAGGAAATCTGATCGATGAACTCATTCACTGAGACATCGGAAACGGTTTCCTTCATGGCGGAGATCGAAGCGCTGATTGCAGAACAAGAGGAAGGGGAAAGGAGATAAAATCTCCTGATCCTAATTCCTTTAACGCAGCAGAGTAAGCTAGAGAAGGAGCGAAATAACAACCCCACCTTAATAGAACTGTCCAGAAGAATGCCAGGAATGGCTATCGAAATTATGCAAGCCAACCTGCATAGAAGCATCTCTGCTACAGAGATAGTAACAGAAAGTATGTTCAAGGAAAATTTAGCCGTAGCTCTGATTCAAGAACCATGTACGGCTAATGATCATCCAACAGGATGGGTGCTTAAAGCTACTTCTATTCCACAGCTAAAAAATAGTGACCTGGTAGCAACCCATCTGGAAGAGGTTACAGCACAAGGAAAAGTTACGGTTATCCTGGAATTAATGTATCTAGCATATGAAGAACAGGACCCACCCACACAGGGACTAAGCGATCTGGTAAGTTACTCAGAATATAATGGCTCACATCTGATTGTTCGCTGTGATGCTAACGCCCATAACACGGTGTAGGGGAGCACCAACGTCAACAACAGAGGTAAACATCTCTTAGATTATATAAGTAAAACCAACCTGACCATTCTTAATCGAGGTAACACTCCTACCTTTATTAATAAAAATCGGAGGGAGGTGATATATAAAAATCTTCTCTGACAATAGATTAAATAAATCCATTAAAAACTGGCACGTCTGCGGTATCCCTGATATAGGAGTAGCGATTGACCATCCGCCGGTCTAACCACGCGCTTCAGGACCTTCTATTTGTCCACACCCAGTTCTGCGATCTTCCTTAGAGAACAAAAACTCTCCTAACAGTGTCTGGATCACTGACGTCTCTTCTGAGCCATACATAAGCCCTTTCCAGCCGTGGTATGTGTGCTCTATCAACGTAGATTGGTAGCAGGCAATAGCTAGCAGACCTGCTCATCTCGCATTGCCTTCCCCACCGCATCCATAATCCAGGTTTCCAGGCTCTCTCGTAGAAGGGTCCTACTGGACACTTCTATAATTTGCCCGTCCACCCAACTATTGTCGATTATGGTTTTTTCTTCCATACCAGGGTAGGGTTATTCTCTGGCGTAGTCCTTTTTCTGCCTAATCCTTTCTCACATGGCTTGGTCGGCACTATTTGCACTACTTGATTCTCTGGGCAACAGTTGGCACTAACTGGAGCGCTCCACCGCCTTTCGCAAGTTCTTCCGGCTTGATCCCACCGCTCTTCAGTGCGTTCGTGCCTTGCACGAAAGGTTCTTCCTTCACTTTCCCTTCTAGGACCTTGCTTCCCAGCAATTCGGTCGGAGCCTTCCGTCCTTCTCAAGCTCAGTCAGTTTTGGTTCTAGTTGAGCTTTCTTTAATAGCTGCTTATTAAAGGTATCCATCTTGGTTGCTCCGGACTTAGGACGGGTTGCCTGAGGTTGTAGAATTTTCTTCTCTGTTCGAACAATGCGCTGATAGTCTCTTTAGACTTCCCTTCATGCCTCCATTGCCTAAGCAACTTCGTATCCCTACCGTTAAGTTTACGCTTAACGACTTGGAAAAAAGTGTCGCATTTATTTGAATTTACACAATTACCTTTTTCATTTACCGATGTCTTTACCATATTTCCGTCTGCTGGCGACCTCTCCCCGGTGAGGGGGCCATGCACGCCGGTGGCCGCAGGTTTTACCGATTTTTGACGTAATATCCTACGCCGCTCTTCTTCCATCTCTTCGTTATTCATGTTGGGACTGAGGAGCTTCTTTGTGCTTTTTCTTCCTCCCCCCATGTCCTTGTCAGTATGGTTGAACCTGCCGAAGTCCCTGACTCAACTGACCTAAGAAAGCCAAACCAACATAAAATAACAACATCAAGCAAATAGTGAATTAGCACCCACTCCCATAAATACTTGAGATCAACAAAAATATCCTAGAAGTACTCATCATCAACATCATCCGACAAGACAGTAATACTTATCGACCAAACCAACCAAGTACATAACTATAACACCAGAAGCCTGAACTATTTAAATCATACAAGATCTAGAACGGAGTTATCTCACAGCAGCGGATTATCCTCAGCTATAAGAATCTATTATAATCTACCAAATGATCTTAAACAGACCTCTAACATCAAACTATTTGTTAAATATCTGAAGTACCTACTAAAGCGGAATACCATATTGCTTGATAGAGTTATGCAGAATAATTATTCATTAACATATAACATATATTAACATATAATAATAATTTAATTGATATTATATAACTTTAATAAGTATATTTACATAACTTATATATATATATATATATATATATATGTATATATATTGATATATATTATATACGTATACATGTATATTTTTGCTTGTCCTTATTTAGTTTAGTTTTAGATTAGTTTGTATTATTTTATACCAAAATCAATTGTTTTGTTTATAGCACAGTTTAAGAAGAAAAAAAAAAAGAAAAAAGTATTATATGTTATATAAAAGTAAAACTATATAAAAAAAGCATGTGTAATAGGCAATAAGAAATCCAAATAAAGTATATAAATTTAAAAAAAAAAAGAAAAAAAAAAATTAGGAATCTCTACAACCACAACCGTAATAGAAATAATTTTTACCAACAAAACCCAGAACAACGTTCCTATAAAAATCCACAACAACGTTCTATTCAAATCCACAACAACGCTTCTACAAAAGACCACAACAAAATGCATGGAGGGTACCAAATCAGGAGACACCTCAAAGTGAAACTTTAACTAAAGTGGAACACGCCAAAATATTTCAACGATATACTGTATCGGAACTCTTACAGACCTAATCATGCCCAAATAAAATCTATTGCAATAAAACCCAAAGGGTTTACTACATTAAATCTGTTAAAACCGAAGATGAAAGTCACTAAAACTGGAAGAACGGTTCACAAATCTAACATTAAATCATAATAATTTACGCTTTCAAAACAAACTAAAAAATTTTTAATCTTTTCAATATTTTATTCAAAGAAATCTTTTCAGTTTTAATAATTTTACTTTAATTTTTTTTAATTCTTATTTTAAGTTACTAAAAATTCAACGGACTTACAGTATAACCAATATTTTGTTGTGATCTGCTGCTAAAACGAATTTCATATACATCAGCTTCTCGTATTTTCCACCTATATTTGATTCGACTTGTTTTTACCTATACATACTTGATAACTTCAATGATTCTTGCATAAAAACATATTGTTTGAATCACAAAAAATGAACAAAAAACTTATTTAAGTTTAGAATTCAAATTTATTAATGATTATATTTTACTTAAAATTTCGTCTTTAAATACAATTTTTATTTCCATAATAATTATACATTATGCAACGAAATTAGCTGACACAACAAATATTTAACTTACTTTAAAACAATTAAAATTATGAATGTAGGTCAGTACAATGACTTTAAAGGTATTTTATTAAGTTAAGTTCAATTAAATTATATTACGAAGAAATGTGCATAATAAGCAAAAATGTACGTTAAACAATTATGAAATAAACAATATTAAAATTAGTTAATATATATAAAAGTTGTTATAAAATATATTAATGTTAAGTTTATAATGTTAAAAACTTATGTTCTGCGAATATTCTCCCCCCGAAATGAATTAATAATTAAATGGATGTTCACAAGCGGTTGACACTGTATTGCTTTCTGTAGGTGGTACTGCAGGGTTTGTTAAAGTCATTTCCATAATCAATCCATCTACAGATTTCTATTTTCTTTAATAAGTGCAGTTCTTCTTTGATTTGTAGCCATTCTTTCAAAATGTTGTTAGATACTGGTTGATCCCAGGCAGTCTCTTCTAACCATATTTGTTGAAATAATAATTTAATTTTTATTATTATTGGGGATAGCAATCCAATTGGATCAAAAATACGAGCCGCCTCTGATAATATAGAACGTTTTGTAAACAGTTCCGATTTTATCTCAGTATTTATGTTGAATTTTAATTTGTCAGTTTTTGGAACCCAATGTATTCCTAATGCTTTAACAGCTTCTCCGTCATCAAAAGTTTTGTTATTTGCACAGTCTCTTAATTCCGATGGTATTTGTTTCAACAAGCGACGATCACTGCAATTCCATTTACGTAAATTAAAACCTCCAGCTTTTAATAAATTTATTAACTGGGTGCATTTTAAATTTGCTTCTTCATAGGTATATGCTCCCGAAACCACATCATCCATATAAGTATCCTTACAAATAGCTTTAGAAGCCAAAGGATATAAGTGTCCATCATCTGCAACTAATTAACGTAACGTTCTTATTGCTAAGAAAGGCGCAGGCCCAGTCCCATAAGTGACGGTTGTTAGCTTGTACTCTTTAATGGGTTCGTTAGGTGATTTTCTCCAAAGTATTCTTTGGAAATCTTGATCGCGATTGTCTATTCGAATTTGACTGTACATTTTCTCGATATCTGCTGTAAATACTACCTTATATTTGCGCCATCGTATTAGTATTTCTGTTATATTTTGCTGCAAATTTTCTTCAATCATTGTTACGTCGTTTAGGCTTTTAGATGAATTTCTTTTTGCAGAGGCGTCAAAAACTACTCTCAATTTTGTGGTTGAACTATCGTGCTTAAAAACGGCATGATGTGGTAGGTAATATTTACCTTCCACTGTTTCTTGAGCTGGAACCACATGACCTAATTGAATATACTCTGTTATGAAATCTTTATACATAGTTTCCAATAATTTATTCGTCTTAAATTTTCGCTCAAGTTGAAACAATCTAGCAAGTGCTAATTCTCTTGATCCCTGAATTTCGTCCAAGTTAAAATGTTCACGAAACGGTAATCGCACAACATATCTTCCATCTTTTTGGCGTTGACAGGTAGATTTGAAATGAACTTCGCATTCCATTTCTTCAGCTGTTGTAGTTTTTACAGGTAGAAGCTCTTCAGTTTCCCAAAATTTGGTTAGCTCCTCGCTTAGGTCGACTTCGCCAATAAAACAATTAATAATATTTTCTGGTAATTCGTTTTTTATTTCACCTGATAAAATGTAGCCAAACTTGGTTTTCTGTGCTATTGGAGTCTTCGTTTTATGAGCTTGTTTTGTATTATTTGACTAAAAACGTCAGCTCCTAAGATTATATCGATTTTACTTGGTTTGTAAAAGTTTGGATCAGCTAGTTCTAAGGTTTTTATATGTCCCCAATTTTTATAAGATGTTACATTTTCTGTCGGCAAATAACCAGTTAATTTTGGTAGAATTAATGCTTTGGTCACACAAGAAAATGTTGAATTTAATCTGGATTTTAAAGAAAGCTCCACAAAATTTTGCACTATACCAGATTTTGCATTTCCAATTCCAGATACAACTGCATGAACCTTGTGTTTTGGCAGCTGCAAATATTGGACCATACTTTCTGAAATTAGAGTGGCTTGAGAACCCTGATCGACAAGGGCTCTAACTTCAGTATAGTTTCCATCTAATTTTTGTACTTTTATTATTGCTGTGGGTAAGATAACCTTAATCTTTGTAATATTAGTTGCACAGTGAGCGTTAATATCCATTAATTTTGTATTGTTTAGTGATTTTTTATTGAATAACTGTTTGTTATTCGTGTTTTCTTGAAATATGTGCAACAAGGTATGATGTTTTTTGTTACATACTCTACATTTTGAAAAGCTTGTGCAGTCCTTTGCAAAATGACCAGGTCGCAAACAGTTTCCACATAAATTATATTTTCTGCTAGTTGCTATTCTCTGCTGTATACTCAGTAGTTTGAACTTTTCACAGCCATAAATTTTATGTGATTCTTGACATATCACGCATAAATTAGTAATTGAACTATGGTATGATTTGATTTTCGTTTCGTTAGTGTTCATTTCTAATGCTTCCAGACTTTGAAAACGGGTTTCTAAAAATTGAAAGAAATGCTTTGTATTTTGCACTTCTCGAGAATCAACTAATGATTGTTCATATAAACGATGAGTTTCTTTGTCCAATTTCTGAGTCAATAAGTATATTAAGATTGGATCCCAGTTTGAGGTATCAATCTCCAAATTCTGAATAGCCAATAAGCATTCCTTTGAGGTGTCATGCAGTTTCTTTATAGCTCTGCCTGATTCTTTAGTTAGTATTGGTTGATTTAGAAAAGTTTTCAATTGTGTAGATAAAAGAATCCTTGTGTTATTGTACCTTTTATCTAAAATATTCCAAGCAGAGTCATAATTTTCAGCTGTAACTAGAAAATGTTTGATTAACTCTGCAGGTTCTCCAACGACGTTAGTTTTTAAATAATAAAATTTTTGAGCTTTGCCTATGTTTGTGTTATTATTAATAACTTCCATGAATAAATCTCTAAAAGATTTCCAGTCGGAGTAGCTTCCAGAAAACTTTGGTATATCAATTTTTGTAAATTCACATTTACATCTTGATTACCTTGTAACTGCCTGGTGTTATGTGCTCGAGCAGCGGGAGCTGGAGATATATTCATTAGGTTTGTATTTAGTTCAATTACTGTGTCTTTGTAAATATTCTCGATGTATTCAAATTTATTGTTCTCAAAATAATCATGACTAATAGGCTCATTTTCTATCAGACTCAAGTGATTATTCATTATTAAGTTCCAGTACTCTTCTTAAGTTTTTAAGTTAAGGTTGATGAAAGCCAAGTTCGGTTCTTGCTTCATTACTTCCCTTACTTTGTTTGAAATGCGTTCTACAGCCTTTATTAGCTCAATTTGTTTATTGAGCGCCTTAGATATTTTGGTCGGTATATTACTGGCAGGAGCGTTTGATAAAGCAGCTTCCAAAATACTCGTTATTTCGGTTACTAAATTCCCCATACTTTCAAAGTCCTTGTTTTTGAAATATAAATGATCCGGGTAATTTTCTTTTAATTGTTCGATGTCCTCGTTGTTTTTGATAATAGCTTTCCAGTACTCGTTTAAATTTTTTAAACGTACTTCTATATATTCCTTTGTTTTTCTTTCTACAGAATCCTTTTTGAAGTTTGTCTGTACTCTTAGAATTTTTGTATATAGCTCCTTTTGAGCGTTGATTAGTTTGTCCATATTGCTTTGATGATATGGCCTTTAATGATTTTTATGTAAATTCGTTGACTCGTTGATGAGAACGCCTTTTTGTTGTATTACTGTCTTGAAGTAAACGCCTTTAGTTGTGACTGTTTGCTTATTAACAGATACCTAGAAAAAACTTCCTGTAGACACTGGTTCTACAAGATTACCTTTTTTTTTTTTTTTAATTTATCTCTATAGACACTGGTTCTATAGATATAATTGTAAACACTAGTTTTACAATTAAATTTGCATGAAAAAAAGCTTAAGACACTTGTTCTAAAGTTTTTTTTCTTTTTGATTCAAATTCTAAAGACACTTGTTCTATAGAATCCGGTTCGAAGGACCAATGTTTGAATCACAAAAAATAAACAAAAAACTTATTTAAGTTTAGAATTCAAATTTATTAATGATTATATTTTACTTAAAATTACGTCTTTAAATACAATTTTTATTTCCATAATAATTATACATTATGCAACGAAATTAGCTGACACAACAAATATTTAACTTACTTTAAAACAATTAAAATTATGAATGTAGGTCAGTACAATGACTTTAAAGGTATTTTATTAAGTTAAGTTCAATTAAATTATATTACAAAGAAATGTGCATAATAAGCAAAAATGTACTTTAAACAATTATGAAATAAACAATATTAAAATTAGTTAATATATATAAAAGTTGTTATAAAATATATTAATGTTAAGTTTATAATGTTAAAAACTTATGTTCTGCGAACACATATTATTATTCATTTATATATTTTTTTTATTCCTGTATCAAAATTTACTGTATTTAAGAATTATTATTAAACCTGTAATATTTAACAATAGTATAATTAAATTCGATTATGAACAGATACTATCTAAAGACCAAGAATAGTACGAGATTAACAAAATTTGCAAACAAATAAATTCAATAATTATATGTAACTAGCATAATTATATGTAAATGGAGTTCACGCTATTAACAGACTTGGAATTTGTCAACTCATGCCAACCCGACGATAGTTCAAAAAAAAATTTGTAAGTCAATTACGTCCTATTTTTGAAAGAAGGTAAAACTTCTTTGAATTAGGGGAATGTTTAGAAAAATGTTTTGTCGTGTTTTTTTAACCGATTGCGAAACAAAACCTTTAAAAAACAGTTTGCAAAATAGTTTGAACGATTATCTCTAATTTTTCTATACGTGGTGCTACTTGACAATTTGGTGCTCCTTGACGATAAAGTTGATAGGCGGAGCAACGTGCACCGGGTAATTGCTACTTTACATATAAGTATTATTATACCCGTTTGACTGTAGGCCAAAAGGGTATACTAAATTTGCCATTATGTCATTATACTATGTCAATAGTAGTTTTCTTGAAATGCCAACGTTTGAATAAAATATAGTCGATGGTTTAGAAAAGGTTTAAAAATCTGCTTTTCAACTTATATTTTGTTTTGTATTTACTTAAAGTGTTCTACTACGCTCTTCCTCGTTTTTTTGGAAAAACTGTCTTTTGAATACTATGTATTTAAGCATAATATATACGACATTATTTTATGATTTTTAGATTTTATTTGAAGAAA
This sequence comes from Dolichopus griseipennis, assembly GCA_963082915.1. Taxonomy (NCBI): domain Eukaryota; kingdom Metazoa; phylum Arthropoda; class Insecta; order Diptera; family Dolichopodidae; genus Dolichopus; species Dolichopus griseipennis. The sequence continues at coordinate 131,993,469 of OY720441.1, forward strand.
ACTGCAATTTTACATTGAAATCTATTTTTAAAAAACGACAACTGCAAAGTAGATAAAAAACAAAGACTTACGAAAAAATTGTAGAGAAGGAAAATGTTTTGTTATTTAAATTTAAATATAATATTATTCGGATTCCTTATTAGTTTTATTTTTATTATTATTAATATTATCTCAATTAGCTTTTGCACTATTTGAGACCATTTAAGGAGAGCAAAAAATTAGTCTTATTAATTAAGTGAGCTTTTGAAATAAAGGTTAACTTGCGTCAAAAATTATACATATATAGATAAAGCAAGAGAACAAAAAATCTCTCACTATATTTTGTGAAATCCAATGCCCCACGAAAGAGTAAAAACGATATTATACATTAGAAAAAACATATACCTTTCTCATCCTACACATTGTTTTATATTATTATTATTTTCTTAAAAAAATAGTAAACAAAAATTATAGAGATGGTACATTAATTTTATTTTTAAATGAGTTTGTGTGTTTCAATATAATACTGATAATACCAAATACCAATATAAATATATACTCGTATTTAACTAGCTTAACTTAATCAAATATAAATAATACAATACAATATGTATGTGAGGAATGTGTGTATAAATATTTATTTTTTTTTAATATTCAATCAAATTTTTCTTTTTAAAATATTCATTTTACCTCTTTAGGTATTGAAATAATATAGCATCATAGCGAAGAGCAACAAACGAATTTGTTTTTTGCTATCAAATGAATTTTAACAAAATTAATATTGGATATTAAGTGTGTACAATTAAAATTCTGTACATCGTATACAAAATTGAATCCTTGTTGAAATAAAATTAAATAAATGGAAAATTTGGTTTAATTAAAAAATAAAAACACAATCAATATTTAAAATTCAATTTTCATTTTATATTTTTAGAAAAGGGAAAATTGAAGTTATATAATAAATAAAATGAATAACGTTAAATTCGGCTTAAGAAACCTTTTAAAAAACGAAATTAAAAAATTTATAAACATGTAGCTACTATGTAGGTTCATAAAACTAAGAATCTATGTACAAACTATATAACATAAAACTATGAAAACAAAACAAACGTAAAATTATAATTCTAGTAAAACATAACAAAATTAAATATGTAATAAAATAAATAAAAATTAATTATTTAATATTTTGCATTGTTTAACAAAAGCTGATCCACCTGTTCCACTTCAAGATTCAATGTTTCGGTGACAAGTTGAAGAATGTGGAAAAAAAAAAGATAAATTAGAAATTTTTAAAAATTTTAAATAAATAAAAAGATAAATTAGAGTAAAATTTTAATTTATGTCTCTGTATGTAGTATTGAAAATCTAATCTACTAAAAATTTGTTGGGAAATTAATAATTTATTACTTAAAATTTATGAAAATAAAACGACAAGTTACATCTCAAATTTAAATTTGAATTTTTCTTTTATAACTTTATGGCTTTAACTTTTTAACCCCTTTGAAACTAGAAACTGCAATTTAATAGATAATTTCACAATGAAACGACAAGCCACCAAGGGTTAGAATATAAAATCCCAGTCATTGAAAATAATACTATGAAAAAATTACTTACACCATCTTTCAGTTTTTTTTTTTTAATATAAAATCATATTAAAATTTAAACACATATTATGTAAATAAGAATAAACAATCATTTCAATACACTTGATTTGATCAACACGTCTATTGATCATATTGTATATTAAAAGCCTATATTATAGTTTCTAGCGTAACCATATTGAAAGACTAATATAATTTACCCTGATTTTTCAACATATAAGATTTTAAAAACTTACATATTAAAACTTTAAAGAATTAGTTTTTCTAAAAGTTATGTAAGATTAGAAAATTATTTTTTGAATACATAAAATATTTAAAATATAACTTTTAATATATTATAATTTAATTATAATTCATATTATATAACTTATATTATACAAATATATAATTTAAAATATAAAATATTAATACAAAAACAAAAATTATTTGTTAAAATTCTTAAAACTACTAATCAGTTATAAATTTATAAAGTATATTTTTAATTTTAATTTATGCTATACAGCGTTTTGGTAAAATATTAATTTTTAAAAAATCGAGTAGTTTCCTTTTAATTTAACCAAATTAGCTTAACTTAACAGATACGCGTATTTCGTTATAATTTCTGATTTCGTCTACTTCCACACTTCTTCAGTGTTTGTACTCGAATGACTAATCAGTTGTACTAATCAGTTTTAAATTTCAAAAAAATTATAATTTGATTTTGTTTTTTTTAAATATTGAAGTTTTTAAAACTTAAATATGAAAGTTTTTAAAACTTAAATTAAAAAAAAAAATAAATTTTTTAATTATGCAAATAATATGGCAATATTGTATTACTTACATACACATCTTCATTAAAAAAAAAAAATTAACTCAAATATTGTACGAGGATATTAATAGTTTGATACTTGGTTAAATGGTTTAATACAGTCGGCAAATTCAAAATTCTATATTAAGTTAAGTTAAATGGTTTTAAGAAAAAATTAAGAGAATTTTTATTGACATTTTTGGTTCTACTTGCTTTATCTATGTATAATTTTTGCTTGCATAAATACCAAAATTTTGAAAATTTCATTGAATCTTTGTTCAAAACGCGTAAACAGGTCAAAACCAAATTAACCCTGTGGGTTTTTTTAATTAAAATGCTGGTACAAAATTTTCAATAAAATTCTTTTAATCGTTTAAACAAATAAAATTTATAGGAAACTTCATGCGTCGTAAGAAGAACATTTGTGCAAAATTTCAAGTCAATCGGTCAAACCGTTTTGACTCGACATAAAACAATATGAAAAAGCTTCATTGCACCCTCGTGCCCAAACGGGTTAATCGAACTCAACAAAAATTTGTGACTGCAAATTCACCCTTTAAAATTGGACACAAATCGGAAACACAAAATTTTTTGGAAGCCCACCAGGCCGAAATTTGTAAATTTATTCCAACCAAATTTATACAACTAATTCCGGTGGCTAAGGGGACCATTTCTACAAAATTTCAAGCCAATTGGTCAAACAGTTTTTTGTTGACTTTTAAAAATGTGACATAGCCTATGTCACCCCCGGGCTCTCAGAATTATTTCTTTAAAATTTTGTGACAAACGGAACAATGGTTCTCATTAACGTGAGGACAAACAAACAAACAAATTTTCTTCTTTGTATATTAGATAGAAATTAAATTATAGATATAACGAGTTCTACCTGTATTCCCAACGTCCTAGAAGGAAGAGTATTGACATGCAACGTGACAAATGCTCATCATGTGCCGACTGCAGAATTAGTTACTGAAGGAATAATGCTACTCAACTAGTTTAATAGGAATAATTTCAAAATTCTAAGAAATTAATGACAGGGTCTACACATCAAAACAAGTCATAACAGTCGGAATACTACCAGCAATTGTACAACCAAAATTTATTAAGAAAATATTACAACAGCACCTATCATTAGAATTCCTCGAAGATCTTCATCTCAGTAATTCGAATGTTATTAAATTATTAAAAGAACAGAATCTAATGTCTCGAATATTAAGTACGTTTGATGTCATACCAGGGAAAACATCTATGGTGGGACCATGCGCGTTAATAATCATCAGTTACAGAAGAAGAAGTAACAAGGTAGTAACGACCAACATACGAATCGAGAATACTCCTTTAGAAACAATCACAAAAAACGAGAAATCAACAGAAATTACAGAACAGGGTATCAATCACAAAATCTGTGAAAGATAACAACCAACCATATCCATCAACACAAATAAGGATCCAAACAGTTCTAAGGCGAAATTCAACTTTTTTAGTTCGAATGAAAACCCATTTTAAGAGGGGATTAAGATTTTAAGAGTTAACAAGATCAAATAACAAATTTAATTTTTTTATTCCCCAATTTTCTTTTTATTTGAATTATTCAATCTGTTGTATTATCAAATTACTCTGGGACCAATTCAAAATTATTTCCCAACATTAAAATTCATGCGTAAATAAAATGTGTCCAGGTCAGCAAACAAATGCAGGAAGAACAATTCAACTAACGTAAAAATTTAATTTCTATTTCTAATTTAATTAGATTTTCATGGTCGAAAAGTAAGTACCATAATAAAGAATTTTTTTATATTTGACAAAAACCTTTGGTCTCATTATTTAAAAACATTTTTTTTGTAAAAGGAAAAAACTTAAACTTACAAAATCAAGGTGAAAATAACTTATATTTATTATCAAAATATCTATTTTAGTTTAATTAATTTGTTTAGAATTAATGTAACCTCAACGATTATTTTTTTTTCAAAATTATGCATTGTCCATGTTTAAGTTTTTTAACATTTTGCATTTTCGATGTTGCGCAATGTGATGGTTACGCTAATTGTGCCCAGGAATAAGGCAGAATATAATACATAAAATTTAAATTAATTATTTTTGGCAGTTAAATATTTAGTAAATATTAGATTTGTTTTTAGTTTTCAGGAGAGAACATGAAAGGATAGCACACAATTAAACGTTAAACACTTTAGGACAACCTACAACTACCTAGAACACAAAAACGGGTGGTGTTAAGATTCCTAAATTTTAATTTTTTACCTTGGTTGATTCTTTTCTGATCCCAAGCAAGGCACGTGTTTTTCATTTTTTTCATAACTTTCATTTTAGGACAAATTATAATTTAGGACACAAAAGTAGAACTTAGAAAAATCAATTAACAGAAAATAAAACACTTTCGGACAGAAAAATGCTTGTTCAAATAATGAACGCAAAAACCTATACTTATTATTGTATTTTGAATTAGTAAGATAGAGCAGTTCCAAATTTTGACGTTTTAAAAAATGACAAATTAATTTTTTTAAAAGTTTTTAATATTTTATTCGGAAACATTAAGTTAGTTATCTGAAACAGAAATCAAAAACCTCCTTACGGATTACATAAATATAGATTTCATATTTGTAAAAGGTTCGTTCATATCTAAAAATGGCTAAAAATGTTTATATATTCACGAAAGACTATAAATACTTTTTGTTTTGTTCACAAAATTATGATTTGTTTTTGATTTACTTATTTTTCTTTCCACGAATTAATTTAATTATTAATTAAAACCTGAATAAATCAAAATATATAAGTTAATTAAAATTCACCTAAAAACATGTATACTTGACAGAAATTCCATTATTTTTTAAAATAATTGACTGCAATTTCTTCTAATGTTATTCAAATTAGTTTCTTTATGTTTTGTTCAATTATGAATATAATGTTAAAAGGTAAATATTTAAAATTAATATTATGTTAAATCAAATAGTAAATATTTTTATACGAAATAACTTACAATATACAAACTTTCCAATCCAAATGTATTTCAATGTAATATTATAAACAAAAAAACTAATGAGAAACTGCTTGTTAAACATTCTCATTTATTCAAATTTAAACAATGACAGAAGAAGTAGCCGTACCATTTGTATACGCATTAGAAAATGCATATGTTTTTTTTTGTCTGAATACCTCAAGGTAGGAAATCCCATTAGAAGAAGTCGGGAACATTCTTTTGCCATTCTAGTACTAGTAATTCTATGGTTTTAGGTAAGACTATAATCATACCAAGTGTGAGTTAATAGCCAACAACGTTGAAATTCTTTGTTAAACATATGAAAAATAGTACAAAATCGCACAATGAAAATAGTAATAAGGTTTCACCGCCGACTTGGCAGAGTGGTTAATTTAACTTTTAACTTCTGCGCTACTTTGATAGGTAATTATATTTTTTTTTTTTGGTCATAAAAATTATATTTATTTATTGTATAAATATAACATTAAAAAAAAATAGCTAAGTCTTTTGAAATTTTGCAACTTTGGAACTGCGTCCTGGTGCCTTTCATTGTGGTCAAGCCATAAATAAATTTGTACTTTTGTTTGACACAAAAAATTAGTTGACAGCCAATTGAACTAGTTTATTTTATACTACAGTACAGTACGATAGATTTGTTTTATATTAAGAAGTTATTTTTGTTTTTATCTTTGCTTCTTAACTTATTTTGCATATATAATTCTTTATCATTTTTAAGAATTTATTTTAACCGTAATTTAAATAATAGAATGTAAAATTTATTATTCATATCAGATGTTCCGATTCATATGTTTATATTTTAGTTAGATTATTCTCTGGATACAAATAAAAGAAAACATGGAAGATATTACTAAATATAAACATACGGCAGAGGATATTTCGGCTTCCAATGTTTTATTTATTGCGAAATCTTTAGCTTTGGCGTTACAGCAAGTTGGTTCTTTAAAACCAATACCGGATGAAAAAACAGCAGTCGTTATAAGTAATTGGTTAGAAATTTATAGGCCACAAGATATGGATGATTGCATGAAAAATTTTTATAGAGAAAAGGAAGAACTTTTACTAGAAATGAGAAATTTAAAATCACAGATTTCAGTTAAAAATGAAATTATTGAAGAATTACAAAGAAAAATTTCAAGAAAAACAGAACAGTTAGGTCATACAGAATCATTGCTACAACGTGAAATAGTGTTGAGATCATCATTAGAAACCCAAAAAATGGGTTTGATGTCAGCTGTAAGTGAACTCAAACTGCAAAAAGCAGCTCTTGAACGAAGTATTGTTGAAATTGGCAATACTCATATGGAAATAAACAGTCATACATCAACACCAAAAAAATCATCTCCCTCTGAAAATTTAAGATATAATACAAATACAAGTGCATCATTTCATGGTAGTATATCTAATGTTGAAAAGTCAAAATTATCACGTACACCACCAGCTTCGTTTCGGAATCAAGTGACCCCAAATTTTAATAGTTTACCAAGATCAGCTTTTACATGTTTAAATGTTTCATATCTAAACGAAAATTTAAAACAAATGACAATTGACAATAATGCAAATCTAAAAGATTCACAATGTGTTGGCTTTGCAGAAGAAGAAAAAATGATACAAAGTTTGACAAATTCCTTTTTAAGTCATAGTTTAATTTCTGAACCAAATAATCGCAAACCAAAAAGATTGCAAAATTTATTTGGAAAATTACGTCGCAGCAATAGTGGAAACTTAGAAGACTTGGTTGCTTCTGGAGATTTTCAACGTGGTGGTTTTAGGGCTACCGCTTCACCTCGACTTTGTTGGGGTGGTAGTGTTAAATATCAATTAAAAGATTTTAAAATATGGAATGTAGATGATATTTGTTTATGGGTTTATGATATGGGCTTAGGATATATAGAAGAAAATGCTAGACATTGGCTTGCGGAAGGAACTAAAAATTTAATTGAATGTACTCCAGTAGATATTGAACGAGAACTAAATCTAAAATCTCCTTTGCATAGGAAAAAAATCGTGTTGGCTGTCGCAGAATTAAGTGGTAAAGAAAATGATGAACTTATGATTAATGCTGGAAAACTTAATACTGCATGGGTAATTAAATGGTTAGACGACATTGGTTTACCACAATTAAAAACAGCTTTCCTAACTGAAAGAGTTGATGGTAGAATATTAAATAAATTAACAATAGATGATTTGAATATTTTGAATGTTCAAACGTTATTATTTGTTGCTAGTATACGGAGAGGAATTCAAGTTATGCGTGAAAATAAATGGAATGAAAATTGTCTTATCAGTAAATTTATTCCGGAAAACAGTGAAGAAGAACAGGTGCAATTATGGACCTCAAATAGAGTAATGGAATGGTTAAGAGGTGTTGATTTAAATGAATATGCGCCAAATTTACGAGGAGCAGGTATTCATGGAGCTTTAATGAAATATGAAAACAAATTTAATGCCGAATTATTAGCACAATTACTTTGTATTCCCCAAAATAAAACTTTACTTCGTCGTCATTTATCCACAAGATTTAAGGAATTACTCGGTAAAAATATTATTCAGCAAAAAAGACAAGCTGAAAATACTTTAGGTTATCAACCGTTAACCGCAAACAGTAAAATAAAATATCCAAAAAAGGGTCAATTTACATTAAAACGAAGAAAGAGTAATAAAGGATCAGATGAATGGAGTGATTTTGTGTGTCCTTTTGGTCCATTTGATGATGAAGAGCCAATAATATCGAAACCGCCGATTAAAACCAAAAGTTGTTTGTCTTCCAATTATTAATATTTATATGCTATTATTTTTATAAGAGCTTCTTAAATGATAACTAAGTTCTGTTAAAAAATTTGTTTTTTGAACGTTGAAAAGTATTTAAAATAATATTTTTCCGTTAAACTAAAAGTAAGTTAATAAGTAATTTTTTTGTTACATGTTTTGTCTTAAATACTTATAATTAATTTTTGTTTAGTGCAGTGCAAAACCTTTTATAGTATAACAGTAAGCAAACGTTTTATAATTTATTATATTGTGAGCAATAAGCGCTTATTCAATAAGAGTTTGTTATCAGAAACTATTTTAACGCCACCTGTATTTGAACACATTTACAGTTTATTATCTATTCTATTGTGATGACGAAATTTTAAAGAAAGAACAAGAAAAAGGTGAATTAGTCAAAAAACGAGTAGGTATGGGAAAATAAGACTTTAAAAACAAATTTAAAAATTTTCATCTTTTTTAATTAACTATATAATTAGGTAGATGTTCATACATAGATATTATTATATATATATACATATATAATAATATGTATGTATTATATATCTTTTTTGTAAGGCAAAAATTACATGTAATTAATTTACAAATTAACATTTTTTGTCTCAATTTAAAACTAAAACTTTATTAAATGGATATCTATTTTTTCTTAAATATTACTTTATATTATTGAATAACTGTATATTAAATTAATAATAAAAATATAAAATTTTTTAAAGTAGGCAATGTTAGTATAAATATTTCTTATTTATGCATCCAACTATGTATGTATGTTTATATATACATATTTAAAAAAACGTGGAAGGTCGATTAAAGATAATAATTGCACTTGGCAGCAAAAATGAAAGTGGAGCCAGATATGTACATAGATCTCAATATGGTATTTACTTTTATATTTGATGATCATTTTGTTCAGGTGAAGAGGTTTTTTATTACGAGGTTGTAGTTGTACATACATATGTACTTATATTTTTTTAATAGTTATTACGTTCTAAAGTTTCTTGAAATAAAAATCACAATTTTGCTCAATTATAGGATTAAATGAAACTTTACAAGGTGTTTTTTAATGCATTGCATTGTAAGAATCATAATTTTAAAATATAAGACTAATCATTAATTATAAGAGTCAATTATTTGTTATTTCTACAATTTAAATTAATATATACATATACGTATATACGACAAAATTGCTTTATAAAATACTTTTAGTATTGAATTCTATTTTCAATTTATACGTAGGTACAACTATTTACAAGATTTAAAAGCATTTTTCTTCTTTTGAACGTTCGTCTTTTACTATATATATCCATATGTACCTATATACAAATAAAAAATTTTAGTACCTATAACCAAAATTTCGCATTTATCAATCAAAGTAAATTAAACATTTTATTTTATTCTCAATAAGTATAACTTCCAAAAAGTATGCTAATATGAATGAAAGATGTTGATTAAATTTTGTATGCAATTGGAAAAGGAAAGGTTAAATTGATAACATAAGTTACTAGTAAGTAACTTACGAACTTTAACGTTTATTTTTATAATTTCCACAATTTAGATAAGAAACTTAGAAACAAAAGATTATATTTTTTGACAAATCAGTATCAGATTTTGAAACTTAGCATCACGTTTTTAAATGGAAGTTGTGAAAAATTTAGGAAAAGTGATGAAAATAAATGTTTTTTCATTCTTAAATGTTAAATTGTAAATCTAAATAAAATTTATTTATGTACAAGAATACGAAACAGGATTTAATTACCTGAGATGAAAGATTTTACTAGGTTCTGACTAATTATGGAACATATAGAACAAATAATTCACTGATAGTTAAGATATTCAAAATTAAAGTCGTCTAGTTTCATAGAAAAAAGAATTGTTCGCTAAACAAGACTCAAAAATGATATTAGGTCTCTTCACGAACACTTATTAAATTTTAATAAGTTAACTTATTATTTTGACAGCTTTCATTTCATTCGTTTATTCTACTGTGTAGCATTCTCAACCAATCAAAGAATTACAAAAACAACATTCCTATGTACATATAAACGAACGGATTAAAAATAAAGGCTAATTTTCATTAGAACAATTTCCTGGCCAAAAGTTAGAGCATAGGCGGAAGATACAAAAATATTATTTGTGTGACAAAGAAAAAACGATAAAATACTGAGAGAGTCGTCCATTATACGTGGAAAGTCATCCATAATACGTAAACAAGTATTGAGAGAATAACTATAATCCTTGGCAAAAATATGTTCTCTTGTTCTCTCTCGTTCTTAAAATTTATGTTTAGAGAATAACGCTTTTTCCTACAATGTTGTTACTACATTCTCGAATAAAGTGTATTCTATCAGAACCTACATTATTTCTTTCAGGAGGCCTAGCCATCCGAAATATTTAAATATATTAGTTCACATTGACAATAGGTGTGGTCGTAAATGTAAACTTTTTGACGTAAAATATGCCATTTGACATTTATTATGATTTTAAGACCAAACAATTTGCAATCAGTAGACATTCAATTTACAAATAAATTTTTGTGGTCGTAAAAGTAAATTTTTTAGTTTTGCAATGGATATAAAATCAACAGACTGTTTATGTTTTCCACTTTTGAAATGAGTTTCCATCGCTAATCTTGTAAAAATTAGTAGTTTTAAGGTAGATGTGTCCCACAACAAACTTTGTGATTCACTTTCAGTTTCACTCCTGTTAATTTAAATTTAAATTAATTTACAAAAAAAGATAAATATTTTCTTACTTACATTATTAATCATAAAAATAAAACAACGCTGAACGCTCAAAAAACTGTACGTTACTACTTGGTAAACTGATTGTAAATAAAAAATTTAGTTTGCATAGTTGACGTTTACTTTACACATATTTCACATTTACGACCAGGTTCAGTTAGCAATGATTTTTTACATAATTTTTGGTCGTAAATTCAAAATATGCATATTGACAGCAAATTTACATTTACGACCATAAGAAATATGTGTGAAAGAAAGCTCTTCCAAATGAAGTTTCTTAAAAAATTTTGTACTTTTATGTTTATGTTTTTTTTAGTTAAAATTCCCAGTTTCATCAATTTTCTTTTAGAGTTTTAGCTATGGAATAATTGTCCAAATATTTTAATTTTTATATTACAAAAACATTTGAAATTGTTTCTGTAACATGTAATATCGAAATTTCAGCTTTCAACTCGAAATTTTTATTATCTTTACTGCAAAATATACTCAATGGTTTTTTTATAATTAAGAATCACCGCCATTTTGTCACTCAAAAAATATTTGAATACTCCTAACCACAACGTACAATATTTCAGGCCATGACATAAAATTATTTGAATGTATTAGTGAATACATTCAAACAAAATGAGAGTGAGTCTCGAAAAAAATTTTTTTTTTTGTTTTGTAATTTTTTGGAAAAAAATAAAAATTTTTACGATTTTAACCATATTTTCTTTTAAACTTTTCTTTATTAAATATTTCCCTAAACACTCTGAATTTTACAAAAAAATAAAATTTGGAGTTTTTTTTAAAACATATCAAAAATTCAGCTATGAACTCAAAATTTTTAATATGTTTTCCTAAAAAAATATTTTTCAATTTTTTTCGTGCATTTCATAACGTAGCCATTTTGATACTGTCAAAAATAATGAGAGTACACAAGAGTAAAAATTTTAAATAATTTTAGAAAACCGAACCTAACTTCAAAAGCTTTATAATAATCTGTGATGTAATTTTTGTAGGTAAATTGGTTTTAATATCGAGTTTTTATATTTTTAGTTTTAATAAAAATATATAAATTATATATCAAAATAAACTTTGAAGTTTTCTCTTTATGCTCATAAAAAAATTAAATTTCAAATCGTATTTTTCAGCATAAAATGAAAGAATTCAAAATTTTATACCGTTCTTAGCATCATTCAACCATATTTCTGGGTAGGCAATATTTATTTGTTTGTATACAGTTTTAAACAGTAAAAAAAAAAAAAGTGCGTGCAAAAAATAGCCGTACTTTAATAGATAGTTTTTTAAAGTTAATTATATTACTCTTTTTAAAATTTTAAATTAAATTTTTTAAGTATATTAAGATTAACATTTTGCAACTTTTTAATAAATTATGATTTTAAAATGTTCTGTTTCTGGATGTTAAATTATGATTCTTGCTCGATTAAAGTTTCATATTTTAAATTTCCAAAACAAGAATCATTGAAAAAATTACTGATAAGCGCTTTTTTAAAAATTACGGACCTGATTCAGGTCTTGCTGGTTAATAAATAAGAATGTCTGGTTTATAAGAATGCAAATAATGTCATTTTATATTTTTTGAAAAATGATAACTATTTCGTATGTGAAATTAAGTATGGAATTATAATTGATAATAGTTTGCAAGTTGCATGCTTCTCAGGTTTTGCAAAAAAACCAGCCAAAACTTTTGAAAATATTTTATCGGAATATATGAAACTAGCCTTTTGGTCTCAGCTAAAAACTTTAATTTTATCGTATTTTATAATATTTACAGATAAAAATATTTTTTATATACAATTTATTTCATAATATTATTTTTACATAAACTCTTTTTTGGTTTTTTAAATTTAATTTGCTGTGTTATTTTCCAATTCAATATTTTTATTTAAACTAGTTTTGTCGATTTATGTATTGCCAACACTGTAGCATATTAATAAAATTATCACTCTCATTGAAAGCTTAGTCAGAAGCTTTTAAAAAAAGTAAAATATATGGAGGTTATTTTTTCAAAAAAGAATTTCTGAATTAAATTATTAAAATTTTTTATATTTGAATATGTTATAAAAATTTTAAAAGACTGAATTTTACGGTCATCTTTGAACGAAATTAAAAAAGTTGCAAATTTGTGAGTTATTATAATTTTAAAATCAGCCGTCGAGACATCTTTTTTTCTCTGAGTGTCATAGCCTGAAAATATTGTACGTCTTGCTATGGTCATAACCACAACGTACAATATTTCAGGCCATGACATAAAATTATTTGAATGTATTAGTGAATACATTCAAACAAAATGAGAGTGAGTCTCGAAAAAAAATTTTTTTTTTGTTCTGTAATTTTTTGGAAAAAAATAAAAACTTTTATGATTTTAACCATATTTTCTTTTAGACTTTTCTTTATTAAATATTTCCCTAAACACTCTGAATTTTACATAAAAATAAAATTTGGAGTTTTTTTTAAAACATATCAAAAATTCAGCTATGAACTCAAAATTTTTAATATGTTTTCCTAAAAAAATATTTTTCAATTTTTTCCGTGCATTTCATAACGTAGCCATTTTGATACTGTCAAAAAATAATGAGAGTACACAAGAGTAAAAATTTTAAATAATTTTAGAAAACCTAACCTAACTTCAAAAGCTTTATAATAATCTGTGATGTAATTTTAGTAGGTAAATTGGTTTTAATATCGAGTTTTTATATTTTTAATTTTAATAAAAATATATAAATTATATATCAAAATAAACTTTGAAGTTTTCTCTTTATGCTCATAACAAAATTAAATTTCAAATCGTATTTTTCAGCATAAAATGAAAGAATTCAAAATTTTATACCGTTCTTAGCATCATTCAACCATATTTCTGGGTAGGCAATATTTATTTGTTTGTATAAAGTTTTAAACAGTAAAAAAAAAAAAGTGCGTGCAAAAAATAGCCGTACTTTAATATATAGTTTTTTAAAGTTAATTATATTACTCTTTTTAAAATTTTAAATTAAATTTTTTAAGTATATTAAGATTAACATTTTGCAACTTTTTAATAAATTATGATTTTAAAATGTTCTGTTTCTGGATGTTAAATTATGATTCTTGCTGGATTAAAGTTTCATATTTTAAATTTCCAAAACAAGAATCATTGAAATAATTACTGATAAGCGCTTTTTTAAAAATTACGGACCTGATTGGCAGGTCTTGCAGGTCTTAAAATCAGCCGTCGAGATAAAGCTCCCTATTCCCATAAGACTACGTGTTAAATCAGCCGTCGAGACATCTTTTTTTCTCTGAGTGTCATGGCCTGAAAATATTGTACGTTCTGCTCCTAACTATAATAGACATGATGTCATATGAACTTTCAATAAATATTCGATACGACCAATCATTCGCATAAATTGTCATAAAATGTCAAACATTTAATTATTAAAAATTTATGTATTTACCTTGTTATGTTTGATTTTGAAATTTTTTATTCTTTTTAATTTTAGTAAGTTATTTTTAGTTTTTTTTCAATTAAGTTTGCTTTTATGTGTGATATCATATGATATGTACGCTTCGTTTCGTAGGCCTATGACTTGACGAATGATTTTTTAATAATATCGAATAATGGCTATGACTATTATAGTTAGTTATATGAAAAGTCATACAATCGTACAAAATCATATGATATCACATGACTATTATAGTTACGGGTAATATACATTTATCTTGATTCTTAGTGAACATAACCTACAAATTTACAGCTATATATTTAAATTTTTCAGCGATTTCGATAAGTAGTTAAAATTCAATATATGGATCCGTAAATTGCAATTACAAAATTACATATTTAAAACTTTTTATCCAATTCCAAAAAATTTTACACACTTACAGCAATTACTTCTTTTCACGATTTTTAACTGTACTGCATTTACTGTTGAGTGATTTAGTACCCTTGATTAATTATTTTAATTTTAAATATTTTTTAAATTTATTCCCTTAATTTACTTATTTTTTAATGATTTAAATAATTAAATTCAAAGTTATTCGAAAGAAATATTAATTTGTAATAATATAAATATAAAAGTTTGTATAATTTGATGGGGTTTAATGATAATTAAAACCATTAATGCTTTCATTAGCTTTCAAACACAAAATTTAAAAAATTTCGTCGTTTTTTAAAAAAATATTTTGTTTTTAATTTATAATATATAATACATAATATGTTTTATAGTAAAATTCTTAGTTTTTTAAAAATATAAAAGTGTTATATAAGAACGGAAATAGGAAATAGTGTATCAAATTTGAATTTTCTATCTTTACTAATTTCGAATATATGCTCTAAGGTCTTGGGAGAAGTGGGGGTGGTACACAAACCGCTATTCCAATTCATCCGAAATTTCACGTACACAAAACAAATAAGAAGATATACCTGTGGCATAAATAAAAGGTTCTATCTTCTTTGGTTTCGAAATGATACTCGTTTGGCCTCAATTCGATCAAAAGATTCTAGAATCCGAACTCATTGTCCGAACTCGACCAAAACCAATTGCCATGTTACTTAACAAGGTTCCAGAACCCAAAACCATGGTACGATTTGCCCATATGCAGTCACCGTCATTCTTTCAATACTAGTTAACCAATACTAGTCTTAATTTTAAGTTACTATTATTATTAATTTCGATAATAAGCTTTTAAAACTTTGGAGGTCTAAGAGGGGTACTGAACCACCACTGCGATTGATCCAAAATTAGGTAGACACGCAAGAAATAGTAAAGAACGTCCATGTGACAAATTTGAAGTCCACGCTGTATCTTAAATCTTTATACACAATTGGAACGTTCTATCTTAATTTTAAGTTACTATTTTTAGTAACTTCGTTTACAAGCTAACGAACCTTGGGAAGTCTAAGAGGGGTACTGAACCAGCACTCCAATTGATCCCAAATTAGGGGGACACGCGAGAAATAGTAAGGAACACCCCTTTGTGCCAAATTTGAAGCTTCTACATTTTTCAAGTTGCTATCTTTATTAATTTTGAAGATATGCTTTAAGGTCTTTGGAAATGTGTGGCTGGTTCCTGACAAACACCATACTAAAGTTAATATACCCTTTTACCTATTCTATAGGTGTAGGGTACAAAAAAGCAACAATTCATTTATGTAAAAAAACACCATAAAATTTAAAATATTGCCTTTTTTAATAAAATTTACCTAATTTTCTATTTTCCTTGTCGCTTTTTAAAAACGTCATTTTTATTTTTATCGAAATTATTAAGTATTTGAACAAATTTTACCAATTTTAATAAATATAAAATATATCGCGACAACGCGTACCATATATACACGTCGATTGCAAATCTATGTCATATTTACTAATTCCAAGACTTATAAATGTCAGTTTAGTTAATAATCCTTTTTGATTTATTGTCTCGAAAATTTTTTTTTTTAGTTCATAGTTCCGTAAAATTTCTTGAAAAATTGCAGTCGCATGGAAAAAAAGATTAATCACATAATCAGTCAGTAAAGAAAGACCCCCTCTGTCTCCTCTGTTGTTAAAATAATCTGACCCCGATTCAGTCCCCTTTTTTTCAAGAATATTGATTTGCAATTGGCGCCTTTAATATATTTTTTTTTTAGTGATTTTGAAGTTGTTAAAATAATCTGAGCCCAATTCAGTTCCCCTTTCTTTCAAGAATATTGGTTGACGCCTTAATATATTGTTTTAGTGATTTTAAAGCATATCCTTCCACACACAAATTATATTTGGGATCGAAATCTGCTTCACATAAAAAGTCTGACGAACCAAAAATTTTTTCAAATATATCTATTCAAATCTATTCTATATATGACACAAAAAGTTTAAATTAAACCAGAAATTGTTCTAAGACTTATATTTTAATTCTATTCTTCTTTATTCAGTTGCAAAAATATTTATTACATCTTCATAAAAAGTATGAGTTCTTACAACATTTTTTTTTTCAATATAAATTAATGACAAACTAGATATTCTATCTTAGTTTTTATATTTTTTTAACTTGAAAAAATTTTCCTGCTGACGTAGAAGAAACTGGTATAGCTTCTCTTAGTAATGCAAGTTTGAATGCTTCTTTTATATTATTACCCAGTAAGTCATATTATAAAATCTGCAATATTTTGAAATTTTCGGAAATCTTGTATTCTTTAAACTAAAATTAAATTACTTCTTAAGGAACTAAAATCGAAAATTATCTTTTAATGAATTAAAGTAACTAATTGGAAATTTTTAATATGAAATTGTTTAAAAATATAAACCTCTACTAAAGTTTAAATTAAAAAAAACAAAATAGACATACATACACTTGTTGTAATGACAACATATTGTAAAGATAACAAGTTGGAAATGCAAATTACAAGCAACTATATACTTTTTAAATCCATAGAAGAAATTGAACTGAAAAAAAAATAGTTTAAAATTCCTATATATAATAAATTTTGAATTATTTTTTAGTTTTGTTCGAATTTTTTAGTATTCTGTTTTGCTTTTTCTATTTTTATTTTTGTTATTTTGATACTTGAGGAACCCATACAACGCATGGACCGGGTTTTCAACTTGGTATCCGTACTTGCGAAGTTGAATCGTGTATGGCCAAGTTGAAAGACCATTTTGAAGTTTGAAAAGTTAGTTGGAAGAAAATCAAAAAATTTTGATTTTTTGTGTGCGGAGTCCTAAGTTTGCATTTTAGTTTTATCGTGTACGGCCAAGTTGAACAACTTTAATGTCATTTTGTTTTCTTTTATTTTACGTTTTTTCATTTTTTGACACGAAAGATCGTTGAGATATTCCGATTTGAAAAAAATAAGAAAACTATAATGTATAAAATAACAAATACTTAAGTAAAGAATTTGAAATAATTATAAAATTAGGTTAGAAAAATGTTTTAAAATATAAAAAAATATTTAATATCAGAATTTTAGAAGAAAAAAATTAAATAGGAAGAACTACATATTTAAATAAAAACTGTTAAAAATTCAAATTTACAATTATCAGATTCTTTTGACTTTTAACATATTTTTCAAAACAAAAAAAACCACAATTATAGGTACGATGTAGGTTGGTAGGTTGAATAGTGTATGACAAGGTTTGTAAACATGTCCGCGTACCAAGCTGAAAACCTAGTCCTCCATGTATGGGTTTTATAAAAACAATTTTTTCAAAAAAAAATTTGGAAAGGATATTGCGTCCAATTTTGCGAAATATTGCTTGGTCGAAGTGTCAAAAACAGGTTTGTTGAGTTGCGTTAACCCATTGTGGCACAGCAGCTTTTTACAGATTTTTTCATTACTTTACTCTTATTTAGAAACGGTTTGACCATTTGTATGTAAATTTTGTATGCGTACATATACTTATCATTCCTACGATTGTTCTAAAAAAAACTTTGTAAGTAAATTACAGCCAGTTTTTGAAAGTAGGTGAAACTTCTTTGAATTAGGGGAATGTTTAAAAAAATGTTTTGTCGAGTTCTTTTAACCGATTGCGAAACAAAAACTTTAAAAAACAGTTTGCAAAACAGTTTTAACGATTATCTCTAATTTTTCTATACGTTTTTCTTCTGCTTCTTGACAATCTGGTGCTGTTTGAATTTTTATTGTTATTATTTAATAATTATGGAAAGTTTCAAATGAAATTTGATAAATTTGTTGAAAAATGCCTAAAAAACTCGTTTTAAAACAATTGCTTTATTACATTTTAAAATTAACATGTACACCATTCTTGTGTTAACTTTTTCCAATAACATCAACTTAAATTAAAACTCCATTGAGAGGCCAAAAGAGTATACTAAATTTGCCATTATGTCATTATACTAAGTAAATAGTAGTTTACTTGAATTGCCAGCGTTTGAATAAAATATAGTCGATGGTTTAGAAAAGGTTTAAAAATCTGCTTTTCAACTTATATTTTGTTTTGTACTTACCTGAAAGTTCTACTACGCTCTTCCTCGTTTGTTTATGATTTTATGAGAGAAAGATAGGCTTCTTTCTTGGAAAAGCTGTTTTAAAATACTATGTATTTTAGCAAAATATATAGGAAATTTAATTTTTTTTTTGATTTTTAGATTTTATTTGAAGAAAACTGCAATTTTAGACCGAAATCTTTTTTTAAAAAACAACAAATGCAAAATAGATAAAAAACAAAGAATTACGAAAAAATTTAGAGAAGGAATATGTTACGTTATTGAAATTTAAAGTTATTATTATTCGGATTCTTTGTTAGCTTTATTTTTATTATTATTAATATTATCTAATTTAGCTTTTGCACTATTTGAGACTATTTGAGAGCAAAAAAATTAATATTATTAATTAAGTGAGCTTTTGGAATAAAAGTTAACTTGCGTTAATACCAAAAATTAGAAAATTTTATTTAATCATTGTGCAAAACGCGCAGCAGTTCAAAACAAAAGTAACCCTGTGGGTTTTTATAATTAAAATGCTGATACAAAATTTTCAATAAAATTCTTTTAATCGTTTAAGCAAATGAAATTTATAGAAAACTTCATGGCGTCGTCGTAGAAAACGGATTAATCGAACTTAATCCTAAAACTTTTTGCAGTTTCTCTTTTGGACTGCAAAATCAACCTGTAAAATTTGACACAAATCGGAAACACAAAATTTTTTGAGAGCCAGGCCGCAAATTTATTCCAACCAAATTTGTACAACTAATTACGGTTGCTAAGAGAAACATTTGTGCAAAATTTCAAGTCAATCGGTTAAACCGTTTAGACTCGACATTAAAAACATTGAAAAAGCTTCATTGGGCTCTCGTGCCCAAACGGGTTAACCGAACTCAACAAAAATTTGTGTCAGCCTCTCTGTTTGACTGCAAAATCACCCTGTGAAATTGGACACAAATCGGAAACACAAAATTTTTTGGAAGCCTGCCAGGTCGAAATGGCTTTATTTATTCCAACCCAATTTTTACAACTAATTCCGGTTGCTAAGAGGAACTTTTGTGCAAAATTTCAAGTCAATCGGTCAAACCGTTTTGACTCGACATCCAAAAAACGAAAAAGCTTAAAATGGCTCTGGAGCCGCAACCTGTTGACTTATAAAAATCTGACATAGTCTATGTCACCCCGGGCTCTTAGAATTATTCCTCTAAAATTTTGTGACAATCGGACCAGTGGTTTTCACGTGAATCCTGGACAAACAAATAAACAAACAAACCAACAAATTTTCTCCTTTATATATTAGATACAAGTATACAACAAAAAAAAATTATATTCAATATAGGTATCTCTCATAAGTCATACAATGGTCTATGCCCTATGGTATGGTATAACTAAGTATTCTTTTATGAAATTATAAGTAAAAGTAATCTCAATTTTTCCTTTGTTTATTTCTTTTATTCTCTCTTGTGTTATTCTCTCTTCGTTGCTATGGTTTTTGTTTTTTTTATTTTGTTTATTTTTTAATTTTTGTTTTTATAAAATACAACAATACTCAATACCAATAGTTAAAATAGGTACCTATTCTTCTTTTTTCCTTAGATTCAAAACATAAAATTTAATCTTCGTTGAGAAAAAAATATCGGATTCGCCGAAGAGAAAATAAAAATCAAATTTTGTCGTTGTTTCATATTTTCTTCATAGTTCATACTTCATAGATTCAAATAACTAAATTGAATTTATGCAATGCACGTGGTACTACATTATATTGTATACTTTAACATAATAATATAATACATACAACTTAACGCGAATAATATATATTAAACATTTCTAAATGTATGCAAATAACAAAAATAATAATATAGAAGATGAATTATGTAATATTGTGGATTCAATTTGTTCTACTGAATCTAAGATAAAATTGATATTGGTATTTGGACCAAAATATGTGTTTTCTTTTGTTTTGTCCGAAATAATATAAATTTTTTTAAAACTTTTAGATTTTCAGTAAAGCAAAAATTAGTAAAGTTGAATCTTAGAAGAAGCCGCCACTGATCTAAATCTACTACATGCTCCAAAGTATTTTCACCAGTAAATTGTTTTAAATTATTTCGGCTACATATTTTTTATAAACTTGATGAATTCTAACTTTTTTTTCTTGCTCTATAACTTCTTAATTTGTACGCTTTTTTAATTTGAAGTTTTTTTTGTTTTTCAAATATTTCTGAAAAATGGGCAAAATGGGCATATTTGATTTCTTCTGAATGGAAATCAGAAAACATTAGAACTTTATTTGGTGCACAAAGCCAATTGTTTCTAAATATCTTAAAAATATGAACAGGGTCATTAGGATTTGGAAAATAATTTTGTCTATCAGTATTAAAAATACTAAACATATTTTGATTAATTTTATTGTTATCAGTTATGATAACCAAAACCGTCAATCCCTTTCTTTGAACAAAATCAATAAGCTCTCTTGTTGTGTCGGCCAAATACTGACCAGTCGGACGAAAAACAGGAAATAATCGAACAATTTCTTTAAAATTCCCGAAAACAGACTTTATCATAAAAGCTATAACGGTCTTTGCAACTTCTGTGGTGTTGTTATCAGCCAGTCCTACAATATTGTTTGATTTATGTTGCAGACCTTGACTTATGTGAATTTCATCTATTAAGATAGCTTTAGCATCGTTTTTATTTTATATAAATTTTATTTTTATTTAATTTTAAATATAAAATATTCACATTAATTAAATTTTTAAATATTTGAAGTAATTTTATTTAATTAAACTTTTATAAAAATTAAAAGGAATTCTAACAAAAGTAAAGTTAACTTTATAATTTTGAATATAAAACTAAACTCAATTTTATTTTTAATGATCCTCTTATATTACATTTTTAAATTAAATTCATTTAAATTCTCCAAAATTAATTCTCCAAAAAATGACATATACGTCAAGTTTGACGCCTTTTTTAATTATAAGCAAAATTTTAATTCTGTTATCATGTAGAGCACTACATCACTCCCCCTTCAGACTGGGACACGTTATTTTTTAAGTATTGATGACCAACTTTCGACGTGTCCTAGTCGTTGTTGTTTTTGACTGAGGTATATATTGTTGTTGATGTAGGAAACTGTTCCCCGAAGAAAGTTCATCATTGAGTTCTTGATATGCTGGTTTTAAGCGTTCTATATTGATCATAGTTGGTTTTCCCTTAATGCTTAATTTGTAGCAGTTGGATTTACGTTGAAGTACTTTATACGGGCCATCATAAATTGGTGATAAGGATGGTTTGATGGAGTCGTTCCGAACAAATACGTGACTGCAATGTGATAATAATTTGTGAACAAAGACATGTCTGTTAGTATGCCAGGCTGTGTCAGTTGGAGTTAAGGATGACATTAGTTTTTGAAGTTCGTGTAAAGTCTCCTTATATGTTGCTGGTTGAGCCTTACAATCAAAAAATTGTGAAGGTAGTCGCAAAGAAGTACCATACGTGAGTTCAGGTGGAGATGTTTGTAAATCGACTTTAAAAGCGTTACGTAAGCCAAGCATATTGAAAGGTATATTAGTTACCCATGTTTCTTTTCCAGTAGCTAGAATTGCTGTTTTAAGTGAACGGTGCCACCTTTCTATTAAGCCATTTGTTTGAGGATGGTATGGTGATTTTCGTACTCGTTGAATGCCAAGATCTGATAATAATTTTGAAAATGAAGAGGATTCGAATTGACGTCCTTGATCGGTATAAATTCTTTGCGGTACGCCAAATCGAGAAATCCAACCATCTAGAAAAGCTTTTGTGACTGAATCGGTTGTAATGTCCGGCATGGGGAAGGCTTCTGGCCAGCGGCTGAATCAATCTATCATAGTTAGACAATATCTTTTACCATCATTCAACGGAAAAGAACCCACGATATCAATGTGTATGACTGTAAATCGATGTTCCGGTATTGGCAGCTTTTGTAATTCTGGGCAATTGTGTCGTTGTACTTTGACTTTTTGACAAGCTTGACAGGTTTTTACGAACATTGCACAATCTTTCCGAATACCTGGCCAGACAAATCTTGATGTGATTGATTTAGTGGTACTTTTTTCACCTCCATGAGATAATTCGTGTAAATTTTTTAAAATTACAACGCAAAATGCTTGTGGAACATATGGATGAATGACTAGCGTACTGATATCACAATAAATTGCGTTATTACATCCAGGAATATCAAACTTCTTGAATAATACATTAGTTTTAGTTTTTCCAGATAGAAAATCTTTAAGTTGTTCATCTTTTTCTTGCTGGGTCGCCATTTCTTCATAGTTAATTTGTGTTATTGATTCTATACGTGATAAAAGATCGGCTGTGATGTTGTTTTTTCCGGGCACATGACGAATATCTGATGTGAACTGACCTACGAAATCCAAATGGCGGACTTGTCTTGGAGAAGCTTTATCCAATTTTTGCTTAAATGCAAAAATTAATGGTTTGTGGTCAGTGTTTATGTGAAATTCACGTCCTTCTAACAAATATCTGAAGTGTCGAACACCGTGGTACATTGCGGGTAGCTCGAGTATTTCTGTTGAGCTGATTACAATTTCTTCGAGAAAAAACCAAGTGGTTGGATTTCATCGTTAGAAGATATTTGGTGAACCACAGCACCGATAGCGAAATGAGAAGCGTCAATGGATAGTGATAATTTAGCGTTTGGATCCGGATGAACTAGCAAAGTTGCACTTGAAATAGCGGATTTGCATTGTTGAAATGCTTCCTCCTTTTCTGCAGACCAAGTAAGAAGAGTGTTATCATTTTTCTTGTTTCCCGGAATCATAGATTGTAATATTCCTTGTTGGTTTACTGCTTTTGGTAAGAATTTACGATAGTAATTTACCATGCCTAGGAAACGTTTTAGTTCTTTAACAACTTTCGGCAGTTTAACGGCGAGTATGGCCTTAACTTTTTCGGGTAAGGGGTTTATACCTTTTTCATTAATTAAATGCCCCAAAAATTCGATCTGGGTTTTTGCAAAATCGCATTTCGAAGGGTTAATTGCCAAACCTCGTTCTCTTAAACGTTGTAGAACTTGTTGAAGATGAGCTCGATGTTCTTGAAGAGTCGTTGAAGCAACTAGAATGTCATCTAAGTAAGGAAATGCAAAGTCCAAGCCACGCAGTGTCATGAATAAGACGTTGAAAAGTTTGTGGAGCATTTCTTAGGCCGAACGTCATGTACTCAAATTCAAAAATCCCGAAAGGGGTTGTTATAGCTGTTTTTGGTACATCGTCTGGGTGAATCGCAACTTGGTAAAATGCTTTTTGAAGGTCGATTTTTGAAAAAATAGTTTTACCATGAAGAATTGATGTGCAGTCTTGTATATATTCTTTTTAAGTCGACTAGTAAATCATAGTGGCGCAAAAAATCAGCACCTATGATCGGATTTTGAACTGCAGCTACAACGAAATTCCAAGAAAATGTTCGCCTTAGTCCGAGGTTTAGAACGCGAGATTGTTGGCCGTAAGTTTCAATAGGTGAACCATTTGCAGCATACAATGTTATTTTTGAAGGACGTGTAGTAGTAGATTTCTGATGAATGAGTGGAAGAACGGAAACATCCGCCCCTGTAACAACCAAAAATCTTGTGGAGGTGCGGCGATCGGTTATAGATAGGCGAGATATAGCAATTGATGTTGACGGCGGTGTAGTAGCTTGTATAGTTGCGTCGACAGATAGTCAGTCGGAAGTTGAATTTACCACCCTAGACGAATTATTTTGAAGGTTTCTTTTCTGTCTACATGGTGATTTACATTTGGTTGCAGATGTTCCAAATTTACGATGATACCAGCAATCGGTGTTTAAGGAATCTGTTGGAATTTTACTGCGTTGTCTCGAGTACGAACGTTGATTAAATCTACCTGTAGAACGGCTTCTCTAATGGGCTCTGAATGGATCGTTATTTAAAAATTTTTTGTTTAGCTCATTGATTTCTTTACGAAGCTCGTCAATTGCATTATTATTTTCATGACTTCTGACTTCATTTATAGTGTTGACGTGCAATGCGTCGACAATAGCATCAGCCATACGAACTAAATTGTAGTATATATTGAACGTTCATAAAATTATTTCCATAATTGTTAATAACTAAAAATACAAATTCTTTTAATATAACTTTTTATAAATGCTGACATAACATTTTGGTTAGGTCAAAACATTTTTAAGTGCTAACATCTGTTTACAAATATTTGTATGATAGCAAGTGCATTGCATTGTATCTTACAAATATAATAATTTTATTTTTTTGTGGATCAAATTCCATTTTTGTTATTTGTTTGAAAATGTACTATTAATGAATGATAATGATTCATATAATTTTTAGTTGATATTTTTGGTTAATGATCTTTATGTAATAATGAACTAGGTCAGTAAATATTATATTTAACCCAAATAAAAGTTCTTTGTAACTAAGTAATAAATTTTAATGAAAATCCAAAATAGTATATAAGGATTGATATTTTAAAATAAAAATCAGAGTTAATCATACTCGAAATATAACAATATCTTTTTTATTTAATATATTTTATTCCTGCAGATCTTTTGCTTGGAATAAATAAATATCATATAATAAATATTTAATATTTAATATTTAATATAACATATTAGAATAATCATGCTTTCTTATTATGCATGATTATTTCCAATATATTTAATAATAAAGCAAATAGGCGTTAACGCCTGTGGATGAGCAGAGCCTTCCTGCTGTAATTAAATAAGTGAAGGAACTTTTGCATCAGGCAAATTATATTTGGCTGATCAGAAGTGTTAGGAAATGACTTTGACAATCTACGACTAAAATATTATAACATGGCGACCCTGCACTTACCTGGATATATAGTGTAGTGAACGACTCAACAAAAAACAAAAAAAAAAAAAAACAGTTCACTCAATTCTGAAAGTAGAGAATACATAATTAACAGACAGGAAGACCAAGAGAAATGGAAATTCAAACTGAATTTTTTTTTTTAAATTAAAATTATTAAACTTATTAAATTTATTAAACTTATATTATATAATTATTAAAATGTCATTTAAAAAAAAAAGACTTCAAAACTTATTACGAACATTAAAAAAGAACCCAACCAGAATTTATACTGTGACTTATATAGAAGAGAAACATAAAGAAATTAATGAGGTTTGGGAATACTTTGAACAAAAAGGAAATATACAATTTGAGTCTATACTAAAAATTAAAGAAATCATAAGACAAATTACAACATATCTTAAGCCTAAAATTGAAACAGAAGAAATTAATACAGAAGAACAAAAAATGGCAAATTTTGAACTAGCATCAGCAATAAAAATAGTCCCACTATTTGAAGGAGACGTAAAACAACTATCAAATTTCTTAGGGTTAATAGAATTCTATGCTGACACCTTGAAAGATGAAACTGAAAAGACAAAATTAATAAAATTCATTTTAGCCACCAAGTTCTCAGATAAAGTCAAAAATAGATTAATTAATGAAGAAGAAATAACTAGAGTACAAAAATTAAGAGATATTTTAACAAAAAATTTCAAATCGAATAAAAACTCAGCAAAGATTCTCACTGAACTAACAAGAATAAATCAAGTGAATCAAGATATTAATGTCTTTGCAACAAAGATAGAAACACTCATAGCACAATTAAATGAATTACAAATTGCAGAACAAGGTAATGAGAATAGAGGGATAATAGTAAAGCTTAATGACCAACTAGGTTTAAATACATTCAAAAATGGCCTAAATGAAACATTTAGAGCGATAGTTATACCATCAAAACCTAAAACATTGACAGAAGCGATTCAAATAGCTGTTGAAAGTGATCACAATAACTACCCTCGGCAAAATAATATCATGTTCTTTAGAACAAATAATTTCAGAGGTCAATTCAATAGACAAAACAATTTTAGAAGACATTACAATAATTACAATAATAACAGCTACAATAATAGAGGCAATAACAATTACCGCAATAACAATTACCGCAATAACAACTTCAATAATAACAATAATCGCATGAAACAAAATAACAACAACTATAATAATAATAACAATAATAATAACAACCAGGGAAACTTCAGCGGCCCCGGCCGATGAAACCCGGGGTATGTAAACAACATGCAAAGGAATGTGCAAAGCCAATCCAACAGAAGAAGATAATTAACATCAACAGCAATAATAAATTCACAAATCTAATTAAAGTAAGAACAAAAAATGGTTATGATCTTACTCTATTAATAGATACAGGAGCAGATATATCAATATGTAAAAACAATATTATAAATCAAGAATTAATAAATGATGAAATATGCCAGATTAATGGCATTACAAATTTGGAGCTAATAATAGAAGACCAAATAATTAATCATGATTTTCATATTATAGAAAAAGATATTAACATATCAACAGATGGTATCCTAGGTAGAGATTTCCTATATAAACATAAATGTAAAATAGATTATGAAACATGCACACTAGTAATATCACAACAAGAAGAAGATATAATATTACCAATGAGCATGAATAACAAAACAATATCAAATATAACAATTCAACCTCGAATGGAAGCAATACTAGCAATAAATTTAGATATAAAAGAAGATAGTTTGATTATAGGTAAAGAAATAGTAAAAGGTGTATTCTTGGCAAATTCACTAATACCAGCAGATGGCATAAAACATGTAAAAATTTTAAACACAAGAGACACACCAGTAACAATCAAAACAACAGAAATAGAAGTTCAACCATTAAAAGAATACAGTATACTATCTTTAAATCATAATAATAAAAACAAAAATTCAGAGAGATTTGAAAAATTAAAAAAAATATTAACAGTGGATAACTTAGATGAATCAGCAAAAAATTCAATTTTTAACATTTGCAATAGATTTCAGAACATTTTGCATCTTGATAATGAACCATTATCAATAAATAATTTTTATGAACAAAGAATTGCGATGACAGACAAAACACCAGTGTATATAAAGAACTACAGAACACCTAATGTCCAATTAGAAGAAATGGAGAAAGAAGTCTCAAAGTAAATGAAAGATGACATAATAGAACATTCTACTAGTCCGTACAACTCACCATTGTTAATTGTTCCAAAAAAAAGTCAAGATGGAAATAAAAAATGGAGGTTGGTAGTAGATTTCAGATCTTAAACAAGAAAATTATAGACGATAAATTTCCATTGACAAGATTGGATGATGTACTAGATAGATTGGGTAAATCAAAGTATTTTTCTAAACTGGATATGACAAGTTCTTTTCACCAAATACCTTTACATCACAAATCTAGGAAAATGACAGCGTTTTCAACGAATAAAGGACATTACCAATTCAAGAGATTACCACTTGGACTAAAAATATCTACAAATAGTTTTGAGAGAATGCTTTCAGTCGCACTAAGTGGACTACAAGAAGCTGCATTCTTATATGTAGATGACATCATAGTATTTGGATCAAATTTAAAAGATCACAATGAAAATCTCATTAAAATTTTAGAACGTTTACAAAAATATAATTTAAAACTTAATCCAGAAAAATGTAATTTTTTGAAACCTGAAGTGGTATATTTAGGTCATCTTATAACATCAGAAGGAATTAAAACAGATCCAGACAAGTACCAAACTAAACTATAAAAAATTATCCAGCACCCAAGGATGCTGATGAGGTAAGAAGATTTGTAGCATTCTGCAATTACTATAGGAGATTCATAGAAAATTTTGCAGAAATAGCAGAATAACCAACTTCTAAAAAAACAACAAATATTTAATTGGGAAAAAGAACAAAATGAAGCGTTTGAAAAACTGAAACAAAAACTAATGAACCCACCAATATTAAGTTACCCAAATTTCTCTGAACCATTTATACTAACTACAGATGCATCGAATTATGCGTTAGGTGCAGTACTATCTCAAGGAGTTATAGGAAATGATAAGCCCATAGCCTATGCTAATAAATCACTAAACAAGCATGAACTGAATAAGTCGATTACTGAAAAAGAGCTTTTGGCAATACATTGGGGTATTAACTACTTTAGACCTTATCTTTTTGGTAAGAGATTTACAGTTTATACCGACCACAGGCCTCTAGTAAGCTTGTTCACACATAAAAATCCATCTTCTAAACTAACGAGAATACGTATAGATTTAATGGATTATGATTTTGAAATTATATTCAAACAAGGTAAAATGAACCCCAATGCAGATGCACTTTCGAGGATAAAGCTAGATTCTACCAAATTAAAAGAAATGATACCAACAAACAATACAAATATAACAAGAGCTATGAAAAATAAAGAGTAAAATTTAAATGAAATAAATAAAAATAATAACGAAGAATCCACCAAAACCTTAAATACAGATATGAAGACAGATCACCTTCACATTTGGAACGCAACATCAATATCAGATATAAGGTTTATGAATAAATTAAAATTTAATATAATTGAAAAAACTGACTTCAGAAATAAAAATAAAAGAAATTATAATAAAAATCAAAATGAATTGAAAATTATAGCAGCAAGAAAAGAAATAATTGCTGAATATAGCGAAAAATCATTACCAGAGATAAAATTGGTTCTGAGGAAGCTATTATTCAAAACAAGCAATTTAAAAATTAAAGAATTAGCCTTGGCAAATAATGACAAAACATTTGAATTTATGGATATCCAAACATTTAAAAATATATTTAATGAGCTGCAAAACAAGTCTGAAAATACAGATTGTTTAAAAATTGTATTATATGATCCTCCTATACAAATAAAAAATAAAGATGAAATGCGCAAATTAATTAAAGAGAATCATGATTCATTATATGGTGGACATTGTGGTATAAGTAAATGCATAAGTAAACTAGAACAAAAATATGTATGCAAAAATATGAATAAAATAGTTAAAAATTACATAAATAATTGCGAAGTCTGTAATAAAATAAAAATAACTAAATATACAAAAGACAATTATGTAATTACAGATACACCCACAACAGCATTTGAAACAATAACTATAGATACTGTTGGACCACTACAACCATCAAATAATTATAGATACATTCTTACTTTACAATGTGAATTAACAAAATATATCGAAGCGTACCCGATAGAAACTAAAGATGCCACAACAGTAGCAAAAACAATAGTGGAAAGATTCATACTTAAATATGGATGTTTTAAAAAATTAAAAACTGATAAAGGTACAGAATTTACAAACGAATTATTAAAAAACATTTGCAAATTTTTGAATATTGAAAAAGTAACATCAACACCTTATCATCATGAAACTTTAGGTTCTATTGAAAGAAATCACAGAGTACTAAATGACTATTTAATGAGTTTAAAACGACAAGACAATTGGGACGAATACCTACCCTACTACACTTAGTTTTACAACTCAACACCACTTAGTACTACATACTACTCACCTTATGAGTTGATTTATGGAAAAATATGTACACTTTCATGTGAAATATTAAATAATAAACATAGCATTTATAATCTAGAAGATTATTTAAATGAATTAAAAATTAAATTAAAATACGCTAATGAAAAGGTAAAAAATTATCTTATTAAAAATAAAGAAAATAATAAATTAAAACAAAATGATATTAATAAAGCAAATTTTAAAATGAATGACTATGTATATATTAAAGTAGGAAATAGAAAAAAATTAAATGTACCCTTTAAAAGACCATTCAAAATTGTTGCACAAAATGGTTCAAATAGCACAATATTAATAGATAATAAAACAAGTAAAGCAACAGTCAGTCGGTGCAACCGACTTAGAAATATCCTACACCTATTTGGTTCAAATTTAAGGACATATCCATAAGTCCTTTTAACACCATAAAAGCTGTTTTTAATTTGATCGTAAGACATAGCTAACCAAATTAACTTTATAATACTAAAAACATTTTCTAATTTCACTATCTATTAAAAAATATTACAAATTATTACTAATTTATCTATTTAAAAATATTAAAAAACATATTTATTCCAATTCAATTACAAAATGAAAAAATTCTAATTATTAAATTTTGTGATAAAAAGATAATCAAAGCATAATATATTTAATAATCCAAATTTTTAGAAATTGCAATTATTTTAAATGGTTAGTTTATATACCTAATAGAAAAGCTTATAAACGCAAAATATGCAATAAATGTATTTCTAAAATACAATTACAAATTTAGAACTTTTCATATAATTCATTTAAATATAAAAATAAATTTTACATAAATGCAGCAAGTACCTTTGAAGATTGCTGAACCACTGGAATTAAATCTAGATTTCGGAGACACATAGGACATAGGAAATATATTCTTTGGCTTCGAAATTAAACTCGACCACAACCAATTCCCATGGTACTTTCATTACTAGTAACCTAGTGTTAATTTTCATCAAAATACCGGCATTATTTTTTTAGTTATGGTGTTATATATGTTTGTTAGTCCTTGAACTTTTCAAGGGTTCCAGAACCCGAAACCATGGTACGATTTCGCCCATATGCAGTCCCGTCATACTTTCAATACTAGTTAACCCTTGTACACAATTGGAACTTTCTAGCTTAATTTTAAGTTAATAGTTTTATTAATTTCGATGATAAGCTTTTACACATTGGGGGGGTCTAAGAGAGGTTCTGAACCACCACTCCAATTGATCCCAAATAAGGGGGGCACGCAAGAAATAGTAAAGAACACCCTGGGCCAAATTTGAAGCTTCTACATTTGTTTCAAGTTACTATCTTTATTAATTTCGAAAATATGCTTTAAGGTCCTCGGAACTGAGTGGCTGGTCCCCGAACCACTACTGCAATGGGGCACAAATTTCAAAGACATTTACGAAATAGGAAGGGACACCCTGATACCAAATTTGGAGTTTCGATCTTTATTGGTTTCGGAATTATGCTCGCTTGGCCTAAATTAGATCAAAAAGTTCTAAGTTCCGGACCCATTGCCCAATCCTCACCGTACGTAATCACCGCCGTATTTTCATTGCCAATACCCTACAGCACAAATTTCATGAAGATAGCCTCATTAGTTGTTGAGTTCTCGTGATTTTTTATATATGTTCGTTAGCCCTGACACCGACTAAAAGGTCCGAAATCCGAACCGTTGGACTGATTTCGCCCTTATATAGTCCGCGCTGTACTTATAGTACTAGTTAACCCTTGTACACAATTTGAACGGTCTATCTTAAATTTAAGTAACTATTTTTAGTAATTTCGATTATAAGCCTTTAAAACTTGGGAGGTCTGAGAGGGGTACAGAACCATCACTTCAATTGATCCCAAATTAGGGGAACACGCAAGAGATAGTAAAGAACACCCTTGTGGCAAATTAGAAGCTTCTACATTTTTTCAAGTTGTTATCTTTCTTAATTTTAAAGATATGCTTTAAGGTCTTCAGAAATATGTGGCTGGTCCCCGACCCACTACTCCAATAGGGCCCAAATTCACAAGACACTTAGGGAATAGGAAGGGACACTCTGATACCAAATTTGGAGGTTCTATCTTCATTGGTTTCGGAATTATGCTCGTTTGGCCTAAATTCGATCAAAAAGTTCTAGGTTCCGAACCCATGGCCAATCGCGACCTTACGCAATTCCCGAAGTAGTTTTATTACTAGTAACCTACAGCACAAATTTGATGAAGATAGCGTCATTAGTTGTTGAGTTATCGCGAATTTTTATATTTGTTCGTTAGCCCTGAAACCGATTAAAAGGTCCAGAATCCGAACTCATTGGCCGATTTCGCCCATATGCAATCCCCGCTGTACTTTCAGTCCTAGTAACCTACAGTTAAAATTTCATCAAGATAGCTCCATTATTTTTTGAGTTATCGTGCCTACGGACGGACGGACGGACGGACATGGCTATATCGACTCAGGCGGTCACGCTGATCACAAATATATATACTTTTCCATATCTAGCTCGCTTCCTTTAGGTGGTTACAAACACCATACCAAAGTTAATATACCCCTTTACCTATTCTATAGGTGTAGGGTATAAAAATAGAATTACATAATAATAATATAATTAAATCTAGAAAAGCTATAAATATAATAAATTACTATAAAAACAAGTAAAGAAACAGTCAGTCGGTGCAACCGACTTAGAAATACCCTACACCTATTTGGTTCAAATTTAAGGACATATCCATAAGTCATTTTAACACCATAGAAGCTGTTATTAATTTGATCGTAAGACATAGCTTACCAAATTAACTGTATAATACTAAAAACATTTTCTAATTACTCTATCTATTAAAAAATACTACAAATTCTTACTAATTTATCTATTTAAAAATATTAAATAACAAACAAACTTGAAATAAATGAAAATATATTTATTCCAATTCAATTACAAAATGAAAAAATTCTAATTATTAAATTTTGTGATAAAAAGATAATCAAAGCATAATATATTTAATAATCCAAATTTTTAAAAATTGCAATTATTTTAAATGGTTAGTTTATATACCTAATAGAAAAGCTTATAAACGCAAAATATGCAATAAATGTATTTCTAAAATACAATTAAAAATTTACACCTTTTCATATAATTCATTTAAATATAAAAATAAATTTTACATAAATGCAGCAAGTACCTTTGAACATAGCTGAACCACTACAATTAAGTCTAGATTTCGGAGACACATAGGACATCGGAAATTTATTCTTTGGCTTCGAAATTAAACTCGACCACAACCAATTCCCATGGTACTTTCATTACCAGTAACCTACTGTTAAATTTCATCAAAATACCGGCATTATTTTTTGAGTTATGGTGTTTGTAAGATATATGTTTGTTAGTCCTTGAACTTTTCAAGGGTTCCAGGACCCGAAATTATGGTACGATTTCGCCCATATGCAGTCCCGTCATACTTTCAATACTAGTTAACCCTTGTACACAATTGGAACGCTCTATCTTAATTTTAAGTTACTAGTTTTATTAATTTCGATGATAAGCTTTTACACATTGGGGGTCTAAGAGAGGTACTGAACCACCACTCCAATTGATCCCAAATTAGGGGGCCACGCAAGAAATAGTAAAGAACACCCTTGTGGCAAATTGGAAGCTTCTTCATTTGTTTCAAGTTACTATATTTATTAATTTCGAAAATATGCTTTAAGGGCCTAAGAACTGAGTGGCTGGTCCCCGATCCACTACTCCAATGGGGCCCAAATTTCAAAGACACTTACGAAATAGGAAGGGACACCCTGACACCAAATTTGAAGGTTCTATCTTCATTGGTTTCGGAATTATGCTCGTTTGGCCTAAATTCGATCAAAAAGTTCTAAGTTCCGAACCCATTGTCCAATCCTCACCGTACGTAATCACCGCCGTAGTTTCATTACCAATAACCTACAGCACAAATTTCATGAAGATAGCCTCATTAGTTGTTGAGTTATCGTGATTTTTTATATATGTTCCTTAGCCCTAACATCGATTAAAAGGTCCGGAATCCGAACCGTTGGGCTGATTTCGCCCTTATATAGTCCGCGCTGTACTTATAGTACTAGTTAACCATTGTACACAATTTAAACGGTCTATCC
This sequence comes from Dolichopus griseipennis, assembly GCA_963082915.1. Classification (NCBI taxonomy): domain Eukaryota; kingdom Metazoa; phylum Arthropoda; class Insecta; order Diptera; family Dolichopodidae; genus Dolichopus; species Dolichopus griseipennis. The sequence goes on from OY720441.1 coordinate 132,027,837, forward strand.
TAATTTTAAGTAACTATTTTTAGTAATTTCGATTATAAGCCTTTAAAACTTGGGAGGTCTGAGAGGGGTACAGAACCACCACTCCAATTGATCCCAAATTAGGGGAACACGCAATAGATAGTAAAGAACACCCTTGTGGCAAATTGGAAGCTTGTACATTTTTTCAAGTTGTTATCTTTATTAATTTTAAAGATATGCTTTAAGGTCTTCGGAAATGTGCGGCTGGTCCCCGACCCACTACTCCAATGGGACCCAAATTCACAAGACACTTAGGAAATAGGAAGGGACACCCTGATACTAAATTTGGAGGTTCTATCTTCATTGGTTTCGGAATTATGCTCGTTTGGCCTAAATTCGATCAAAAAGTTCTAGGTTCCGAACCCATGGTCCAATCCCGACCTTACGCAATTCCCGAAGTAGTTTCATTACTAGTAACCTACAGCACAAATTTGATGAAGATAGCGTCATTAGTTGTTGAGTTATCGTGATTTTTTATATTTGTTCGTTAGCCCTGAAACCGATTAAAAGGTCCAGAATCCGAACCCATGGGCCGATTTCGCCCATATGCAATCCCCGCCGTACTTTCAGTCCTAGTAACCTACAGTTAAAATTTCATCAAGATAGCTCCATTATTTTTTGAGTTATCGTGCCTACGGACGGTCGGACGGACGGACGGACGGACATGGCTATATCGACTAAGGCGGTCACGCTGATCACAAATATATATACTTTTCCATATCTAGCTCGCTTCCTTTAGGTGGTTACAAACACCATACCAAAGTTAATATACCCCTTTACCTATTCTATAGGTGTAGGGTATAACAAGTAAAGAAACAGTCAGTCGGTGCAACCGACTTAGAAATACCCTACACCTATTTGGTAAAAATTTAAGGACATATCCATAAGTCATTTTAACACCATAGAAGCTGTTATTAATTTAATCGTAAGACATAGCTAACCAAATTAACTGTATAATACTAAAAACATTTTCTAATTACCCTATCTATTAAAAAATACTACAAATTCTTACTAATTTATCTATTTAAAAATATTAAAAATCAAACAAACTTGAAATAAATGAAAATATATTTATTCTAATTCAATTACAAAATGAAAAAATTCTAATTATTAAATTTTGTGATAAAAAGATAATCAAAGCATAATATATTTAATAATCCAAATTTTTAAAAATTGCAATTATTTTAAATGGTTAGTTTATATACCTAATACAAAAACTTATAAACGCAAAATATGCAATAAATGTATTTCTAAAATACAATTAAAAATTTACACCTTTTCATATAATTCATTTAAATATAAAAATAAATTTTACATAAATGCAGCAAGTACCTTTGAACATAGCTGAACCACTACAATTAAGTCTAGATTTCGGAGACACATAGGACATAGGAATTATATTCTTTGGCTTCGAAATTAAACTCGACCACAACCAATTCCCACGGTACTTTCATTACTAGTAACCTACTGTTAAATTTCATCTAAATACCGGCATTATTTTTTGAGTTATGGTGTTTTTAAGATATATGTTTGTTAGTCCTTGAACTTTTCAAGGGTTCCAGGACCCGAAATTATGGTACGATTTCGCCCATATGCAGTCCCGTCATACTTTCAATACTAGTTAACCCTTGTACACAATTGGAACGCTCTATCTTAATTTTAAGTTACTAGTTTTATTAATTTCGATGATAAGCTTTTACACATTGGGGGGTCTAAGAGAGGTTCTGAACCACCACTCCAATTGATCCCAAATTAGGGGGGCACGCAAGAAATAGTAAAGAACACCCTTGTGGCAAATTGGAAGCTTCTACATTTGTTTCAAGTAACTATCTCTATTAATTTCGAAAATATGCTTTAAGGGCCTAAGAACTGAGTGGCTGGTCCCCGATCCACTACTCCAATGGGGCCCAAATTTCAAAGACACTTACGAGGGACACCCTGATACCAAATTTGGAGGTTCTATCTTCATTGGTTTCGGAATTATGCTCGTTTGGCCTAAATTCGATCAAAAAGTTCTAAGTTCCGAACCCATTGTCCAACCCTCACCGTACGTAATCACCGCCGTAGTTTCGCTGCCAATAACCTACAGCACAAATTTCATAAAGATAGCGTCATTAATTGTTGAGTTATCGTGATTTTTTATATATATTCCTTAGCCCTGACATCGATTAAAAGGTCCGGAATCCGAACCGTTGGGCTGATTTCGCCCTTATATAGTCCGCGCTGTACTTATAGTACTAGTTAACCCTTGTACACAATTGGAACGCTCTATCCTAATTTTAAGTAACTATTTTTAGTAATTTCGATTATAAGCCTTTAAAACTTGGGAGGTCTGAGAGGGGTACAGAACCACCACTCCAATTGATCCCAAATTAGGGGAACACGAAAGAGATAGTAAAGAACACCCTTGTGGCAAATTGGAAGCTTCTACATTTTTTCAAGTTGTTATCTTTATTAATTTTAAAGAAATGCTTTAAGGTCTTCGGAAATGTGTGGCTGGTCCCCGACCCACTACTCCAATGGAACCCAAATTCACAAGGCACTTAGGAAATAGGAAGGGACACCCTGATACTAAATTTGGAGGTTCTATCTTCATTGGTTTCGGAATTATGCTCGTTTGGCCTAAATTCGATCAAAAAGTTCTAGGTTCCGAACCCATGGTCCAATCCCGACCTTACGCAATTCCCGAAGTATTTTCATTACTAGTAACCTACAGCACAAATTTGATGAAGATAGCGTCATTAGTTGTTGAGTTATCGTGGTTTTTTATATTTGTTCGTTAGCCCTGAAACCGATTAAAAGGTCCAGAATCCGAACCCATGGGCCGATTTCGCCCATATGCAATCCCCGCTGTACTTTCAGTCCTAGTAACCTACAGTTAAAATTTCATCAAGATAGCTCCATTATTTTTTGAGTTATCGTGCCTACGGACGGACGGACGGACGGACGGACATGGCTATATCGACTAAGGCGGTCACGCTGATCACAAATATATATACTTTTCCATATCTAGCTCGCTTCCTTTAGGTGGTTACAAACACCATACCAAAGTTAATATACCCCTTTACCTATTCTTTTCTATAATACCCTACACCTATTTGGTTCAAATTTAAGGACATATCCATAAGTCATTTTAACACCATAGAAGCTGTTATTAATTTGATCGTAAGACATAGCTAACCAAATTAACTGTATAATACTAAAAACATTTTCTAATTACCCTATCTATTAAAAAATACTACAAATTCTTACTAATTTATCTAATTAAAAATATTAAAAAACAAACAAACTTGAAATAAATGAAAATATATTTATTCCAATTCAATTACAAAATGAAAAAATTCTAATTATTAAATTTTGTGATAAAAAGATAATCAAAGCATAATATATTTAATAATCCAAATTTTTAAAAATTGCAATTATTTTAAATGGTTAGTTTATATACCTAATACAAAAACTTATAAACGCAAAATATGCAATAAATGTATTTCTAAAATACAATTAAAAATTTACACCTTTTCATATAATTCATTTAAATATAAAAATAAATTTTACATAAATGCAGCAAGTACCTTTGAACATAGCTGAACCACTACAATTAAGTCTAGATTTCGGAGACACATAGGACATAGGAAATATATTCTTTGGCTTCGAAATTAAACTCGACCACAACCAATTCCCATGGTACTTTCATTACTAGTAACCTACTGTTAAATTTCATCTAAATACCGGCATTATTTTTTGAGTTATGGTGTTTTTAAGATATATGTTTGTTAGTCCTTGAACTTTTCAAGGGTTCCAGGACCCGAAATTATGGTACGATTTCGCCCATATGCAGTCCCGTCATACTTTCAATACTAGTTAACCCTTGTACACAATTGGAACGCTCTATCTTAATTTTAAGTTACTAGTTTTATTAATTTCGATGATAAGCTTTTACACATTGGGGGGTCTAAGAGAGGTTCTGAACCACCACTCCAATTGATCCCAAATTAGGGGGCACGCAAGAAATAGTAAAGAACACCCTTGTGGCAAATTGGAAGCTTCTACATTTGTTTCAAGTAACTATCTTTATTAATTTCGAAAATATGCTTTAAGGGCCTAAGAACTGAGTGGCTGGTCCTCGATCCACTACTCCAATGGGGCCCAAATTTCAAAGACACTTACGAGGGACACCCTGATACCAAATTTGGAGGTTCTATCTTCATTGGTTTCGGAATTATGCTCGTTTGGCCTAAATTCGATCAAAAAGTTCTAAGTTCCGAACCCATTGTCCAATCCTCACCGTACGTAATCACCGCCGTAGTTTCGCTGCCAATAACCTACAGCACAAATTTCATGAAGATAGCCTCATTAATTGTTGAGTTATCGTGATTTTTTATATATATTCCTTAGCCCTAGCATCGATTAAAAGGTCCGGAATCCGAACCGTTGGGCTGATTTCGCCCTTATATAGTCCGCGCTGTACTTATAGTACTAGTTAACCCTTGTACACAATTTGAACGGTCTATCCTAATTTTAAGTAACTATTTTTAGTAATTTCGATTATAAGCCTTTAAAACTTGGGAGGTCTGAGAGGGGTACAGAACCACCACTCCAATTGATACCAAATTAGGGGAACACGAAAGAGATAGTAAAGAACACCCTTGTGGCAAATTGGAAGCTTCTACATTTTTTCAAGTTGTTATCTTTATTAATTTTAAAGAAATGCTTTAAGGTCTTCGGAAATGTGTGGCTGGTCCCCGACCCACTACTCCAATGGGACCCAAATTCACAAGACACTTAGGAAATAGGAAGGGACACCCTGATACTAAATTTGGAGGTTCTATCTTCATTGGTTTCGGAATTATGCTCGTTTGGCCTAAATTCGATCAAAAAGTTCTAGGTTCCGAACCCATGGTCCAATCCCGACCTTACGCAATTCCCGAAGTATTTTCATTACTAGTAACCTACAGCACAAACTTGATGAAGATAGCGTCATTAGTTGTTGAGTTATCGTGATTTTTTATATTTGTTCGTTAGCCCTGAAACCGATTAAAAGGTCCAGAATCCGAACCCATGGGCCGATTTCGCCCATATGCAATCCCCGCCGTACTTTCAGTCCTAGTAACCTACAGTTAAAATTTCATCAAGATAGCTCCATTATTTTTTGAGTTATCGTGCCTACGGACGGACGGACGGACGGACGGACGGACATGGCTATATCGACTAAGGCGGTCACGCTGATCACAAATATATATACTTTTCCATATCTAGCTCGCTTCCTTTAGGTGGTTACAAACACCATACCAAAGTTAATATACCCCTTTACCTATTCTATAGGTGTAGGGTATAATAAAAATGTTAAATAAATGTAAAATCAAAGATAAATTATTTTTTTTTTTAACTCATTTAAATCTTAAGTCAAAATATAAATTACTTTAAATAAAAATATAGCATAAATTTACAAAAAAAAAAGAGAAAAAAAAAACTTTAAAAATTAAATATTGATATAAATTATGAAAAAATTTGTTTAAATTTTAAGAAATATAAACTAATTTTTTTTTTTTTTTGGGGGAAGGATGTAGTATATATTGAACGTTCATAAAATTATTTCCATAATTGTTAATAACTAAAAATACAAATTCTTTTAATATAAATTTTAATAAATGCTGACATAACATTTTGGTTAGATCAAAACATTTTTAAGTGCTAACATCTGTTTACAAATATTTGTATGATAGCAAGTGCATTGCATTGTATCTTACAAATATAATAATTTTATTTTTTCGTGGATCATAAATTTTATTTTTATTTAATTTTAAATATAAAATATTCACATTAATTAAATTTTTAAATATTTGAAGTAATTTTATTTAATTAAACTTTTATAAAAATTAAAAGGAATTCTAACAAAAGTAAAGTTAACTTTATAATTTTGAATATAAAACTAAACTCAATTTTATTTTTAATGATCCTCTTATATTACATTTTTAAATTACATTCATTTAAATTCTCCAATATAATTCTCCAAAAAATGACATATACGTCAAGTTTGACGCCTTCGTTAATTATAAGCAAAATTTTAATTCTGTTATCATGTAGAGCACTATTTTTCACGCTCCGTTAAGGATTCGGAAGCTGCTTTTTAATAGTTGTCATAATTTATTTCATTTTTATAATTGGGTGTTATGTGCAATTTTAAGAGTAAGAAGAGTAAGAAAATTTGAAATAAAAGAATAAGTACATCTAGACTGGAAAAAAATTAAAAATTACATTACGATGGTATCACAACTGTATTTAAGTAATTTTACACCAAAAAGGTGAATTTGCTCAATAATAACATTTAATTTTTCGCATTTTTCAGTATCATTCTCTGAAGTTTGGTATAGTTTAAGAAAAAACGATGCTTCTTCGAAAAGAAGCGAAGAAATATTTTCTGAGTCTGATTGCACACTATTAAAATACGATACTATTTGTTTTAAAAATATATAAAACTCAATTATTATGACCGGTATATAAGGCCCAGTTATTTAAAGTACTTTTTTATTAATATTAGCAATATAGTTGATCTTCATCTATTTTTGAATTTTTATTTACTTGGAACTTCATCTGGCAATAAACGCGTTCTTTGATAATAATTAAACTACAAGTACCTTTGTGTTGCATATAAAATAAAATATTATTAAAGTGTATTCATAAAAAATTCTTTTATTCATAAAAATTAAATTTTCTTAAGATAAAATATTTAAATATTACTTTTAAAAATAATATTTATTTGAATTCAAAAATATTATTTTAGTTTAGTTTTTTTTTTAAACTGTACTACTCAAATAAAACTTTCTTACCCAGAATGTGGTACTTCTTTTCCTCTATGTGCTTCTAAATGTATTGCAACAAATGATGTGAAATTTAATTTTTTTATGAATGAAAACAGAATTCTGCTTTATTTATATATAATTATTTTATATATTTTTTTTTTTTATTCCTTTTCCACTCCTTTAGGAGTACAGGACATTCACCAAGTTTTTACGTTAAACTAGGCTTCATTTTCGTTAATCATAATATTCACTAAGCCGTTGATTACTCGGCTGTAGCTATTGTATAAGGTTATGAAATGTGAATTCACAAATGTTAACTTTGTGCGCCATCTACAATCTTACACAAGAATTATTTATATATTTTTATTAAATCTTATTTTATATTAAGATATAATTATACAATTTTACGATATTTTTTTATTAGATATGATCTGGCCGGGGTTTAAAACCGAAACCTTCCACATGAAAGGCGACGTCTTTACCACTACGTCATTGGTCAGATAATTATTTTATATCATACAACTTTTTATTAAAACCATGAAATAAATTTTGACTATTCATTTTAAAAATTAAACATTTTCATTAAGTTACTTTAATTGGTTTTGAATTCGCAAGTACGACATCTTAACAAGTTTTTCGTTACTGCTTGTTTATATAGTTGTTCATTACTGTTTGTAGAATATCAGCGGGAATTGCCTTAGTTGCCGTTTGAATTGATTGTTTTAAAGCGTTTAAATTTGTTGGTTTTGTTTTGTAAACTTGCAGTAAGGTTAAGAGACCTTGGAGGGGAAGGGTATGTGGAGTTTCTTGAAATCAGTTTATTGCGGAATTTTTTCTGCAATTCTGTCATAACTGGTTCGACTATGTGTGCAGTTGCACCATCTTGTTGAAACGAAACAGAGTTGAAAGGAACACTCTTTCGGCGTAGTTCTGGATAGAAAAACTCTCTCAACATCTTTAATTAACGGTCTCAAGTGGCCGTAACAGTAACACTGTCTTCTTCAAAAAAGTAAGGTTCGACAATACACCTTGATGAAACTGCACACCACACTGTGACGCAAAGTGGGTGCGATTCCATCTCATGGAGTATCTGTGGGTTTGAATTACTCCATATTCTATAGTTTCCTTTATTAACATTGCCATTAAAGTCAAAATGGGCCTCGTCGGACATAAAATTCAGTTTAGTTTGTTTTTTTCCTGTTTCACTATTTCAATCATTTTCTTGCAAAATCGGCAAGTCTGCTAGGTTGTTTACTTGTTAGTTGCAATTTATATGGAAATAAGTTCAAATTTTATGCTAAATTGTCTGCTGATATTCATTTCAAGCTTCACTAGTGTTTTATTAACTTATTTTCATTTGATAAAGCTGTTGAAAATAAAAATTGTTAGTAATATTCGTCAAAATTTCAAATAATAATTTTTCCTACAAAAAACACGCTAACGAGACAAGACTTATTATAATTTAATAAGTTTACTTATTAAAATTTAATAAGTGTTCGTGAAGAGACCTATTATTTCTTATATATAATTTGTTTAAAACTATTTATTGATAATATTAACCTAGATTATCCGACGTCTGTGATTGGAATCTAATTTTGATAACTGAGTATATATGATTTTGAGGTAATTTAAACATCGCAAAATAAAAAACTAAAATTTTCAAGTTGCGAAGTGGTTTTTGAGACCGTACTACCTATAGGACGTTAGAAAAATATGTAACTGCAAAGAAAAAAATTACGAACATTTGATTTATATATTTTTTTTATATTTGATAACATTTGATGAACTTATTAACTATTTGTAGTAAGCTATGTATAAATAAAACAATAAAAAATTTGAAGGAAAACAAAATTAGGAACTTCCAGGAGTTAAATTATTATTAATTAACAGAAATAAATAAAAATAATAAAAAAAAAAATTAATAAAAATAATGAAAAAGTAATTTTGATTTTAAATTTTTGTTTCATTGTGAAATGAAGTGCAATTGTTTTGCTTTCCGCTCTGCCTGTAGTGGAATATCTGTCAATAAATGATCTAACCGATTAAATCTTGTATCATTGCGGCTTTTCCTGATGTAGATGGAGCTTTACCGTAAGTTGTTAGCAAATATAAAGTACCATATTTTTTTTCTCGAATTGATACGTGATATAAACAAATGTTCTGCAGACTAGCACGTTCAACACCTCTCATATATTGATTATAATGAGGATTTAGCTTTGGTTGTTTTACTCTCTCCTTATGGGACTTTCGGAAAATTAATTTCGCCGGTTCTACTAATTGAATATTTGAGACCACATATACAGCGCTGCTGCCGTTTCGACTGCATACAATTGAATTATTTTATTCTGCTTTCCGAAAATTATACCAACTTATCAATTTCCCTTGTCTAACTCTCTTACAGTACTGAAATCATCGGGCCTTCCTCGTAAGATTCTAAGTCTTAGATCTTCCATAGTTTCGCATTGGAATAGGACATGCAGAACCGTTTTGTCCTCCCTTCCGCAGCCTCTGGACGTTCCCGTAGTTGCCCCACTGTTTTTGCTGCATGGGTTCTTAGCATTAAGTGGCCCGTGCTTATCTCTGTCATAAGTCTAAGATCCCCCTTTCTAGGATCTCTTTCGTTGTTCTGCAACTTGTTTCTTCCAAGAAAATCCTTTTATGGGTTGGTTTGGTTGAGTGTAGCCATTGTTCCTTAGCTTGGGTTTTAGCCTAGGGTTTTGTGAACCGTTTCACCTCTGAGTGTGAAAATCCGATCGACTCTGTTTCAACACTCCGTTCTCTTATTGCACTCTTTGCCATTTTTACTGCAGTTTTACTGCATTGGTTTCTCCCAGTCCATTCAGAGCTTTCTAAAAATTCAGTGTTGACTTTGATTTATGCAGACTACCCTCCATTATAATTATTATGGATTTGCAGTCCGTAAAAATATTTACTATTCTGCCCCGAATCTCTCTTCGTCGAAATTCTTGCACTGCTTTCTCTATAGCAGTTGTTTTCAGTTGACGTTCTGTTGCATGACTTGCTAGTGATTTAGCAATCCTTACAACTGGTTCGTCATATACTAATCCTATACCGCAGCGATTACCTTTCTTAGCTGTATATGCTTACCGTAACCGGTGATGTTCTGGCGTTGGTACAGGATATTTCCGTATCCGTTTGGAATTTACTGTCTAGTCAGAATTCCCCTGCTATGTCGTCACTGGTTCATTAATTCGCCTAAGTTTTTGCTTGGGTTATGATTTCTTTGTGTCCGTACCGATTTGCTTCGTTTAGCCAGTCGCCTGTCATATAAAGTCGAAGGGCGGTAACAATCGCTCTTCTCTTTACCTCTATGTCAATTGATTTTAAATCCAATATTGTTCCCATGGCCTTGGTTGAGGTGGTTCTGATGCAACCAATTATCCCCAAGCAGCCATGGCGTTTGATTTGTGTTAGTATTTTAATGCGTCTCTTCTTTTTTATGGCCTCCACCAAACTAGAGCTCTGTATGTTATCATAGGTCTTGTAACACACGTGTATATCTACATCATTATTGTCGGCGATAGACCAGGTTTTGCCGACTGCACTTCAGCAGCCCCATAGAGCTCTTAAAGTCTTTTCTTTTTTTTGCTCAATTGTTTGCTCCATCTGCGCTTCTCATCTAAGTATATACCAAGGTATTTGACGTTGTCGGCAAATTCCAACACGTCATTGCCTATTCTCTTTGCTTCCGGGTTGAAGAGTCATATTTCTGTCTTGATTGCGTTAAGTTTCAGGCCGTTCTCGACAGTCCATTTCGTTGTTTTGTAGTTCTGTTAGTCTCCTTTTCGGTGACTATTATTACATTGCCTGCATAACATACTACTTTCTTTTCCTCCACTACCAATTTCTGTAGTAGATCATCAATAAATATGATTGTATTCCCTCTTAAGGATTTCCCGTTGATATCATTTTGCTCTTGGTGGCTGAACCATAGGTTGAGTTATCACCCTATTCCTTAGCATCGATTTGGTCCACTCTTTAAGTATTTCATCAATACCTCTTCTTTCTAGGTAATCGATTATTTTATTGGTTTTCACATTATTGTAGGCTCACTCTATGTCGATAAAACAACCGAGTGATATCTTCCCTTTACTGGAATCCTCTTCAATAATTTTTTCTACCTCATGCAAGGCCGTGTCTACCGATTAGACTTTAATATATGCAACTTTTATTTTTATTTATTGTCAAAATCAAAAATAATAAAATATTCAAACAATTATAAAATTTGGTGTTATTCAATATTTATTTTATTATACTTAAATAGTTAACATTACTTTCTTTTAATTTAAATAATTACTCTATTTAATTAATTTATTTAATTATAATATTAACTTAATATAATATTAATTTTAATATATTCCTTTTATTAAAGAAGGAACTGAGGAAGATTGATAACTTATAAGACTGATCTTTAATTGAAAGAACGTTAGTATTTATAATAAATAATTGTAAGAATCAGCATTTAATTTGTGAGAAAATTTATTGAACGCGATTTGATTTATCGCGAAAACTTTTGATGAGAAATTAAGAATTATAATAATGACATGATTAATGAATGAAGTGGGAAAGAGAAAGTGATATTTATTTGTTTATGAATTATGATGGTCAATTCGAGGAATCAATAATTTACCGGTGAGGAAAATTTTAAGCGCGGTATCTTTTGTCAGAAGAATTAAAGAATGGGAAAATTGACAAAATAATAGATTGACCAGAATTAAATTACAATATAAGAAAATTTGTTAATAAATTTTCTCATTGAAAAGAAATTTTAATTTTAATTTCATAACAACAAAAAATATAATTATTTAACGGGATATATGATCCCATCGTTAAGTTGAACACTATCCTGAGTGTTCTTTATTTTTGTATTAATTTGTTCTTCCTTTTTACAAATTTTAATTTTTTTTATAATATATAAAATTACAATAATAATAAATGTTAATACAGGCAAACTTTTTGAAACTAATAAATTATTATTTGTGTTATTTTTAATTTCATGAATTTGTTTTAAATTTTTAGTTTGTTTTATATTTATATCTTCAATATTTGATTTTAAGCTTATATTATAAATGTTTAAATAATTAGGTACAATAATATGATTTTTTTTAATTTTTTCGTTATTTAAAAATGTTACATTATTTATTTTTATTGAACAGTTATGGAATTCTACAATATTATTTCCATTTAATATATGTTTTGAATGATCACAATAATTTGTTAAAGAGTTATTTTTACAATTTTTAATTAAAATCATGTGAGGAAAAAATTCAATAATTTCAAAATTATTTTTTATTATTTTCTTAGAATTTTTATAATTTTCATTTATTAAATTATTAATACAATCATTAGCTAGTTTTAATTGTTTTATATATTTTTCATTATTGTCAATATAAATTTTATCCTTATATTGGATTACATTATTATTTTCAATAAATATTTCCTCAAAATTTCTATTTGGAGTTGGCAATATCAAATATTTTGTACCAAGTTCCTTAATGAGATTTGGAATTAGAATAACGAATATTAATTTATTGTCATATTTTAAAAGAGAACTTTTAATTTCTTTATATTTAAATATATCGATATTATATTCATCGATTTCGTTATCGGTTAAAATTGAATGACTAACGCCTTGCTTTGCAAACATAATATTTTGTTGAATTCTATCTATTTCAGAATTTAATAAGTTAATGTCGGTTAGTAATGATAAGAAATGAAGATTTTTTATACTTTTGTTAGTAATATCTGTTGTGTGATTTAACGTTTGTAAGGTTAATACTTGATTTTGCATTATGCGATTTTTCAAAATGTTAATATTATTTTATTTTTTATAATTATGGTTATTTAGATTAGTTATAGAAAGATGATTATTAATATCAATGGTGTTTAGGTGTTGCAGTGTTAATAGAAATATAATTAGTTGAAGAAGTTTGACCAGGGATGTTTTTGGTCTTGCTTTTATTGTTGTCTTGATTTTCTGTAAAGAATTTAAAGTTTCGTTTTATTCTTGTTGGGTGGATGTTTTTGTTTCTAAGATCTTTTAACCTATTATTGTCAAGTTTAGTTTTTATTTTAATGTATTTATGTAGATGTTTATAGCGAACGGCTTCGGGGTTTTCTATAAGTATTTTAGCTTTATTTTCAGGTGGGAATGATTTTCTCTTTTCATTTAATTTTGCGATTGTACTATATTTTACTTTATTCAATCTTTCTTTGATAATGTCTAAATTAGTAACTTTATTTTTTAAGAAATCTATAGGTTTTTCTAAAGTAAATGAATGAATACTATTATTATAGTCTTCCGCAGCAAATAGAATTTTTTCATATGAGGTTAATTTAGATTTTTGAGCTTCTAAAATTCGTAAGTGCTCATTTAAGGTTCCATGAACTCTTTCAATAGGCGAGTTGCCAGTATGAGATCGAGGAGAAGTAAAGTGTGATTCTATATTTTCTACCCTTAAAAAGTCTTTTATATTAATTGTATTGAATTCGTTATCAAATACGAATTTTTTGGGTTTACCGAATATTGCAAATTTATTTTTTAGAGCTTGGATTATTGTAATCGAATTTCGATCATTTAACCTTTGAATCATAAGATGTTTGGTAAATTTATCTAATATTGTTAAATAGACTTCCTTGTAACAGAAGAATAAATCTTCATGAATTATTTCATTGGGTTCTGAAGGGGTTTCGGTGATTTCGAATTTGTATTTGTCAGGTTTTCTGTCATATTTTGCTAAGTTACAAATATCACAGTTGTTGGCATATTTATGAATTAGCTCTTTGAGATAGACGACACAAATTTTATTTATATAGTCCCTCAGGACATGATTTATCATCCTTTGGAAGGTCCCGGGTGCGTTTTTGAGTCTAAACGGCATTCGTTTAAATTCAAAATGACCCTGTGGTGTTGAGAAGCAGTTTTAGCCCTATCTTTTTCGTCAACCAAAATTTGGTGAAAGCCCTTAGCAAGATCTAAGGTCGAAAAGTATTGGGCGTGACCAAGTTTGTCAAACAAGGATTCGATGTTTGGAATAGGGAATTTATCATTGATGGTAATTTCATTTAATTTGCGGTAGTCAATTACTATCCGCCATTTCTGTTTTTCTGTGTTACCTAATGTTTTTGGAACAACCCATATAGGACTATTAAATGGGCTATTTGAAGGTTGTATAATATCTTGTCTCAACATTTCTTCTATTTGTTTATTAACTTCCTCTTCATGAATTTTAGGAAATCTATATATTTTACTATAAATTGGTTGAGAACAAGTAGTTATTATTTGATGTTTCACATCATTTAAGCAAGTAAGGTTGTCCCCATCTTTAAAAAATAAATCTTTGTTTTTGTATAAAATATATTTTAAATGTTTTTCTTCTTCTTTATTTAAATTTTCGTTTCGTAAAACTTCAAATAAGTCATGGTTATTTAAATCTAATGGTTCTAATTGGTATATATTTGTTGTGGGATAGGCGTAATTAAATTTAGTAGCCTTTTTATTTACCACAATTTCTCCATTAAGTAGGTCAATTTTAGCACCTATTGGAGAAAGTAAATTTAGTCCTATAATAGCACTAAATTTTTTATTAGAAAAGTTAGTTACCTTCCATGACATTGAAGTAGACTCTTTGAATTCGTCTGGTATTTTTGTTATAATTTCATTATGAATAATTTGACTACCAGAAATGGTTTGTAATTCTACAGGATTAATTAATTTATTATATCTTTTTGAGGAAAAAATGTTATGGTCTATAATAGAAGTAGCTGCTCCTGTGTCTATTAGGCAATCTACTTTTTGTCCCTCTATAGTCAAAGTTGTTATGGGTAGTCTATTGTTGAAGGCGTCAAAGGAAAATTTTCAACACGTTTTGTTGTATTATGTTCTAATTCCATTGAATTAGGGTTATAATAATTCACGTCCATTGCGTTTGGATCAGGATTGTTATAATAGTTTCTATTGTTTCTAAAGTTTCCAGAATTAAACCTTTGGGTACTTCTATAATTACCCGATTGGCTGTGGTAACGGTTAGAATTGTTAAAATTATTTTTGTTGTTAGTGTGATGAAAACGATTAAAAGCAGGATTGTTATTAGTCCTGTTAGTATTTTGATTAGAATAATTATTATTAAATTTGTGATTTTTATTATAATAATTATTTGAAAAAGCATTGTTATTATAATTATTATGATGCTTTTTAGGTCTATATGAGTCATTATAAGTTTTCAAACCCGTCTCGACTAAGGCTTGATATGCTTCCTCTAATGTATTTAAATTCCTGGACCTAATAAACATGGAATCCACCCTGTCAATTTTATTAAGAAATTTATCTAAAATTGACCTTCCGTTGTTTCTGGGTTGGAATTCGCAGGATGCCTAGGGTCCAGTGAATATTTCATATTTAATTTGTCTAGTATTAAAGCTGATTTAGAATAAATTTGACTTGCATTTTTATCTGGAATTTGATCCGCTTGATCTTTGAGCTTTAAGTAGCTTTCTGCTATACCAAAAGATTTGATTAGCTGCAACTTTACTTGATCCCACGTTGGATTTGTTAAACGCCTAATAGCAATAGCGGCATTCCCTTGGATTTTTGAATGAAAAATTCTATTTATGTAACTTCTTCCTTGTTCGTCTTGGACTAAGTTTAATAATGTTTCTACTTCTAATATATACGATGAAAGTGAATAAGTGTCGCTCCCAGAAAACACTGGTATTGAGCGAGCTTCTTTCACTATATCATTAAATGTTAATGCCATATTTGGTTTTTTTTTTGTTGTTATTTTAATTTTAGTTAGTTAATATTTTTAAAATGTTTTTGCACCAAAAGTTTTTATATGTTTGTTTTTTTTTGTTTGGTTTATTTTATTTTATTTTTTTTTTGATTTTTGATTTTTAACAAAATAGGAACCGATTAACTCCTTGATAGGAGACACTACACAAATCACTTTTATATAACTGTTGTAAAGTTTTTTTTAAAGTTAATGTAATGTCGGCAATCCTACCGACTGCGCCACTTTTATTTTTATTTATTAATAATAAAATATTCAAACAATTATAAAAGTTGGTGTTATTCAATATTTATTTTATTATACTTAAATAGTTAACATTACTTTCTTTTAATTTAAATAATTACTCTATTTAATTAATTTATTTAATTATAATATTAACTTAATATAATATTAATTTTAATATATTCCTTTTATTAAAGAAGGAACTGAGGAAGATTGATAACTTATAAGACTGATCTTTAATTGAAAGAACGTTAGTATTTATAATAAATAATTGTAAGAATCAGCATTTAATTTGTGAGAAAATTTATTGAACGCGATTTGATTTATCGCGAAAACTTTTGATGGGAAATTAAGAATTATAATAATGACATGATTAATGAATGAAGTGGGAAAGAGAAAGTGATATTTATTTGTTTATGAATTATGATGGTCAATTCGAGGAATTAATAATTTACCGGTGAGGAAGCGCGGTATCTTTTGTCAGAAGAATTAAAGAATGGGAAAATTGACAAAATAATAGATTGACCAGAATTAAATTACAATATGAGAAAAATTATTAATTAATTTTCTCATTGAAAAGAAATTTTAATTTTAATTTCATAACAACAAAGAATATAATTATTTAACGGGATATATGATCTTCATGTTGGTTCATCGATAATCTGCGATTTAACTGGTTCTTATTTCCAGTTCTATTATCTTTTCTAATCTTTTTGTTTTGCTTTGATTTTCCTCTTCAGGAATCCCATGCCTTCCTGAATCGGTTTTGGGAAAAGGTTGTCTGGCCCCGGCGATTTGAACGGTTCAAACGAATATATATTATATTACACTTTCAGTTCACATTATTTTATAATTTTATAATTTAGTTATTTTTTTTAACTTTATAAGTTGCATTTTAACTCTGTTTTTGCTACGTATGCATTTTCTACAACCTTCAAAAAAATAAATATACTTTTGATTTAAATGTATTGAAAATTTATGCTTTGTAATTAAATTTCATGTTAATTTTAAGTTTTAGCTATAAGAAATTTTTGTAAAAACCTTGTTTTGGTTAAAAGAAAATATAATAAAAAAATAATCAAACTGGAACATAAGATTGACCTACTGATAACAGATAAAAAGGTTACCTTATTATAAAGCTTAAATACATTAAAATCAAAAGTTTATTTATTTTTTTGTAGATTGTAGAAAATCATGCATTGCAAAAACAGAGTTAAAATGCAATTTGTAAAGTTTAGGTTTACATTATTAATATTATAATCGAAAACAATGCTAGATCTCTTACGTGTAAAACTTATAACATTGCATTTTTCAATGTTTAGTTCTAACATATTAGAGAAGCACTATTCTTTTAGACGATTTAGATTTGTCTGAAGTAGTGAAGCATCAGAACTATTTTTAATTACATGATAAATTTTGAGATCATCTGCAAATGCAACATGTGACACACCGAAATATTTACTAGAAAGTTAGGAAATGAATATATTAAACAAGAGTGGTCCAATTGGCTACCTTTCGGTATTCCTGATGTAACATTGATTGAGTCGGACAAAAATTCTTGAAATTTGTTATTTTGCGATCTATTTGTAATATAGGAGTATGTCCAGTAAAGAAAAGAGCCCGAAATACCTATAGCCGCAAGTTTGTTTAGTAGAATTTTGTGAACAACACGTTCGAATGCTTTGCTGAAGTCCGTGTAAATAGCATCAACTTGGTGCCCATTTTCCATTTCATTAAGGAATTCAGAAGTGTAAACTGAAAGGTTTCTTGTTGTGGAACGACTTTTTCTGAATCCATGTTGTTGTTCGTTTAGTTTTGTATTTATGATGGGTGTAATTTTGGTGCAGGGTCAGTACTCCCAGTACTGACCCTGCATTATTAAAGTGGGTCCCTGCATCATTAAAGTGGGTCATAAGTCCCTTAGGGACTTCCCTAGGGAGTTTTGACTCACCGTGGTGGGTCATAACTCCCTTTTACAGTTCTCAGCTGAAAGGTAGTAATATTAAAACAAATACATATTAATTTTAATTATATTTTTATTAACAAAGTCAATTTCAATTATTTAAAGTAAAATTTTTAATAAAAAATAAAAATTATAATGAAAAATTTGTAATACATTCATAACATATGTGTACATATATATTAATTATATATATAAAACAAAAACTTAACTAAAATAATAATTCTGATAATGTAAAAAATTTAAATTTTAATTTCATTTTCTTCAAAAATTTGTTTAATTTCAGTTGGAGTTGTTGGTGGTTTCGGAAGTGCTTCACTCTTAATTCTATTTATAGATCTTTTAATTGTTTTAAATTGTATCAAATTCGCTGCAGTAGGATTATTTTGTCGGTTTACATCAAAAATTTCTCTAGCTGAATATTGTCTTTTCAAAGACGTTGTGACGGATTTAGAATCATTTTTCATTGAATTAATTAATTTCATTTTATTTCTTGTATCTTCTGCATAAAAGTGAGGATGCAAAGTTTCATTTTTTTTTATAATTGTATTATTCTCAAAGTCAATTATTATACTGGCCTTACAATGCCTTGTGTTATTATAGTAGCATATACACCGAAAAATGTTTTCTTTTTGTTTCGATTTTTTAATATATAGTTGTTTTTCAGCAGGCACATAAATTATTTGACTGTTTTTTCTAAATCCCTGAAGAACCTCAAAACAATTATTGTCATTATCCGTATTATTATCCATATTTTAATTTAAATTATGAATTAAAAATAATTATTTTTATTTAATTTATTTCTTTTACTTTTACTTTTAAACTGCACTACAAAATTAGAACTGAACTGCAAGAAGTTATGTAGAAGCTTTATAGAAAAGAAACACTACTTATACATTTCAATGTTGAGAATATAATATATTTTTCTACTTTATATTATATAAAATAACAGCAACATGAGTGACGGGTACGATATATACAGAGTCTCTTGAACTATAATTTCAAAAATAATTAGCACATATTTTGCAGTTGGATTAGAAACTAGGGTATTCCCTTTTTCCAAAATAAAGAAAAAAACAAAATTTTACATATAAACTACATTTTAAAAAGCTATTTTTTCAATTCTTTTACCATATCGACGAATATATTACAAAAAATTATTAAATTCCGTATTACATTATAACTATAATATTTATAAGAAAATACGGGATTTTTCAAAGCGTTGAATAAATATATTATTTTTGTAGTCCCTAAGGGACTTATGACCCTGGGAGTACTGACCCTGCACCGTAATTTTGTCGACAATAATTTTTTCGAACAACTTTGGAATATTTGATAGAATAGTATACCACGGTAATTTTCGACGTATGATTTACCACCCTTTTTGTAGATAGGGGTAAGATAACAGGATTTCCAAAAAAGAGAAAAAATACATGAGGGAAGTGATTTATTAAAAATAAAATGTAGCGGATAATTGAGATAACTGACACAGTTGTAAAAAAAATTCGGTGGAATAAGGTCTGGTCCTATACCTTTTTTGGTATCAAGTTAGTGATTGTTTCAAATATATCAATTTCGGAAAGGTATAAATCTGTAATAATAAGATTTCAATTATTTATTAAGTTAGAGAAATCAAAATCAAATGGAAATGCGTGTGGTCGATAAATTTTTCGAGAAAAATAAGCAAAGAAATTGCAGATAGTTTTTGGACAATTAGAAAACGTATTGTCTTTTGACAATGAGCTTGGATAAACGTAAGTTTTACGTTTTGTGTTAACGAAGTCAGAAAACTTTTAAGGAACTATAATTAATTTGTTGCCTACGTTAGATTTTTGTTTAAATTCAAAACCAAGATCCTTGTACTTGTTTAATATGTCATTATTAGGTTCTTTTGAA
Source organism: Dolichopus griseipennis (assembly GCA_963082915.1). NCBI lineage: Eukaryota > Metazoa > Arthropoda > Insecta > Diptera > Dolichopodidae > Dolichopus > Dolichopus griseipennis. The sequence goes on from OY720441.1 coordinate 132,047,543, forward strand.
TTTTTAATTATTTTGTATAGTTTATTGCGTTGGTTACACAATGTCCTAAGTACACTGTTCAGCCAAGGTTCGGTTGTCTTGTCCTTTTTGCGAATTTTGGAACAAAGGTTTTGATTAATTATCTCAAATAGCTTTGAATGGAATTCAGAGATAATCAAGTCAATATCCTTTTCGGTTAACAGGTCGTCCCAACTGATGACTGATAAAGCATTATTAATGCTTTGATAATCAGCATTAAGAAAGTCATATACAAAAATATTATTGTAAGATTCGGTAAAAAGTGGTATAGCAGTGGAAAATTCGAATATGATTGCGTTATAATGATGAGTGTTTGTAAAAAAGTTTTCAGAATCATCAGTGAGCTTTACCACCACTTTATCACATGCATTCGTGAATATAAGATATAACTACTTGTAATAATTATTTGGAAAGCTAATAATTTGATTTAAATAATAATTACTGATCAACTCGTAGTATTTAAGTTTGTGTTGGTCACTTCCTCTTATGAGGCCTTGGAGGTGGAGACAACGATTTTTCCATTGTCAAATACATGGTTCCGTCTTCCCTTTCGATCAGTTCTGCTGGTGAGTGGCCTTTAAACAGGACTTTCCTATAGTCTTTAGAGTTCACTAGTCTTTTCTATTTGCTCTGTGTATTCTTTCCAGAGCCTACGTTTTGCAGATCTGCATTCTGATTTGTACTTCTTCAGTACAGTTCCGTATTCTACCCAGTGAGCTTCTCCTTGGGTGCTCATAGCTTTATTAAAAAGTATTGTGTATGGCTCCTGATTTCGATCAGGTTGCTATTCATCCATCTGTGTTTGAATTTGTTTAACAGCTGTTTTGGTGCATGCATTTTCAAATGCAACTCGCATTGTCGAGGTAATGTCTCGACTTCTTTGTCTATGTGTTAACGTAAACGTATTGGGTAAGGAGTCTGTCGGTATAGCCTTAGTGAATTTTTAATGGCTGATCTATATACATTTCAGTCCGTTTTGGGTTTCGTTGAAACGCTGAACGTTTTTTATCTATAACCTCTCTGCGATTTTTGTTAATAAAGGTTGGAGTGTTACCTCTATTGAAAATCGTCAGGTTGGTTGTGCTTAAATTATATAAAAGATGTTTACTTCTGTTGCTGACGTTGGTGCTTTTCTACACAGTGTTGTGTACGTTAGCATCACATACAACAATCAGATGTTAACATTAAATTCTGAGCAACTTACCAAATTTCTGAGTTCCTGTGTGGTTGGGTACTCATCTTCATATGGCATATACCCCGATGCTGCGATGATTGTCACTTTCTCCTGTGCACTAGCCTCTTTCATCTCGATGGCTACCAGGTCATCACTATTTAGCTGTGGAATAGATATAGCTTTAAGTACTTTTCTTATAACTATACACGCTCTTGGTCTACCGTTATTAATTTTGTAAAAACACTAAAAGTGTTTTCCGTCCCATCCTGTCGGTTGATCATTAGCTGTGTTTGGTTTTTGAATCGGAGCTACGGCTAAATTTTCCTGGAGCATCCTTTCTGCTACAATCTCTGTAGCAGAGATGCTTCTATGCAGGTTGGCTTCTATAATTTTGATAGCTTTCCCTGCCATTCACCTGGGAAGCTCTATTAAAGTCGGGTTGTTATTTTCCCTCTTCTTCTAGTAACGCTGCTTGCGTTAGAGGAGTCAGGATTTGGAGATTTAATCTCCTTTTCTCCCTCCACATGGTCTGCAGCCAGCACATTGATCTTCGCTAAGAAAGAATCCGGTTCCGATCTCTCGGTGAATGAGTTCATCGACCGGGTTTCCTCCAGGTCGGATCCTTCTCCATCAACCTTTACGGCTGGGGTTTTTCCTTCGGTGTCGTTAACCACTATTGTAGCTTCCGGATATAAGCTTTTCTTAATGCTGTTTCCGGTTCGCTGACATCTCTTCTGAGCCATACATGAGCCATTTCCAGCCGTGGTATGTGTGCTTTCTCTACGCACCATAGATTAGCACCAGGCCATAGCTGGAAGTGCTTCTGTATGGTTCTTTTCAACCAACTTGCCGAGCAGGCGTCCACACTTGTAATCTTAACAACTTTGGAGTCCCACAGACTCCAACTAAATATTGGAATGAGCCTGGTCGTGACTCATAGCTTTCTCCAACTCTGCGATAATCCAGGTTTTGAGGCTCTCTTGTCAAAGGGTCCTACTCTTCTAAAATTTGCCGTCCGGAAGTTGCGGCTCCGAAGCCGTTTTAAGCTTTTTCGTTTTTTGACGTCGAGTCAAAACTGTTTGTCCGGTTGACTTGAAATTTTGGACAAATATTCCTCTTAGCAACCGGAATTAGTTGTATAAATGTGGTTGGAATAAATTAACCCATTTCGGTCCGCGGGCTTCAAAAAATTTTGTGTTTCCGATTTGTGTCCAATTGTGCAGGGTGGTTTCGCAGTCAAAAAGAGAGGCTGACAAAAATATTTGTTGAATTCGGTTGACCCGTTTGGGCACGAGGGCGAAATGAAGCTTTTTCAATATTTTTGATGTCGAGTCAAAACGGTTTGACTTGAAATTTTGCACAAATCTTCTTCTTAGCAACCGGAGTTAGTTGTATAAAGTTGTATTCATTTTGAAATGAATTAATCCATTTTGGCCTAGCGGGCTTCCAAAAAATTTTGTGTTTCCGATTTGTGTCCAATTTTACATGTTGATTTTGCAGTCCAAAAGAGAGGCTGAAAAAAGTTTTAGTTAAGTTCGATTAAACCGTTTTCTACGATGACGCCATGAAGTTTTCTATAAATTTTATTTGCTTAAACGATTAAAAGAATTTTATTGAAAATTTTGTACCAGCATTTTAATTATAAAAACCCACAGGGTAACCTTGGTTTTGACCTGTTTACGTGTTGTGCATAAAGATTCAATAAAATTTTCAAATTTTTGGTATTAACGCAATTTAACCTTTATTCCAAAAGCTCACTTAATTAATAATACTAATTTTTTTTGCTCTCCTTAAATAGTCTCAAATAATACAAAATCTAAATGAGATAATATTAATAATAATAAAAATAAAGCTAATAAAGAATGCGAATAATAATATCCTTAAATTTTTTATTAACATAACATTTTCCTTCTCTACATTTTTTCGTAAGACTTTGTTTTTTACCGACTCTGCAGTTGTTGTTCCCTTAAAAATAGATTTCAGTGCAAAATTGAAGTTTTTCTTAAAATAAAATTTAAAAATCAAAAAATTCAATTTCATTTATATTATGATTAAATACATAATATTTTTAAAAAAAATTTCCAAAAGAGAAGCCTACATTTCTCTCATAAAATCTTAAAAAAAATGAGAAAGAGCGTATTAGAACTTTCAGGTAAGTACAAAACAAAATATAAATTGAAAAGCAGATTTTTAAACCATTTATAAACCATCGATTATATTTTACTCAAACGTTGGTAATTCAAGTAAACTACTGTTGACATAGTTTAATGACATAATGGCAAATTTAGTCAAGAGGGCATAATAAAATTTATATGTAAACTAGCTATTACCCGGCACACGTTGCTTCACCACTTAATTGAGTTTTAATTTAAGTTGATGTTATTGAAAAAAGTTAACACAAAAATTACACATGGTGTACATGTTAGTTTTAAAATGTAATAAAGAAATTTTTTTAAAACGCTTTTTTTTAGGATTATTTTAGGAATTTTCAACAAATTTATGAAATTTCACTTGAAACTTTTTATTTATTATTAAATAATAATAAAAAAAAAATTGTTAATTCAGTTAACATTATTCGCCGGAAAGCCACCATCCTCAACTCTAACGTCAAAGAGCACCAATTTGTCAAAAAGCACCACGAATAAAAAAATTAGAGATACTCGTTCAAACTGTTTTGCAAACTATTTTTTTTAAAGTTTTTGTTTCGCAATCTGTTAAAAGAACTCAACAAAACATGTTTTTAAACATTCTTAATCGAAAGAAGTTTTACCTACTTTCAAAAATTGGACGTAATTTACTTACAAATTTTTTTTGTAACAATCGTCGGGTTGGCATGGGTTAACAAATTCCAAGTCTGTTAATAGAGTGAACTCCATTCTAAAAGAGAATAAGATATAACTAAATTCGAAAAGGTTCCCGTTCCTTGGTATGGCTCGAACCGAAAAATATAACCTTTATAAAAAGCTCCAACCCAAAATTTGTAACCTTATCTTATTGGTTTTCCGTGTATGTATTGCCTTTATACGTGTTGCCCAAAATACGGAACCTTTTGTTTATCAACACTGTGTTGTAATATATCTGCCGCATTATGTTCAAACTTTTCATTAAGGTTTTGGACTAGAGATCTTACTTTTGCGAATTTTTTCAGATTTATCAAAACTGTCATTACCATTAAAATGAATATTTACTAAATATAAAATCAAAGTGATCTCTTCTAATTGCATTTGACACTAATGCATTATGAGTATCTCTTGCATTTTTCCAATACATTCGCCGCCTAGAAACAGGGTTGTAACCACTAAGTAATAGTATGCCTAGAAAGCATTTAATTTCATCTGCAGTAATAATGGAAAATAGATCTAAAGGGTTTGCTAAATTTTCATCTTCATGTTCTCTTTTATCTAATTGCTCTTCCTCAACAAGATCTTCTTTTTTCCATTTTATTGGATGAATTAGATATATTTTTCTTCTTTTGTTTGGTTTTAACTATGCAATTGCAATATCATCGTCATCATCATCATCATTATCGTAACAAACATCTCCAACAAGTGATATTTTTGTTTCAGCATTCAATAACAAAGGAGGTAAATTCTCTTGCGTACAACTTCTTTGTCACCAGAATTTGTATCAGTTATATAATCATTAACATTAACACCAGGAATAATACTTATATTATAAGAAAGATTTTGTGATATAATTTCATTATCTTCTTCTAATAAATCAAATATATTTCGTTTAATGTAAAAACACAAAAAAAAAAAACAATAATTCTACAAGTATATTTACGTATCCGTTACGTGCCATTGTTAATATTTTTTTAATTTAACAAAACTGTCTTTTTTAACTTATCAAAACTTATTTCCATATTAAACTAACACAAAATATATCAAAGCATACTTTGTTTATTACTTTTTTCTCTAGCAAAAACAAAAAAAACCGTTCGAAAGGAAGCATGGCTAACTTGATCGCATACACCACTTATACCGCATACATATACAAAAACACAAGTGATGGAAAAAACCAAGGGTTTTTAAAAGAACATTTTCAAAATTTTCAAATTTTTAAATTTGGGGCACAGGTGTTTCTTCTTATTTGTTTTGTGTACTTGAAATTTTGGATGAATTGGAATAGCGGTTTGAGTACTACCCCCTTTACTCCGAAGAACTTGAAGCATATATTCAAAATTAATAAAGGTAGAAACTTCAAATTTGATACTTTTTCCTATTTCCGTTCTTATTTAACACTTTTATATTTTTAAAAGGCTAAGAATTTTACTATAAAACATATTATGTATTAAATTTTATAAATTAAAAACAAAGTATTTTTTTAATAAACGACGAAATTTTTTTTTTTTTTTTAATTTTTATTATATCATATCTACATTTTATTTAATTATTATCATAGGTATTATATAATTAAGAAATTGTGTACGATACTTAAGTTGTAAAATTTATTTTTATATTTAAATAATTTATACGAAAAGTTCTAACTTTGTCATTGTATTTTAGAAATACATTTATTGCACATTTTGATTTTTAAATTATATGATAAAAAGCTAATGAAAGCAGTAATGGTTATAAACAACATTAAAAACTATCAAATTATATGAACTTTTATATTTATATTATTACAAATTAATATTTCTTTCGAATAACTTTGAGATTTATTATATAAAACATTAAAAAAAAAGTAAATTAACAGATTAAATTTAAAAATGATTTTTTTTAGTATTATAAAGTTAATTTCGTTAGCTATGTCTTACGATCAAACTAATAAAAGCTTTTATGGTTTTAAAATTGTTAATGAACTTCCCATTAAATTTGAACCAAACCAAATCTTCAGAAATGAGTAGAAGTCAGTTAACAAAATTTTTTTTGTCACGCCCCCTTCTTAGGAGTTTTAAGGGTTTCAAAATTGAAATATTACTATTTTTAGGCACCTGTAACTGAAATAGCTAAATGTTTTTTTACAAATATACAAAATTTAACATTAAATTGAAAAAAATTTATAATTAACAGGGTTCTTTAAATTGAAGAAATTATCTCTTCGTTTTACCTATTTTTGCTTACAAAAAACTTCGTAAATCTCGTCTGTATTCTTCTTGAAACCCCAACAATTGTTTTTCAATTACACCCACACAAATTTAGTTAAATTATCGTCATGATTTATTTATTTGTAGTACCAAGCAATAGTAAATATTACTTGATATTATAATAGTCTTTTGACTATTTAGAATTTGGACTTCTTATTAAAATATTCTAATACACAATATTTTTTTTATTAAATATTATCTCACCAGAGTTTGAACCCGAGAATTTTCAGTGTTTCTATAATTTCTTTTTCAATAGGTTTCAATTCTGGCCGAAAAGACTTTGAAAGTAAGTATTTAATTAAATATAAATAATTCCGAATGGTTCCTTCATTTAATGTTAAAACTTTTTTCAAGAGCTTAATGTTAAAACTTATAACAAGTGTTCTAATAGGTATATTTTTAATCTGAAAACTTTTATAAGCTTTGTAAATTTTTGAAAAGCGAATGGTAACCCAATGCATTACGAAACTTTTTTTTTACGATTTACAGATATCCATACCAAATTTTTGGCCCAACATAATTTCTGAAGGGGCAATCTGAAACTTTAAATTTTGGGAGAAGTAGATACTCAGAAATAAATAGAATCGATTAAAAAATTTTCTTTGTCACGCCCCCCTGTTTTGGAGCTGTAAGGGGTGAAAAATTGAAAATTAGCTTTTTTTTAAACACCTGTAACTTGAATACATGTAAAATATTTTTTTATTAATATACAAAATTTAAAGATTCCAAACGAAAGCGTCAAATATCTTTTTTAATTCAGACTTTGTCCGTCCGTCCGTCCGTATGTTTACACAAACTTTTATACCGTTTGGAATATAGAGAAGAAATATAGAGATTTAAATTTTAAAAATACCTACCGTAAAAAAAAAATTTCATGGAAGAACTTTTTTCTGTATCTCACCTGTTACAGAGCTACAGCTCCTCAAAATCGAAGAAACCCTGTATTTAAAAAGTTATAAAAAGATTTCCATTGGGTATATTTCCAATCTAAAAATTTCGGAAGAAGCTGCTTCTACAAGCTTTACAATTTTTTAAAAGCAAATGCATTGGGTTGCTATACGGTAATAAAATTTGCTATTATCCAAAACTAAAGTTTTGCAAAATTATTGGCTCCACATAGTTTCAGAAGTTTCAAATTAGAAACCTGAAATTTTGGAAGAAATTAGATCCTCAGAAATTAGTAGGAGTCGTTTTAGAAATTTTTTTTGTTGTGTTTTTGCCTTTAATAGATGAAAGAGGTCCAAAAGTGAAAATTTGCTGTTCTTAAGCACCTGTAACTTAAATACCCTTCAAAATTGTTTTTTACTAGCATACAAAAATAGAAGGTCCAACATTATATTTTAACATAAATTGAGGTTTTTCTTAAATTTAAAAGGATTTTTTAAAGTTGAAGAAAGTGTCTCTCAGTTTTAACCATTTTTGCTTGAATAATAAATAATTGTGCGAGTGGAGGTGGAGTTAGATACTCGAGAATCATCATAAGTTTGCTTAGTAAAAATTTCGGAACCGTCACCATTAAAGGCCTAGAACTTAAAAATTTCCCATTTTTATAAATGAGTAACTCAGTCATGAGTGCATATATTTCCAAAATTAAAAAAATATTTTTGAAGTACTGATTTGACTATTACTCATATAAATCGATTTAGCTATGTATGTCTGTCCGTCCACATGATAACTCAAAAAAAGGAACTAGGATTTTGAAATTTTCACAAATTCGTTTTTATGCAATAGCCGTCATCGCTATTTAAATCCGTGTGTTCGAGTAGCTGCCATACAACTTCTTATTTTATATGAGCATTACTCTATACCTATTGAAGCAGGGTGACTGCAATTTTGCCAAAAATAGGTTAGTGTAATTGTCAAAGTTACTGCAAAATTTGGTTGGTCTACTGCAGAAGGTTCGAGTAGCTGCCATACAACTCCTTCTTTTATATGAGCATTACTCTACACCTAATGAAGCTGGGTGTCTGAAATTTTTCTAAAAATAGTTTAGTGTAATGGCGAAAGTTACTGCAAAATTAGGTTGGTCTACTGCAGAGCGTCCGAGTTGCTGCCATACAACTCCTTCTTTTATGGGAGCATTACACTAAATTACACTACGTAAAATTGTATTGACACAGTCTACTCTACTACTCTTTTCCTCGTTTTTTCCTAAACTCGTATGTAACAGAATTTAATTTTGTAAATATGCTTTTTTAAAAACCCTCGGTTTTTTTATTTTTTTGTTTGTTTTTGTTTTTGATTCCCATTGTTTGTACCATTTTTGAACTATTTGTGCACTATTTAAATTCCATGTTAACTAAAATTTTCTAAAATAATTATTAAATTTAAAATATAATACAATTTATAAAAAAAATAAATTCATTTAAATAATTTATAAGTCCCAAATTTCCGAAATCACATTTGTGTTACTAATAAGATTAAAATTTAATAGATAATCTTTGATTATATTTTTACCTCTACACATAAGGATATGCATTATTGCCTATGCATATTGTAAAAGAATGAAATTTCTTTTTTTAATACCTCTTAAATTCATATACATACATACATATAAGTTTTCATTATAAGAATTTTAGTTGTTTTCGTTGATACAGTTTCTGCTTATTTATGTATAAATAATAATTGTTAGAAAAAAATTATTAGATGATTCATTGTACTGTGACTTACGCAAGATTGTAATTGATCTTTAAATTTAAATAAAAAATTACAAATAAACGAATTCTTATAGATAATAATTATAAATGAACGAATTTTTTGTTGTGCTTTCTTTTAACCATTTAACCAAAACAAAATATTTATTTTCGCCCTTATTATGTATATCTTAAACCTGTCTAAATATAAATATGAGACTTTATTCCCAATAACAAAAACCACATAAACAATAACAAACTAAATTAATAACTAGAACAAGATTTTTTCTGTACCATAATAGAATTTACTTTTTTGTTTTTCGGTTTTTTTTTTTCATTCTCGTTATCTACAGTTCGCATATTCAAAATTACCTTTTTTAAACATAGAAAACTGGTTTACTTTTAACGATTAGCATTTTTTTCCCTTTATACCCGTATAAATATAAGTCAAAAGAGTATACTACATTTCCCATTACGTTTGTGGCGCAATAGTTTAGTGCAATAGCCAAATTTGCTGCAAAATTTGGTTGGACTGCTGCAGTGGATTTGAGTAGCTGCGATACAACTTCTTCTTTTAAATTAGCATTACTCTACACTTTACGAAGCTCGGTTTCTGAAATTTTGTCAAAAGCAGTTTAGTAGTAACGCCAAAGTTTCTTCGAAATTTGGTTGGTTCACTGCAGTGGGTTCGAGTAGTTGTCATACAACTTTATATTTCACATAAACATTACTTTATACATATTAAATCTGAAGTTTTGCCAAAAGTAATTAACCGGATGGTATGACGTTCATATTACGGTTATACGGATATGCCAGAGTTGACACAGTCTACTCTACTACACTCTTCCTCGTTGTAACCACCAAAAGGAAGCGAGCTAGATATGGAAAAGTATATATATTTGTGATCAGCGTGACCTCCTGAGTCGATATAGCCATATCCTTCCGTCCGTCCGCCCGTAGGCACGATAACTCAAAAAATAATGGAGCTATCTTGATGAAATTTTAACTGTAGGCTACTAGGTTTGAAAGTACGGCGGGGATTTGGCACAAGGCGAAATCGGCCCATGGGTTCGGATTCTGGACCTTTTAATCCGTCTAAGGACTAACGAACATATATAAAAAATCACGATAACTCAACAACTAATGCGCAATCTTCATAAAATTTGTGTTGTAGGGTACTGGTAATGAAACACGGCGGTGAATGCGTACGGTAGGTAATGTACAATGGGTTCGGAACTTAGAACTTTTTGATCGATTTTGGGCAAAACGAGCATAATTTCGAAACCAATGAAGATAGAACCTCCAAATTTGGTATCAGGGTGTCTCTTTCTTTTCCCTTATTGTCCTTGAAATTTGGGCCCCAGTGGAGTAGTGGGTCGGGGACCAGCCATACATTTCTGAAGACCTTAAAGCATATCTTTAAAATTAATAAAGATAGCAACTTCAAAAAAATTGTAGAAATTTCAAATTTGGCGCAAGGGTGTTCTTTACTATTTCTTGTGTGTGCCCCTAATTTGGGATCGATTGGAGTGGTGATTCAGTACCCCTCTTAGACCTCCCAATTGGTAAAAGCTTATAAATGAAATTACGAAAAATAGTAACTTAAAATTAATATATAACGTTCCACTTGTGTACAAGGATTAACTGTTATTTAAAGTGCAGCGCGGACTGCATATGAGCGAAATCAGCCCAAGGGTTCGGATTCTGGACTTTTTAATCGGTCTAAGGGCTAACGAACATATATAAATAATCACGATAACTCAACAACTAATGACGCTATCTTCATGAAATTTGTGCTGTAGGTTATTGGTAATGAAACTACTGCGGCGATTGCGCACGTTGAGGATTAAAGATAGTAACTTGAAACAAATGTAGAAGCTTCAAATTTGGCACATGGGTTTTCTTTAGTATTTTCAGCGTATTTTCTTAAAAGTTTAGCTATGTATGTCGTTTCCATCCACCCGCACGAAAATTCAAAAAATAAAAGCGCTAGGATTTTGAAATTTTCACAAATGTGTTTTTATGCAATAGCCGTCATCGCTGTTGAAATCCAGCCTTTTTGGGTCACGTGTTCGAGTATCTGCCATACAGCTTTTTTTTTAATATGAGTATTACTCTACATCCGATAAAGCTGGGTGTCTGAAATTTTGCCAAAAATAGTTTAGTGCAATAGCCAAATTTGCTGCAAAATTTGGTTGGACTGCTGCAGTGGATTTGAGTAGCTGCGATACAACTTCTTCTTTTAAATTAGCATTACTCTACACTTTATGAAGCTCGGTTTCTGAAATTTTGTCAAAAGCAGTTTAGTAGTAAGGCCAAAGTTTCTTCGAAATTTGGTTGGTTCACTGCAGTGGGTTCGAGTAGTTGTCATACAACTTTATATTTCACATAAACATTACTTTATACATATTAAAGCTGAAGTTTTGCCAAAAGTAATTAACCGGATGGTATGACGTTCATATTACGGTTATACGGATATGCCAGAGTTGACACAGTCTACTCTACTACACTCTTCCTCGTTGTAACCACCAAAAGGAAGCGAGCTAGATATGGAAAAGTATATATATTTGTGATCAGCGTGACCTCCTGAGTCGATATAGCCATATCCTTCCGTCCGTCCGCCCGTAGGCACGATAACTCAAAAAATAATGGAGCTATCTTGATGAAATTTTAACTGTAGGCTACTAGGTTTGAAAGTACGGCGGGGATTTAGCACAAGGCGAAATCGGCCCATGAGTTCGGATTCTGGACCTTTTAATCCGTCTAAGGACTAACGAACATATATAAAAAATCACGATAACTCAATAACTAATGCGCAATCTTCATAAAATTTGTGTTGTAGGGTACTGGTAATGAAACACGGCGGTGAATGCGTACGGTAGGTAATGTACAATGGGTTCGGAACTTAGAACTTTTTGATCGATTTTGGGCAAAACGAGCATAATTTCGAAACCAATGAAGATAGAACCTCCAAATTTGGTATCAGGGTGTCTCTTTCTTTTCCCTTATTGTCCTTGAAATTTGGGCCCCAGTGGAGTAGTGGGTCGGGGACCAGCCATACATTTCTGAAGACCTTGAAGCATATCTTTAAAATTAATAAAGATAGCAACTTCAAAAAAATTGTAGAAATTTCAAATTTGGCGCAAGGGTGTTCTTTACTATTTCTTGTGTGTGCCCCTAATTTGGGATCGATTGGAGTGGTGATTCAGTACCCCTCTTAGACCTCCCAATTTGTAAAAGCTTATAAATGAAATTACGAAAAATAGTAACTTAAAATTAATATATAACGTTCCACTTGTGTACAAGGGTTAACTGTTATTTAAAGTGCAGCGCGGACTGCATATGGGCGAAATCAGCCCAAGGGTTCGGATTCTGGACTTTTTAATCGGTCTAAGGGCTAACGAACATATATAAATAATCACGATAACTCAACAACTAATGACGCTATCTTCATGAAATTTGTGCTGTAGGTTATTGGTAATGAAACTACTGCGGCGATTGCGCACGTTGAGGATTAAAGATAGTAACTTGAAACAAATGTAGAAGCTTCAAATTTGGCACATGGGTTTTCTTTAGTATTTTCTGCGTGTACGTCTAATTTTGGATCAATTGGAGTGGTGGTTCTGTACCTCTCTTAGACCCCCCAAAGTGTAAAAGCTTATCATCGAAATTAATAAAACTAGAAACTTAAAATTAAGATAGAACATCCCAATTATGTACAAGGGTTAACTAGTATTGAAAGTATGACGGGGACTGAATATGGGCGAAATCGAACCATGGTTTCGGGTTCTGGAACCCTTGAAAAGTTCAAGGGCTAATAATTAATTAAATTTAATTTATTAATAATGTTAAATGTTAATTATTTATTAACATTTAAAATAATTGCAATTTTGTAAAATTTGGATTAATAAATATATTATGCTTTGATTAGCTTTTTATCACAAAATTTAATAATTAGAATTTTTTCATTTTGTAATTGAATTGGAATAAATATATTTTCATTTATTTCAAGTTTGTTTGTTTTTAATATTTTTAAATAGATAAATTAGTAAGAATTTGTAATATTTTTTAATAGATAGTCTAATTAGAAAATGTTTTTAGTATTATAAAGTTAATTTGGTTAGCTATGTCTTACGATCAAATTAATAGCAGCTTTTATGGTGTTAAAATGACTTATGGATATCTCATTAAATTTGAACCAAATAGGTGTAGGGTATTTCTAAGTCGGTTGCACCGACTGACTGTTTCTTTACTTGTTAATTTCTTATTTTATAAGTTCTATATTTTTATCACCCTTTCGCATAAACAACTGTTCTAAAATTTTCAATTAGACGAGATACTGGTATTTGTATAAAAAAAAATTTAGTGAAATTAAAAAGAAGCTTCTCGTTTTTTTTCCTTTCGTATAAATTTCACTCAAACACTCTTTAATATATTAAATATTAAAGTTTTTATACTTGTATGATTATTAGTCAAAAGGTATGGATCGGACCAGAATCAAAAAATAAATCGAATTAACTATCATTTAGCTATCTGACAGAACATCCGTCTGTCCGATCGTCCGTCCGCCAGCATGATAACTTAAAAAATAAAGAAGCTAGGATTTTGAAATTTTCACAAATTCATTTTTATGCAACAGCCGTCATTTCTATTGAAATCCAGCTATTTGGCTCCAACCGTTCGAGTAGCTGCCATATAACTTCTTTTTTTATATGAAAATAACTCTGTACATGGTAAAGCTGGATATTTGAAATTTTGCCAAAAGTATTTTAGTTTTATGGCCAAAGTTTGCGCAAAGTTTAGTTGGGGTGGTGCAGTGGGTTCGAGTACCTGCTATTCAATTTCTTTTTATATTCGTGTAACTATAAGTCCAAAGGGTATACTAAATTTGCCAAAAAAAATTTACGAAAAATAAATCGATTTACCTATGTACATCCGTCCGATCGTCCGTCCGCCCACACGATAAATTAAATAATAAAGGAGCTACAATTTTGAAATTTTCAAAAATTCACCAATTTTAATCCTTGGGTTCGAGTAGCTGGCATACAACTTTATTTATTTATTTATTTAATATAAGAAATATAATATACAATTATTGTTTATAAGAACTAGACTTAGACAATAACTTAAAATTGGTACAAGTCTTCGCACTTATAAAATTTATATAATATAAATACAAAAATATATATATTTAAACATATATACATATATACTTATACATACATATACATATCCATACACACACATTATATTTTTTTTAGACACAAATATCATTAATAATAGTAGTGATATTTTTATACACTACACCTATGAAATAGGAAAAGGGTATATTCACTTTGTGAAATTTTTGGTGTTTGTAACCATCTAGAGGAAGCAAGCTTGATACGGAAAAGTGTATATATTTGTGATCAGGGTGACCTCCTGAGTTGATATAGCTATGTCCGTCCTTCTGTCCCTTGGCACGATAATTCAAAAATTAATGGAGCTATCTTGATGAAATTTTAAGTGTAGGTTACTAGGACTTAAAGTACAGAGGGGATTGCATATGGGTGAAATCGGCCCATGGGTTCGGATTCTGGACCTTTTAGTCGTTCTACTGGCTAATAAACCTATAAAAAACATCAGGATAATGCAACAACTAATAACGCTACCTTCATGAAATTTGTGTTGTAAGTTACTAGTAATGGGTTCGGATCCTAGAAGTTTTTGATCGAATTTAAACTAAACAAGCATAATTCCGAAACCAATGAAGATAGAACCTTCAAATTTGGTATTATTGTGCCACTTCCTATGTCCTTAGAGTCCTTGAAATTTAGACCAATTGGAGTATTGAGTCCTGGACCATCCATATAGTTCCGAAGACCTTAAAGCATATTTTCGAAAATAATAAAGATAGTAACAAATGTAGAAGCTTCAAACAAATGTAGAAGCTTCAAATTTGGCACAAGGGAGTTCTTTACTATTTCCAACGTGTTCCTTTAATTTATGATCAATTGAAGTGGTGTTTTCAGGTACCTCTCTTAGACCTCTAAAGGTTTAAAGGCTTATCATCGAAATTAATAAAAATAGTAACTTAAAATTAAGATAGAACGTTCCTCATATATTTGCCGTTATTACCTTAATTTATATCTTTACATATCACTTAAAACTAAATTTCGGTAAGTGTTCCAAATGTTTATAAATCTTTTATAATATGATTAAACTTAGGAGAAAGGGCAAAAGAACCTAATTGACCGTATTTAGAATTTAAAATTTTTTTTTTTATTTTTTTTTGTTATTTTGTTTTTTTTTTTTTAACTAAAATCTAAAGCTACCTTAAACTAAAACTTTAACTACGATTTTTATAACGTGAATTTACTTAATCATGAGAACCTACACATTTAGTATTTGTTTAATAAAGATTGCGGATAAGAACATTTTCTTAATATCTGCTTTTGTTTTCTGAATATCTGTTGCTTTTATTGTACTTGTTAATTAAATCGAATAAAAATTTAACTTGCGAGAGTTTGTGTAACTTAACTGTCGAGAAGAAAAATGGGAGATTATGTATAAGTTTAAGAACCTGGTTTTGTTTTACTTGAAGCCGTTTTATATGGGTTATAGCGCACTTACTCCAAATTTCGCATCCGTATAACATTACACTTAAAAAGATTTGTTTAAAAATTATAATTTTATTATCAATGCAGAGTTTAGATTTCCGATGAATTAGAGGGTATAGTGCTTTAATTAATTTATTACATTTTGCTATTGTTTTATCGATTTGAGGTCTATAAATCGATATAAATTCCTAAATATTTAACTAATTTCAGCCATGGAATATCGTTACTGTCTAGATGTAGATTTCTGCTGGGAACTAGTGAAGGTTTTCTATTTCTAATAAAAAATATAGCTTGGGTTTTTTGAGTGTTAACTTTTCATTTAAAAAAGTATTTATTTATTATACAAAATGCATTTACTAGATTGAGTAGGATCTTTGTTGTATTTTTTGAATAAGTTAAAATAGCCGTATCATCATCATATAATCCAGTATCACAGATTGGTAATTTAGGAAAGTCTAAAATAAATATATTGTATAAGATAGGAGATAAAACAGAACCTTAAGGAGTTCCTGCATCTACATTAAAACATTTGCTTTTTTCATTAGCAAGCGATATAAAATATTTCCGAGTACATAGAAAGTTCTTTATTATTTTAATTAAGAATATTGGGAAATTTAAACACATACATTTATGAATTAGTCCATCATGCCAAACCGAATTGAAAGTTTTTTCAATGTCAAGAATTATCATTCCTGTGGATTCCTGTGCCATTTTTATTTTGAAAACTATTTTTGATTTTGTTATCAATTCTAGCCACAAGTAGAGTGTTCGGCTCGGAAACAGAACTGTTCTATTGGAATCAAGGAGTTATTATTAACATGATTAATTATTTTATCTTTTAGGCATATTTCGAAAATCTTACTCAGCATTTGGGTCTGTAGTTGTTTAGATAAGATTTTGTTTTATTAGGCTTACTTCCTGGTGTAATAGATGCAGTTTTTCATGTAACTTGAAAATATCCAATCTTCAAGCACGCATTTAATATTTTGCAAAGGTATACTAAAGCCTTTTTTTCAAGGTTTTTTAACAATATATTTTTGATGTTATCAGGCCCTGGCGCTTTTCTGTTTTTTAGCGAATGGATTTGATTTTTTATTTTTTTGACAGAAATGTATTCAATTGAATGAATAGGTTGATTTTCTATTAAGTTTATTGAATCAGAAACAAGTTTGTTTATTTGAGCACAACTGTAGTTTGAAGTAAGTTTGTGGTTATTTGAAAATATTTCCTAATAAATTGGCCTTTTCAGGATTTGTGAATGCAGTGATATTCCCGCTTTTGAGTGTGATATTCCAGAGTTTTTATTACTCAGGGTTTTAGTTAATTTCCAGAAAGGTTTGCAATTTTCTTTTCAAATTACTTATTTGATTTGCGAATGTATTGCTATGCCCTTCAATTATCTTTCCTTGATTTTATCGTTGATATAAAGCGCGGGTCTTAAAAATAAAATTTCTTGTTCTCTGCCAAATGCGCCTTTAATCATTTCTTTGACTTATTAATTGCTGAATAACATTAGATATTAGATAATTCTTTTTTTTATTGTGTTAGAGTAAAAATCATTTTTTACGTTTTTTATAGAATTATTTTCAACGATTGGATTTTCCAAGTTCGTTAAATGCTTTATAATATTTACTTTAGCTGATAGTATGTTCTTAAATTTTATCCAATTTGCTTTGTTGTAATTTAGAATGAATGAAAGTTTTAGTTATTGGAACTTTGTTAATTTAGAAAACTACGGGTAAATGGTCAGAATTTAGTTTATTTATAGTTAGAGGAGATTAACGCTCCAGAAGAATAATTAGTCAATACTAAGTCAATAGTTGAAGGATTACCTCTCGTTGAGTTAGGAAAATAAGGTGGTGAATTAGGGTTGCATAGAGAAAAGTTACTATTTATTAATTTGTTATGCAAAATTTTATCCCAAGCATTATTTGTACTACAGTTCCAGTTTGTATGACGTGAATTAAAATCTCCCACATGATTGAATATTGTTAAAAACTTCTAAATTATTTTTAAATTTATTACTTATATTTTTATTTAAGTTTCCGACATTAAAAGAAGTAGAAAAGATTTTTAGGTTCACGTAATCATATATATAATACACAAAGGTTGGCGAGAACCTTGCCAACATGTAAAAAATTTTGCACAACAAAATTATTATAAATGTACTTCACACAATAAATATTGATGTCACATAACATTAAATTTATTATTATGCATCCCATGCACTAAAAAATTAAGTTATAACGAAGAAGAGTGTAGTAGAGTAGACTGTGTCAACTCAGGAATACACGTATGACCGCAATATAAACATTATAACACCCGGTTTATGTGTAGTGTAATTCTCATATAAAAGAAGGAGTTTAACAAAACACAAACCGATTTTTTAAGAAATAGTGGTAAGCAGATAAGGGAACCAAAACGTTTAATTTGAATTATGAGTGTAGTATAGATTAGTACCACGGGCTGTCTATTTTTGTGGTACGATTTTAGTCTTACACAATAAAAACATATCATATAATTTATTAGTTATTTTATAAAGCGTCAAATTTGGAACTGCTATATGTACATAAACTTGACAGTTGCGAATTAAAAAGATTTTTTCTCTATTTTTAACTGAAAGAAAGTCAACAATAGCTTTAATTGTTTAAATGCTTTGAAATACAAATAAAGCAGTTGCAAATTTTGTCGTTTTATAAAATTAAAAATCAATTCTGTGATATGTTTTCATTGTGTAAGACTAATAATGGTCTGTCAATATTTTTTATTGTGTAAAACAAAAGGACAATTTTATTTAAGACTATTAATCGAGTCAGTTGTGAGTAATGTCGTTTTCGATTGGTTTTGTGATATTCAGAGTGCTTTTGTTTCTCCAATCGTAAATGAAAATAGAGTTACTCTTTTTTTGTTTGGATTAGTGTGTATACTTTTTAATATTTTAATTTATTTGTTATGACTTTTAATAAAACTGACGAATGTCGAACAAATACTTAGAAAAAAAGAGTAAGTCTGAGAAAAAATCTAAATTTACTCTAAAAAAAAATTTACCTTTTTTTGTGCCAATCGAAAATAAAACCACTTTAGAGTTAATCTAGCATAACTTTTTTTACCCTAGATTAACTCTTTTTTTTACTCTTTATTAACTTTTTTTTTACTCTTTTTGCCTATCGAAAAGGACATAATATTAAATAAAATTGTACTTTTGCCTTATACAGAAATTGTATTAACATCTATGTAGCGTTACAAGAAAAATGAAACGTACTATAAAATTTTTTACTGAACGAATTGTATTGTGCAACGATTTTCCACTGACGTTTAAGTTTTACATTTTAATGTAAAAAGTGTTTGATTCCATTATTTTCTGATAATTTTTGAAAGTAAAGCATTTCTTACAAAATTTTAAATATTAATTATTTAAAAAATAAAAAATATAAGATTAAAAATAACAAACGCATTTGATTAATTTTAAAAATTTGATTTTTAACAATATTTAAAATAAAAGAATAATAAGAATAGAAATAGAATTATAGAAATAATTTTGAA
This sequence comes from Dolichopus griseipennis, assembly GCA_963082915.1. Lineage (NCBI taxonomy): Eukaryota > Metazoa > Arthropoda > Insecta > Diptera > Dolichopodidae > Dolichopus > Dolichopus griseipennis. Next base: position 132,066,602 of record OY720441.1, read on the forward strand.
TACAATAGAAATTTTCCATTGTGTCCATAATTTAAATAAAATAAAAATATACCAAAAGTCACTCAAAATCAAATGTCATTTAAATTTGCTTCAGTACAACAATTTAGCGCTAGATGCTACACCGCTGCGATTCAGTGTAGCGCTACTTCATTCTGAACGCGACTATTGCTTAAATTTTTCCCAACATTTTTTACATCAAAAAAAGTGTAAAAAACAAATATATTATCAGAGTAGGTTACATGCAAAAAAAATAAAACTTAAAAAAGACATTTTATCAGTGGTGTTGGGTTTTTCGTTGTTTATTTTGAATATTACAAAAAGATGAGTCATATAATGAATTATTTTGAATTTGATATACATATATTTATTTTTTTTAAATATTTTTAATAAAGTACAATATCTTAATTGCAATGTTTTATTTTTTAAAAACGAAAACCAATCAAACTACTAATATACAAATATATAAGCGAGACTTAGATATTTCTTAATTACAATAAATTTTCATACACTCTAATTCGATCATCAATTGTATTAACAGAACAAAAACAAATATGTATTTGAAATAGAATATAGAGATAAATATAAAAACAAGATCAATATGAATTTAATTTTTTTTATTTTTGTTAAAATTGTAATAGGAAAGCAGGTATGATATCCAAAATAACTTTAAAGTAATAAAAAGATTAAGTTTTTAGTTTCTCACTAATCAAATTGGTAGCACATTCGAAAATAAATTTTTAAAAACCTCAATTTTTATTATGTTTTTTTACAATATTTATATAAAACGTAATTTACAAATTTGTCGCATGGTTAATAAATTTTCTAAAGTAACTCGATATTACAAAGTACTTCAAAATGTCAGTATTTGGTATCTAATGCTAGAATAGATAAAATACTTTAGCAAAAATGCCTAGAAAAACCTGTGCAATTGCAGAGGGGTACTACTAGTTTATATTAAGTTCTATACTTCTATCTACCTATTGTTTAAAAAATTTTTGTTTTAAGAAGAGGAAGACTAGAATGTTTGATTGATTTATTAACTAATAAAGCTACCCCACCTCCTCCTTTTGAGCCTTCTCTATCATTTCTATAAATATGAAAATTATTAGCATAAAATTTATTATCTTTTAACCAGGTTTCACATAAAGCGGCAATATGTATGTTCTCATTTTCTAAAACATGAAACAATTCAATTTGTTTACACTTATATGTAATGCTTTGAGCATTCCGAAACAATACATTTATATGGTTATTATGGACCATTATTGACATGATTATTATTACTATTATTACAGACATATTTAAAAATTGTATCAGCGGTAACATTAATCTGTTCTGTTTTATTTTTACAATTAACTATATTTGTGAGTAATTCACTAAAAATTTTCAATATTTCTTGATAGGAAAATAAATTGTTGCTGTTATTATAATTGTTATTGTTGCTACTATTACTATATGATATTATATATGGAATATTTTTTTAGTATTGTTGTTAGCGGCGTTGGCTATAACGCTTGCATATGATTGCATATTCATACCTGATTTTACATGTTGAAACATAGAATTAACTTGTCGCTGCTTGTGTGTTTGAGTAGTAAATTTGTTGCGAGAGAGATTATTTGCTGATTATTATCTTCATCTAGAGATGAAGGTGAAAAATTACTTAAGTGAGATTGCTAATTTTGAATGATATTTGTTAAATTAATTTTTATCAAGAGAATACTATGCAATAAAGTAAAATTAAAATGAAATGTGTGTAAGTACGTATTTAAACAATATTTTATTTAATAAAAACACAAAATTTTAATGTTAACACTCTAGCATTTAATAGTAAACTCGTGAACGTTCCAATTATGCACATGGGTTAACTAGTATTGAAAGGATGACGGGGACTGCATATGGACGAAATCGTACCATGGTTTCAGGTTCTGGAACCTTTGAAAATTATAAGGGCTGACAAGCATTTATCTTAAAAACTCAATAATTCAAAAACTAATGACGCTATTTTAATGAAATTTAAATTCTAGGTTACTAGCAATAAAAGTACCATAGCAATAAGTTCTGGTCGAGTTAGGACAATGAGTTGGGATCTAGAAGCTTTTGATCGAATTGAGGCCGAATGAGTATAATTTCGAAACCAAAGAAGATAGAACCTTAAATTTTGGGAACAGGTTTTTCTTCTTATTTGTTTTGTGTGCGTGAAATTTTAAATGAATTGAAATAGCGGTTTGCGTGCCACCCCCACTACACCCAAGACCACAAAGCATATATTCAAAATTAATACAGATATATACTTCACATTTAAAACACTATTTCCTATTTCCGTTCTTATTTAACACTTTTATTTTTTAAATGGCTAAGAATTTACTATAAAACATATTGTGTGTTATATTTTATAAATTAAAAACCAAATATTTTTTTAAAAAACGACGAAATTTTTTTTTTTTAATTTTTATTACATTATATCTATATTTTATTGAATTATTACCATAGGTAATATATAATTAAGACATTGTGTACGATACTTAACTTGTAAAGTTAATTTTTATATTTAAATGAATTATATGAAAAGTTCTAACTTTGTCATTGAATTTTGGAAATACATTTATTGCATATTTTGATTATTAAATTTTGTGATAAATAGCTAATGAAAGTATTAATGGTTTTAAGTAACTATAAAAACCATCAAATTATATAAACTTTTATATTTATATTATTACAAATTCATAATTCTTTCGAATACCTTTGAATTTAGTTATATAAAATATTAAAAAATAAGTAAATTAAGTGAATAAATTTAAAATTGAAATAATTAATAAAGGGTACTAAATCATTCAACAGTAAATGCACTACAGCTAAAAATCCTGAAAAGAAGTAATTGCCGCATGTCTGTACAATTTTATTGAATTGAATAAAAAGTTTTAAATATGTAATTTTGTAGTTGCATTTAACGAATCAATTTATTTCAAGTTTATTTGTTGTTTAATATTTTTAAATAGATAAATTAGTAATAATTTTTAATATTTTTGAATTGATGTTTTTAGTATTATAAAGCTAATTTCCGTAGCTATATATTACGATTAAACTAATAAAAGCTTTTATGGATTTAAAATGACTAATGGACTTCCCATTAAATTTGAAACAAATAGGTGTAAGGTATTTCTAAGTCGGTTGCATCGACTAACTGTTTCTTTACTTGTTAAGATTTTTGTAGACATCCATTGATTATGCCTTCTAGTTCTAATATTCTTAACAATTGAACACCTTTCTTTTACAGTACTTATTAATTCAACCAGTTCCTCCACATTTTCGTAATCTTGATTACGTAAATAATTTTCCATTCATTTTAAGATCTGATAGTACAGGATCAAAAATTGTAGCTCAATGTGCTGTAACTCTAGTCGCATTATCAAGATCAATAATATTTTTACATGAACTGAATTGACATACAGCATGTCTCGATACCATCCGTTTTACTCTCTGAATCAATGTTTGTATCACCAATTAATATTATATTTTTACACAAACAATTGGTCTAAGGACTCTATAAATGCATCATTGTTCGCATTCGGTCTTTTATAGCATACCGCAATTTTGATAATAGGCTTAGTATTTTCTAAAGAAATTACAATAGTATTGAATAAACTCGATGTCTCTAAAATTTTATAACTAATACTTTCTTTTACATATATTGCAGCTCCACCTCCTAAGCTCAAATTATCTGCTCCTCTGATCTGCAGGAATATTAAAGTATTTTTCCTCATCAGAATATAACCATTTTTCATCAACTATGTTATGTCAACACCAGTTTTAATTTTTATAAATGCTTTTATAAATTGAAATAAGATTTTTTCTTAGAGTTCTAGAATTTAAGTGCACAATTTTGATATTAAGTAGTTTATCTAACATTATGGTTTTCCTATCATATAGTTTTGCTACGATTCTCTTATTTTGTGCAAATGTTCTCTATATTTATTATCTATATGCCTCCTGAAAATAGTCAGATCTTGTAATACTTCTTTTCTCGATAGTCCTGTAGATTCATGGTATTTATAATATAGTTTAGAGAATTCTTGGAAATTGTTTGCTAATCCTTCTTGATGTATAAGTACTTTCAGGCTAGTCTGTGTCATACCCTCATAGCAAATGTCATCATGATCATCTTCATTCTACCTTTGTTGTGCACACACCGGTATAAAACGGTTTCTGGAGAATTTAATAATAATATTTTTAATATTTTTCTTTTTTTTTCAACAATTTCAATTCATTTGTAGTAATTAATTCTAAAAATAAATTCACTGTGTTAATATCTTTATTTTAATTAAATTACTTACTTAATTGGATTCTTATTTTACTTTTACCATTCTAATTTTAATTTAAAATATTTTAATTTTTTATTCTGTTGTGATGGTGTTTTGTTGTGTTTAAATTATTTCTCTCAATTATTGGATTTTCAAGCCGCACTTCCAATGGTGACAACATAAGTATTTTTGTTTTCATTTTTATTATATTATTTTATTTTCTTTTCTATATTATTTGATAAAAAATATTCTAACTAAACAAAACTTTCACACAATTTAACAGATTTTTAATCTATTATGAATATTTATTTTTTTTTTTCATAATATACATTTGATTAATTTTAAATTTCTCATTCATCTCCTGGCAGTAAACAAAACAAATATTTTATCCATCTCCCTTCCTCTTGTGTATTGGTGCTTTAATTTTATTCTTTCTAGACTCTCAATCTTTTATATTTTTATTTTCCACTTTAATTGTATTGATAATTGGAGATTAGATTAGACTAAAATTACTGCAAATAATTTTATATGTTGATCTCTTTTTTATTAACTTAAATAAATTAATACTCATTATGCTATATTAACATTAAATTTTTTTTTTTTCAAACATAAATTTTTTATATTAAAATCTAAATTACATTTGGTTTTACTTTGTGTGAGTTTGCGACTGTAACTTCGTTCAATAAGAACACATATAGTGTTTCGCCACTATATCGTGCAAGATAAAAACTGTTGAATTTTGATATAAGTCGTTTTGTCACTTCAAGTAAAATAAAATTAGGCGGTATAAATCATTAATTAAGGAGGACAAATCTTACATACATATATTTTTAATTTTTGTTTTATTTTATCTTTTTAATTTTAAATTCAATATAAATTGCTTACACTTTCGAATTAATTTTAAAAATTTCTGTTTTTGTTTTAGGCAAAAGAACCTAATTGACCGTATTTAGAATTTAAAAATTTTTTTTTTATTTTTTTTTGTTATTTTGTTTTTTTTTTTTTAACTAAAATCTAAAGCTACCTTAAACTAAAACTTTAACTACGATATTTATAACATGAATTTACTTAATCATGAGAACCTACACATGCAGTATTTGTTTAATAAAGATTGCGGATAAGAACATTTTCTTAATATCTGCTTTTGTTTTCTGAATATCTGTTGCTTTTATTGTACTTGTTAATTAAATCGAATAAAAATTTAACTTGCGAGAGTTTGTGTAACTTAACTGTCGAGAAGAAAAATGGGAGATTATGTATAAGTTTAAGAACCTGGTTTTGTTTTACTTGAAGCCGTTTTATATGGGTTATAGCGCACTTACTCCAAATTTCGCATCCGTATAACATTACACTTAAAAAGATTTGTTTAAAAATTATAATTTTATTATCAATGCAGAGTTTAGATTTCCGATGAATTAGAGGGTATAGTGCTTTAATTAATTTATTACATTTTGCTATTGTTTTATCGATTTGAGGTCTATAAATCGATATAAATTCCTAAATATTTAACTAATTTCAGCCATGGAATATCGTTACTGTCTAGATGTAGATTTCTGCTGGGAACTAGTGAAGGTTTTCTATTTCTAATAAAAAATATAGCTTGGGTTTTTTGAGTGTTAACTTTTCATTTAAAAAAGTATTTATTTATTATACAAAATGCATTTACTAGATTGAGTAGGATCTTTGTTGTATTTTTTGAATAAGTTAAATTAGCCGTATCATCATCATATAATCCAGTATCACAGAATGGTAATTTAGGAAAGTCTAAAATAAATATATTGTATAAGATAGGAGATAAAACAGAACCTTAAGGAGTTCCTGCATCTACATTAAAACATTTGCTTTTTTCATTAGCAAGCGATATAAAATATTTCCGAGTACATAGAAAGTTCTTTATTATTTTAATTAAGAATATTGGGAAATTTAAACACATACATTTATGAATTAGTCCATCATGCCAAACCGAATTGAAAGTTTTTTCAATGTCAAGAATTATCATTCCTGTGGATTCCTGTGCCATTTTTATTTTGAAAACTATTTTTGATTTTGTTATCAATTCTAGCCACAAGTAGAGTGTTCGGCTCGGAAACAGAACTGTTCTATTGGAATCAAGGAGTTATTATTAACATGATTGATTATTTTATCTTTTAGGCATATTTCGAAAATCTTACTCAGCATTTGGGTCTGTAGTTGTTTAGATAAGATTTTGTTTTATTAGGCTTACTTCCTGGTGTAATAGATGCAGTTTTTCATGTAACTTGAAAATATCCAATCTTCAAGCACGCATTTAATATTTTGCAAAGGTATACTAAAGCCTTTTTTTCAAGGTTTTTTAACAATATATTTTTGATGTTATCAGGCCCTGGCGCTTTTCTGTTTTTTAGCGAATGGATTTGATTTTTTATTTTTTTGACAGAAATGTATTCAATTGAATGAATAGGTTGATTTTCTATTAAGTTTATTGAATCAGAAACAAGTTTGTTTATTTGGGCACAACTGTAGTTTGAAGTAAGTTTGTGGTTATTTGAAAATATTTCCTAATAAATTGGCCTTTTCAGAATTTGTGAATGCAGTGATATTCCCGCTTTTGAGTGTGATATTCCAGAGTTTTTATTACTCAGGGTTTTAGTTAATTTCCAGAATGGTTTGCAATTTTCTTTTCAAATTACTTATTTGATTTGCGAATGTATTGCTATGCCCTTCAATTATCTTTCCTTGATTTTATCGTTGATATAAAGCGCGGGTCTTAAAAATAAAATTTCTTGTTCTCTGCCAAATGCGCCTTTAATCATTTCTTTGACTTATTAATTGCTGAATAACATTAGATATTAGATAATTCTTTTTTTTATTGTGTTAGAGTAAAAATCATTTTTTACGTTTTTTATAGAATTATTTTCAACGATTGGATTTTCCAAGTTCGTTAAATGCTTTATAATATTTACTTTAGCTGATAGTATGTTCTTAAATTTTATCCAATTTGCTTTGTTGTAATTTAGAATGAATGAAAGTTTTAGTTATTGGAACTTTGTTAATTTAGAAAACTACGGGTAAATGGTCAGAATTTAGTTTATTTATAGTTAGAGGAGATTAACGCTCCAGAAGAATAATTAGTCAATACTAAGTCAATAGTTGAAGGATTACCTCTCGTTGAGTTAGGAAAATAAGGTGGTGAATTAGGGTTGCATAGAGAAAAGTTACTATTTATTAATTTGTTATGCAAAATTTTATCCCAAGCATTATTTGTACTACAGTTCCAGTTTGTATGACGTGAATTAAAATCTCCCACATGATTGAATATTGTTAAAAACTTCTAAATCATTTTTAAATTTATTACTTATATTTTTATTTAAGTTTCCGACATTAAAAGAAGTAGAAAAGATTTTTAGGTTCACGTAATCATATATATAATACACAAAGGTTGGCGAGAACCTTGCCAACATGTAAAAAATTTTGCACAACAAAATTATTATAAATGTACTTCACACAATAAATATTGATGTCACATAACATTAAATTTATTATTATGCATCCCATACACTAAAAAATTAAGTTATAACGAAGAAGAGTGTAGTAGAGTAGACTGTGTCAACTCAGGAATACACGTATGACCGCAATATAAACATTATAACACCCGGTTTATGTGTAGTGTAATTCTCATATAAAAGAAGGAGTTTAACAAAACACAAACCGATTTTTTAAGAAATAGTGGTAAGCAGATAAGGGAACCAAAACGTTTAATTTGAATTATGAGTGTAGTATAGAATAGTACCACGGGCTGTCTATTTTTGTGGTACGATTTTAGTCTTACACAATAAAAACATATCATATAATTTATTAGTTATTTTATAAAGCGTCAAATTTGAAACTGCTATATGTACATAAACTTGACAGTTGCGAATTAAAAAGATTTTTTCTCTATTTTTAACTGAAAGAAAGTCAACAATAGCTTTAATTGTTTAAATGCTTTGAAATACAAATAAAGCAGTTGCAAATTTTGTCGTTTTATAAAATTAAAAATCAATTCTGTGATATGTTTTCATTGTGTAAGACTAATAATGGTCTGTCAATATTTTTTATTGTGTAAAACAAAAGGACAATTTTATTTAAGACTATTAATCGAGTCAGTTGTGAGTAATGTCGTTTTCGATTGGTTTTGTGATATTCAGAGTGCTTTTGTTTCTCCAATCGTAAATGAAAATAGAGTTACTCTTTTTTTGTTTGGATTAGTGTTTATACTTTTTAATATTTTAATTTATTTGTTATGACTTTTAATAAAACTGACGAATGTCGAACAAATACTTAGAAAAAAAGAGTAAGTCTGAGAAAAAATCTAGATTTACTCTAAAAAAAAATTTACCTTTTTTTGTGCCAATCGAAAATAAAACCACTTTAGAGTGAATCTAGCATAACTTTTTTTACTCTAGATTAACTCTTTTTTTTACTCTTTATTAACTTTTTTTTTACTCTTTTTGCCTATCGAAAAGGACATAAATTTAAATAAAATTGTACTTTTGTCTTATACAGAAATTGTATTAACATCTATGTAGCGTTACAAGAAAAATGAAACGTACTATAAAATTTTTTACTGAACGAATTGTATTGTGCAACGATTTTCCACTGACGTTTAAGTTTTACATTTTAATGTAAAAAGTGTTTGATTCCATTATTTTCTGATAATTTTTGAAAGTAAAGCATTTCTTACAAAATTTTAAATATTAATTAATTAAAAAATAAAAAATATAAGATTAAAAATAACAAACGCATTTGATTAATTTTAAAAATTTGATTTTTAACAATATTTAAAATAAAAGAATAATAAGAATAGAAATAGAATTATAGAAATAATTTTGAATACAATAGAAATTTTCCATTGTGTCCATAATTTAAATAAAATAAAAATATACCAAATGTCACTCAAAATCAAATGTCATTTAAATTTGCTTCAGTACAACAATTTAGCGCTAGATGCTACACCGCTGCGATTCAGTGTAGCGCTACTTCATTCTGAACGCGACTATTGCTTAAATTTTTCCCAACATTTTTTACATCAAAAAAAGTGTAAAAAACAAATATATTATCAGAGTAGGTTACATGCAAAAAAAATAAAACTTAAAAAAGACATTTTATCAGTGGTGTTGGGTTTTTCGTTGTTTATTTTGAATATTACAAAAACATGAGTCATATAATGAATTATTTTGAATTTGATATACATATATTTATTTTTTTTAAATATTTTTAATAAAGTACAATATCTTAATTGCAATGTTTTATTTTTTAAAAACGAAAACCAATCAAACTACTAATATACAAATATATAAGCGAGACTTAGATATTTCTCATTACAATAAATTTTCATACACTCTAATTCGATCATCAATTGTATTAACAGAACAAAAACATATATGTATTTGAAATAGAATATAGAGATAAATATAAAAACAAGATCAATATGAATTTAATTTTTTTTATTTTTGTTAAAATTGTAATAGGAAAGCAGGTATGATATCCAAAATAACTTTAAAGTAATAAAAAGATTAAGTTTTTAGTTTCTCACTAATCAAATTGGTAGCACATTCGAAAATAAATTTTTAAAAACCTCAATTTTTATTATGTTTTTTTACAATATTTATATAAAACGTAATTAACAAATTTGTCGCATGGTTAATAAATTTTCTAAAGTAACTCGATATTACAAAGTACTTCAAAATGTCAGTATTTGGTATCTAATGCTAGAATAGATAAAATACTTTAGCAAAAATGCCTAGAAAAACCTGTGCAATTTATACTTCTATCTACCTATTGTTTAAAAAATTTTTGTTTTAAGAAGAGGAAGACTAGAATGTTTGATTGATTTATTAACTAATAAAGCTACCCCACCTCCTCCTTTTGAGCCTTCTCTATCATTTCTATAAATATGAAAATTATTAGCATAAAATTTATTATCTTTTAACCAGGTTTCACATAAAGCGGCAATATGTATGTTCTCATTTTCTAAAACATGAAACAATTCAATTTGTTTACACTTATATGTAATGCTTTGAGCATTCCGAAACAATACATTTATATGGTTATTATGGACCATTATTGACATGATTATTATTACTATTATTACAGACATATTTAAAAATTGTATCAGCGGTAACATTAATCTGTTCTGTTTTATTTTTACAATTAACTATATTTGTGAGTAATTCACTAAAAATTTTCAATATTTCTTGATAGGAAAATAAATTGTTGCTGTTATTATAATTGTTATTGTTGCTACTATTACTATATGATATTATATATGGAATATTTTTTTAGTATTGTTGTTAGCGGCGTTGGCTATAACGCTTGCATATGATTGCATATTCATACCTGATTTTACATGTTGAAACATAGAATTAACTTGTCGCTGCTTGTGTGTTTGAGTAGTAAATTTGTTGCGAGAGAGATTATTTGCTGATTATTATCTTCATCTAGAGATGAAGGTGAAAAATTACTTAAGTGAGATTGCTAATTTTGAATGATATTTGCTAAATTAATTTTTATCAAGAGAATACTATACAATAAAGTAAAATTAAAATGAAATGTGTGTAAGTACGTATTTAAACAATATTTTATTTAATAAAAACACAAAATTTTAATGTTAACACTCTAGCATTTAATAGTAAACTCGTGAACGTTCCAATTATGCACATGGGTTAACTAGTATTGAAAGGATGACGGGGACTGCATATGGACGAAATCGTACCATGGTTTCGGGTTCTGGAACCTTTGAAAATTATAAGGGCTGACAAGCATTTATCTTAAAAACTCAATAATTCAAAAACTAATGACGCTATTTTAATGAAATTTAAATTCTAGGTTACTAGCAATAAAAGTACCATAGCAATAAGTTCTGATCGAGTTAGGACAATGAGTTGGGATCTAGAAGCTTTTGATCGAATTGAGGCCGAATGAGTATAATTTCGAAACCAAAGAAGATAGAACCTTTTGAAATTTTAAATGAATTGAAATAGCGGTTTGCGTGCCACCCCCACTACACCCAACACCACAAAGCATATATTCAAAATTAATACAGATATATACTTCACATTTAAAACACTATTTCCTATTTCCGTTCTTATTTAACACTTTTATTTTTTAAATGGCTAAGAATTTACTATAAAACATATTGTGTGTTATATTTTATAAATTAAAAACCAAATATTTTTTTAAAAAACGACGAAATTTTTTTTTTTTTAATTTTTATTACATTATATCTATATTTTATTGAATTATTACCATAGGTAATATATAATTAAGACATTGTGTACGATACTTAACTTGTAAAGTTAATTTTTATATTTAAATGAATTATATGAAAAGTTCTAACTTTGTCATTGAATTTTGGAAATACATTTATTGCATATTTTGATTATTAAATTTTGTGATAAATAGCTAATGAAAGTATTAATGGTTTTAAGTAACTATAAAAACCATCAAATTATATAAACTTTTATATTTATATTATTACAAATTCATATTTCTTTCGAATACCTTTGAATTTAGTTATATAAAATATTAAAAAATAAGTAAATTAAGAGAATAAATTTAAAATTGAAATAATTAATAAAGGGTACTAAATCATTGAACAGTAAATGCACTCCAGCTAAAAATCCTGAAAAGAAGTAATTGCCGCATGTCTGTACAATTTTATTGAATTGAATAAAAAGTTTTAAATATGTAATTTTGTAGTTGCATTTAACGAATCAATTTATTTCAAGTTTATTTGTTGTTTAATATTTTTAAATAGATAAATTAGTAATAATTTTTAATTTTTTGAATTGATGTTTTTAGTATTATAAAGCTAATTTCGGTAGCTATATATTACGATTAAACTAATAAAAGCTTTTATGGATTTAAAATGACTAATGGACTTCCCATTAAATTTGAAACAAATAGGTGTAAGGTATTTCTAAGTCGGTTGCACCGACTAACTGTTTCTTTACTTGTTAAGATTTTTGTAGACATCCATTGATTATGCCTTCTAGTTCTAATATTCTTAACAATTGAACACCTTTCTTTTACAGTACTTATTAATTCAACCAGTTCCTCCACATTTTCGTAATCTTGATTACGTAAATAATTTTCCATTCATTTTAAGATCTGATAGTACAGGATCAAAAATTGTAGCTCAATGTGCTGTAACTCTAGTCGCATTATCAAGATCAATAATATTTTTACATGAACTGAATTGACATACAGCATGTCTCGATACCATCCGTTTTACTCTCTGAATCAATGTTTGTATCACCAATTAATATTATATTTTTACACAAACAATTGGTCTAAGGACTCTATAAATGCATCATTGTTCGCATTCGGTCTTTTATAGCATACCGCAATTTTGATAATAGGCTTAGTATTTTCTAAAGAAATTACAATAGTATTGAATAAACTCGATGTCTCTAAAATTTTATAACTAATACTTTCTTTTACATATATTGCAGCTCCACCTCCTAAGCTCAAATTATCTGCTCCTCTGATCTGCAGGAATATTAAAGTATTTTTCCTCATCAGAATATAACCATTTTTCATCAACTATGTTATGTCAACACCAGTTTTAATTTTTATAAATGCTTTTATAAATTGAAATAAGATTTTTTCTTAGAGTTCTAGAATTTAAGTGCACAATTTTGATATTAAGTAGTTTATCTAACATTATGGTTTTCCTATCATATAGTTTTGCTACGATTCTCTTATTTTGTGCAAATGTTCTCTATATTTATTATCTATATGCCTCCTGAAAATAGTCAGATCTTGTAATACTTCTTTTCTCGATAGTCCTGTAGATTCATGGTATTTATAATATAGTTTAGAGAATTCTTGGAAATTGTTTGCTAATCCTTCTTGATGTATAAGTACTTTCAGGCTAGTCTGTGTCATACCCTCATAGCAAATGTCATCATGATCATCTTCATTCTACCTTTGTTATGCACACACCGGTATAAAACGGTTTCTGGAGAATTTAATAATAATATTTTTAATATTTTTCTTTTTTTTTCAACAATTTCAATTCATTTGTAGTAATTAATTCTAAAAATAAATTCACTGTGTTAATATCTTTATTTTAATTAAATTACTAATTCTAATTGGATTCTTATTTTACTTTTACCATTCTAATTTTAATTTAAAATATTTTAATTTTTTATTCTGTTGTGATGGTGTTTTGTTGTGTTTAAATTATTTCTCTCAATTATTGGATTTTCAAGCCGCACTTCCAATGGTGACAACATAAGTATTTTTGTTTTCATTTTTATTATATTATTTTATTTTCTTTTCTATATTATTTGATAAAAAATATTCTAACTAAACAAAACTTTCACACAATTTAACAGATTTTTAATCTATTATGAATATTTATTTTTTTTTTTCATAATATACATTTGATTAATTTTAACAACTTTGTTATAATTTCTAAAAGTTTCTATTAAATATAAGAACTTTATTTTATTTCCAAAATTAAAAATTTATTTTAATTTAAAACACGCGTCGGATTTGCTTTGTTTACAATTACATAATAACTTGTTAAATTTAATTTCTCATTCATCTCCTAGCAGTAAACAAAACAAATATTTTATCCATCTCCCTTCCTCTTGTGTATTGGTGCTTTAATTTTATTCTTTCTAGACTCTCAATCTTTTATATTTTTATTTTCCACTTTAATTGTATTGATAATTGGAGATTAGATTAGACTAAAATTACTGCAAATAATTTTATATGTTGATCTCTTTTTTATTAACTTAAATAAATTAATACTCATTATGCTATATTAACATTAAATTTTTTTTTTTTTCAAACATAATTTTTTTATATTAAAATCTAAATTACATTTGGTTTTACTTTGTGTGAGTTTGCGACTGTAACTTCGTTCAATAAGAACACATATAGTGTTTCGCCACTATATCGTGCAAGATAAAAACTGTTGAATTTTGATATAAGTCGTTTTGTCACTTCAAGTAAAATAAAATTAGGCGGTATAAATCATTAATTAAGGAGGACAAATCTTACATACATATATTTTTAATTTTTGTTTTATTTTATCTTTTTAATTTTAAATTCAATATAAATTGCTTACACTTTCGAATTAATTTTAAAAATTTCTGTTTTTGTTTTAGGCAAAAGAACCTAATTGACCGTATTTAGAATTTAAAAATTTTTTTTTTATTTTTTTTTGTTATTTTGTTTTTTTTTTTTTAACTAAAATCTAAAGCTACCTTAAACTAAAACTTTAACTACGATTTTTATAACATGAATTTACTTAATCATGAGAACCTACACATGCAGTATTTGTTTAATAAAGATTGCGGATAAGAACATTTTCTTAATATCTGCTTTTGTTTTCTGAATATCTGTTGCTTTTATTGTACTTGTTAATTAAATCGAATAAAAATTTAACTTGCGAGAGTTTGTGTAACTTAACTGTCGAGAAGAAAAATGGGAGATTATGTATAAGTTTAAGAACCTGGTTTTGTTTTACTTGAAGCCGTTTTATATGGGTTATAGCGCACTTACTCCAAATTTCGCATCCGTATAACATTACACTTAAAAAGATTTGTTTAAAAATTATAATTTTATTATCAATGCAGAGTTTAGATTTCCGATGAATTAGAGGGTATAGTGCTTTAATTAATTTATTACATTTTGCTATTGTTTTATCGATTTGAGGTCTATAAATCGATATAAATTCCTAAATATTTAACTAATTTCAGCCATGGAATATCGTTACTGTCTAGATGTAGATTTCTGCTGGGAACTAGTGAAGGTTTTCTATTTCTAATAAAAAATATAGCTTGGGTTTTTTGAGTGTTAACTTTTCATTTAAAAAAGTATTTATTTATTATACAAAATGCATTTACTAGATTGAGTAGGATCTTTGTTGTATTTTTTGAATAAGTTAAAATAGCCGTATCATCATCATATAATCCAGTATCACAGATTGGTAATTTAGGAAAGTCTAAAATAAATATATTGTATAAGATAGGAGATAAAACAGAACCTTAAGGAGTTCCTGCATCTACATTAAAACATTTGCTTTTTTCATTAGCAAGCGATATAAAATATTTCCGAGTACATAGAAAGTTCTTTATTATTTTAATTAAGAATATTGGGAAATTTAAACACATACATTTATGAATTAGTCCATCATGCCAAACCGAATTGAAAGTTTTTTCAATATCAAGAATTATCATTCCTGTGGATTCCTGTGCCATTTTTATTTTGAAAACTATTTTTGATTTTGTTATCAATTCTAGCCACAAGTAGAGTGTTCGGCTCGGAAACAGAACTGTTCTATTGGAATCAAGGAGTTATTATTAACATGATTAATTATTTTATCTTTTAGGCATATTTCGAAAATCTTACTCAGCATTTGGGTCTGTAGTTGTTTAGATAAGATTTTGTTTTATTAGGCTTACTTCCTGGTGTAATAGATGCAGTTTTTCATGTAACTTGAAAATATCCAATCTTCAAGCACGCATTTAATATTTTGCAAAGGTATACTAAAGCCTTTTTTTCAAGGTTTTTTAACAATATATTTTTGATGTTATCAGGCCCTGGCGCTTTTCTGTTTTTTAGCGAATGGATTTGATTTTTTATTTTTTTGACAGAAATGTATTCAATTGAATGAATAGGTTGATTTTCTATTAAGTTTATTGAATCAGAAACAAGTTTGTTTATTTGAGCACAACTGTAGTTTGAAGTAAGTTTGTGGTTATTTGAAAATATTTCCTAATAAATTGGCCTTTTCAGAATTTGTGAATGCAGTGATATTCCCGCTTTTGAGTGTGATATTCCAGAGTTTTTATTACTCAGGGTTTTAGTTAATTTCCAGAAAGGTTTGCAATTTTCTTTTCAAATTACTTATTTGATTTGCGAATGTATTGCTATGCCCTTCAATTATCTTTCCTTGATTTTATCGTTGATATAAAGCGCGGGTCTTAAAAATAAAATTTCTTGTTCTCTGCCAAATGCGCCTTTAATCATTTCTTTGACTTATTAATTGCTGAATAACATTAGATATTAGATAATTCTTTTTTTTATTGTGTTAGAGTAAAAATCATTTTTTACGTTTTTTATAGAATTATTTTCAACGATTGGATTTTCCAAGTTCGTTAAATGCTTTATAATATTTACTTTAGCTGATAGTATGTTCTTAAATTTTATCCAATTTGCTTTGTTGTAATTTAGAATGAATGAAAGTTTTAGTTATTGGAACTTTGTTAATTTAGAAAACTACGGGTAAATGGTCAGAATTTAGTTTATTTATAGTTAGAGGAGATTAACGCTCCAGAAGAATAATTAGTCAATACTAAGTCAATAGTTGAAGGATTACCTCTCGTTGAGTTAGGAAAATAAGGTGGTGAATTAGGGTTGCATAGAGAAAAGTTACTATTTATTAATTTGTTATGCAAAATTTTATCCCAAGCATTATTTGTACTACAGTTTCAGTTTGTATGACGTGAATTAAAATCTCCCACATGATTGAATATTGTTAAAAACTTCTAAATCATTTTTAAATTTATTACTTATATTTTTATTTAAGTTTCCGACATTAAAAGAAGTAGAAAAGATTTTTAGGTTCACGTAATCATATATATAATACACAAAGGTTGGCGAGAACCTTGCCAACATGTAAAAAATTTTGCACAACAAAATTATTATAAATGTACTTCACACAATAAATATTGATGTCACATAACATTAAATTTATTATTATGCATCCCATACACTAAAAAATTAAGTTATAACGAAGAAGAGTGTAGTAGAGTAGACTGTGTCAACTCAGGAATACACGTATGACCGCAATATAAACATTATAACACCCGGTTTATGTGTAGTGTAATTCTCATATAAAAGAAGGAGTTTAACAAAACACAAACCGATTTTTTAAGAAATAGTGGTAAGCAGATAAGGGAACCAAAACGTTTAATTTGAATTATGAGTGTAGTATAGAATTATACCGCGGGCTGTCTATTTTTGTGGTACGATTTTAGTCTTACACAATAAAAACATATCATATAATTTATTAGTTATTTTATAAAGCGTCAAATTTGGAACTGCTATATGTACATAAACTTGACAGTTGCGAATTAAAAAGATTTTTTCTCTATTTTTAACTGAAAGAAAGTCAACAATAGCTTTAATTGTTTAAATGCTTTGAAATACAAATAAAGCAGTTGCAAATTTTGTCGTTTTATAAAATTAAAAATCAATTCTGTGATATGTTTTCATTGTGTAAGACTAATAATGGTCTGTCAATATTTTTTATTGTGTAAAACAAAAGGACAATTTTATTTAAGACTATTAATCGAGTCAGTTGTGAGTAATGTCGTTTTCGATTGGTTTTGTGATATTCAGAGTGCTTTTGTTTCTCCAATCGTAAATGAAAATAGAGTTACTCTTTTTTTGTTTGGATTAGTGTGTATACTTTTTAATATTTTAATTTATTTGTTATGACTTTTAATAAAACTGACGAATGTCGAACAAATACTTAGAAAAAAAGAGTAAGTCTGAGAAAAAATCTAGATTTACTCTAAAAAAAAATTTACCTTTTTTTGTGCCAATCGAAAATAAAACCACTTTAGAGTGAATCTAGCATAACTTTTTTTACTCTAGATTAACTCTTTTTTTTACTCTTTATTAACTTTTTTTTTACTCTTTTTGCCTATCGAAAAGGACATAAATTTAAATAAAATTGTACTTTTGTCTTATACAGAAATTGTATTAACATCTATGTAGCGTTACAAGAAAAATGAAACGTACTATAAAATTTTTTACTGAACGAATTGTATTGTGCAACGATTTTCCACTGACGTTTAAGTTTTACATTTTAATGTAAAAAGTGTTTGATTCCATTATTTTCTGATAATTTTTGAAAGTAAAGCATTTCTTACAAAATTTTAAATATTAATTAATTAAAAAATAAAAAATATAAGATTAAAAATAACAAACGCATTTGATTAATTTTAAAAATTTGATTTTTAACAATATTTAAAATAAAAGAATAATAAGAATAGAAATAGAATTATAGAAATAATTTTGAATACAATAGAAATTTTCCATTGTGTCCATAATTTAAATAAAATAAAAATATACCAAAAGTCACTCAAAATCAAATGTCATTTAAATTTGCTTCAGTACAACAATTTAGCGCTAGATGCTACACCGCTGCGATTCAGTGTAGCGCTACTTCATTCTGAACGCGACTATTGCTTAAATATTTCCCAACATTTTTTACATCAAAAAAAGTGTAAAAAACAAATATATTATCAGAGTAGGTTACATGCAAAAAAAATAAAACTTAAAAAAGACATTTTATCAGTGGTGTTGGGTTTTTCGTTGTTTATTTTGAATATTACAAAAAGATGAGTCATATAATGAATTATTTTGAATTTGATATACATATATTTATTTTTTTTAAATATTTTTAATAAATTGTACTTTGCAATGTTTTATTTTTTAAAAACGAAAACCAATCAAACTACTAATATACAAATATATAAGCGAGACTTAGATATTTCTCATTACAATAAATTTTCATACACTCTAATTCGATCATCAATTGTATTGACAGAACAAAAACAAATATGTATTTGAAATAGAATATAGAGATAAATATAAAAACAAGATCAATATGAATTTAATTTTTTTTATTTTTGTTAAAATTGTAATAGGAAAGCAGGTATGATATCCAAAATAACTTTAAAGTAATAAAAAGATTAAGTTTTTAGTTTCTCACTAATCAAATTGGTAGCACATTCGAAAATAAATTTTTAAAAACCTCAATTTTTATTATGTTTTTTTACAATATTTATATAAAACGTAATTTACAAATTTGTCGCATGGTTAATAAATTTTCTAAAGTAACTCGATATTACAAAGTACTTCAAAATGTCAGTATTTGGTATCTAATGCTAGAATAGATAAAATACTTTAGCAAAAATGCCTAGAAAAACCTGTGCAATTTATACTTCTATCTACCTATTGTTTAAAAAATTTTTGTTTTAAGAAGAGGAAGACTAGAATGTTTGATTGATTTATTAACTAATAAAGCTACCCCACCTCCTCCTTTTGAGCCTTCTCTATCATTTCTATAAATATGAAAATTATTAGCATAAAATTTATTATCTTTTAACCAGGTTTCACATAAAGCGGCAATATGTATGTTCTCATTTTCATGAAACAATTCAATTTGTTTACACTTATATGTAATGCTTTGAGCATTCCGAAACAATACATTTATATGGTTATTATGGACCATTATTGACATGATTATTATTACTATTATTACAGACATATTTAAAAATTGTATCAGCGGTAACATTAATCTGTTCTGTTTTATTTTTACAATTAACTATATTTGTGAGTAATTCACTAAAAATTTTCAATATTTCTTGATAGGAAAATAAATTGTTGCTGTTATTATAATTGTTATTGTTGCTACTATTACTATATGTTATTATATATGGAATATTTTTTTAGTATTGTTGTTAGCGGCGTTGGCTATAACGCTTGCATATGATTGCATATTCATACCTGATTTTACATGTTGAAACATAGAATTAACTTGTCGCTGCTTGTGTGTTTGAGTAGTAAATTTGTTGCGAGAGAGATTATTTGCTGATTATTATCTTCATCTAGAGATGAAGGTGAAAAATTACTTAAGTGAGATTGCTAATTTTGAATGATATTTGTTAAATTAATTTTTATCAAGAGAATACTATGCAATAAAGTAAAATTAAAATGAAATGTGTGTAAGTACGTATTTAAACAATATTTTATTTAATAAAAACACAAAATTTTAATGTTAACACTCTAGCATTTAATAGTAAACTCGTGAACGTTCCAATTATGCACATGGGTTAACTAGTATTGAAAGGATGACGGGGACTGCATATGGACGAAATCGTACCATGCGGTTTCGGGTTCTGGAACCTTTGAAAATTATAAGGGCTGACAAGCATTTATCTTAAAAACTCAATAATTCAAAAACTAATGACGCTATTTTAATGAAATTTAAATTCTAGGTTACTAGCAATAAAAGTACCATAGCAATAAGTTCTGGTCGAGTTAGGACAATGAGTTGGGATCTAGAAGCTTTTGATCGAATTGAGGCCGAATGAGTATAATTTCGAAACCAAAGAAGATAGAACCTTAAATTTCGGGAACAGGTTTTTCTTCTTATTTGTTTTGTGTGCGTGAAATTTTAAATGAATTGAAATAGCGGTTTGCGTGCCACCCCCACTACACCCAAGACCACAAAGCATATATTCAAAATTAATACAGATATATACTTCACATTTAAAACACTATTTCCTATTTCCGTTCTTATTTAACACTTTTATTTTTTAAATGGCTAAGAATTTACTATAAAACATATTGTGTGTTATATTTTATAAATTAAAAACCAAATATTTTTTTAAAAAACGACGAAATTTTTTTTTTTTAATTTTTATTACATTATATCTATATTTTATTGAATTATTACCATAGGTAATATATAATTAAGACATTGTGTACGATACTTAACTTGTAAAGTTAATTTTTATATTTAAATGAATTATATGAAAAGTTCTAACTTTGTCATTGAATTTTGGAAATACATTTATTGCATATTTTGATTATTAAATTTTGTGATAAATAGCTAATGAAAGTATTAATGGTTTTAAGTAACTATAAAAACCATCAAATTATATAAACTTTTATATTTATATTATTACAAATTCATATTTCTTTCGAATACCTTTGAATTTAGTTATATAAAATATTAAAAAATAAGTAAATTAAGAGAATAAATTTAAAATTGAAATAATTAATAAAGGGTACTAAATCATTGAACAGTAAATGCACTACAGCTAAAAATCCTGAAAAGAAGTAATTGCTGCATGTCTGTACAATTTTATTGAATTGAATAAAAAGTTTTAAATATGTAATTTTGTAGTTGCATTTAACGAATCAATTTATTTCAAGTTTATTTGTTGTTTAATATTTTTAAATAGATAAATTAGTAATAATTTTTAATATTTTTGAATTGATGTTTTTAGTATTATAAAGCTAATTTCGGTAGCTATATATTACGATTAAACTAATAAAAGCTTTTATGGATTTAAAATGACTAATGGACTTCCCATTAAATTTGAAACAAATAGGTGTAAGGTATTTCTAAGTCGGTTGCATCGACTAACTGTTTCTTTACTTGTTAAGATTTTTGTAGACATCCATTGATTATGCCTTCTAGTTCTAATATTCTTAACAATTGAACACCTTTCTTTTACAGTACTTATTAATTCAACCAGTTCCTCCACATTTTCGTAATCTTGATTACGTAAATAATTTTCCATTCATTTTAAGATCTGATAGTATAGGATCAAAAATTGTAGCTCAATGTGCTGTAACTCTAGTCGCATTATCAAGATCAATAATATTTTTACATGAACTGAATTGACATACAGCATGTCTCGATACCATCCGTTTTACTCTCTGAATCAATGTTTGTATCACCAATTAATATTATATTTTTACACAAACAATTGGTCTAAGGACTCTATAAATGCATCATTGTTCGCATTCGGGCTTTTATAGCATACCGCAATTTTGATAATAGGCTTAGTATTTTCTAAAGAAATTACAATAGTATTGAATAAACTCGATGTCTCTAAAATTTTATAACTAATACTTTCTTTTACATATATTGCAGCTCCACTTCCTAAGCTCAAATTATCTGCTCCTCTGATCTGCAGGAATATTAAAGTATTTTTCCTCATCAGAATATAACCATTTTTCATCAACTATGTTATGTCAACACCAGTTTTAATTTTTATAAATGCTTTTATAAATTGAAATAAGATTTTTTCTTAGAGTTCTAGAATTTAAGTGCACAATTTTGATATTAAGTAGTTTATCTAACATTATGGTTTTCCTATCATATAGTTTTGCTACGATTCTCTTATTTTGTGCAAATGTTCTCTATATTTATTATCTATATGCCTCCTGAAAATAGTCAGATCTTGTAATACTTCTTTTCTCGATAGTCCTGTAGATTCATGGTATTTATAATATAGTTTAGAGAATTCTTGGAAATTGTTTGCTAATCCTTCTTGATGTATAAGTACTTTCAGGCTAGTCTGTGTCATACCCTCATAGCAAATGTCATCATGATCATCTTCATTCTACCTTTGTTGTGCACACACCGGTATAAAACGGTTTCTGGAGAATTTAATAATAATATTTTTAATATTTTTCTTTTTTTTTCAACAATTTCAATTCATTTGTAGTAATTAATTCTAAAAATAAATTCACTGTGTTAATATCTTTATTTTAATTAAATTACTTACTTAATTGGATTCTTATTTTACTTTTACCATTCTAATTTTAATTTAAAATATTTTAATTTTTTATTCTGTTGTGATGGTGTTTTGTTGTGTTTAAATTATTTCTCTCAATTATTGGATTTTCAAGCCGCACTTCCAATGGTGACAACATAAGTATTTTTGTTTTCATTTTTATTATATTATTTTATTTTCTTTTCTATATTATTTGATAAAAAATATTCTAACTAAACAAAACTTTCACACAATTTAACAGATTTTTAATCTATTATGAATATTTATTTTTTTTTTTCATAATATACAATTGATTAATTTTAACAACTTTGTTATAATTTCTAAAAGTTTCTATTAAATATAAGAACTTTATTTTATTTCCAAAATTAAAAATTTATTTTAATTTAAAACACGCGTCGGATTTGCTTTGTTTACAATTACATAATAACTTGTTAAATTTAATTTCTCATTCATCTCCTAGCAGTAAACAAAACAAATATTTTATCCATCTCCCTTCCTCTTGTGTATTGGTGCTTTAATTTTATTCTTTCTAGACTCTCAATCTTTTATATTTTTATTTTCCACTTTAATTGTATTGATAATTGGAGATTAGATTAGACTAAAATTACTGCAAATAATTTTATATGTTGATCTCTTTTTTATTAACTTAAATAAATTAATACTCATTATGCTATATTAACATTAAATTTTTTTTTTTTCAAACATAAATTTTTTATATTAAAATCTAAATTACATTTGGTTTTACTTTGTGTGAGTTTGCGACTGTAACTTCGTTCAATAAGAACACATATAGTGTTTCGCCACTATATCGTGCAAGATAAAAACTGTTGAATTTTGATATAAGTCGTTTTGTCACTTCAAGTAAAATAAAATTAGGCGGTATAAATCATTAATTAAGGAGGACAAATCTTACATACATATATTTTTAATTTTTGTTTTATTTTATCTTTTTAATTTTAAATTCAATATAAATTGCTTACACTTTCGAATTAATTTTAAAAATTTCTGTTTTTGTTTTAGGCAAAAGAACCTAATTGACCGTATTTAGAATTTAAAAATTTTTTTTTTATTTTTTTTTGTTATTTTGTTTTTTTTTTTTTTAACTAAAATCTAAAGCTACCTTAAACTAAAACTTTAACTACGATATTTATAACATGAATTTACTTAATCATGAGAACCTACACATGCAGTATTTGTTTAATAAAGATTGCGGATAAGAACATTTTCTTAATATCTGCTTTTGTTTTCTGAATATCTGTTGCTTTTATTGTACTTGTTAATTAAATCGAATAAAAATTTAACTTGCGAGAGTTTGTGTAACTTAACTGTCAAGAAGAAAAATGGGAGATTATGTATAAGTTTAAGAACCTGGTTTTGTTTTACTTGAAGCCGTTTTATATGGGTTATAGCGCACTTACTCCAAATTTCGCATCCGTATAACATTACACTTAAAAAGATTTGTTTAAAAATTATAATTTTATTATCAATGCAGAGTTCAGATTTCCGATGAATTAGAGGGTATAGTGCTTTAATTAATTTATTACATTTCTATTGTTTTATCGATTTGAGGTCTATAAATCGATATAAATTCCTAAATATTTAACTAATTTCAGCCATGGAATATCGTTACTGTCTAGATGTAGATTTCTGCTGGGAACTAGTGAAGGTTTTCTATTTCTAATAAAAAATATAGCTTGGGTTTTTTGAGTGTTAACTTTTCATTTAAAAAAGTATTTATTTATTATACAAAATGCATTTACTAGATTGAGTAGGATCTTTGTTGTATTTTTTGAATAAGTTAAAATAGCCGTATCATCATCATATAATCCAGTATCACAGATTGGTAATTTAGGAAAGTCTAAAATAAATATATTGTATAAGATAGGAGATAAAACAGAACCTTAAGGAGTTCCTGCATCTACATTAAAACATTTGCTTTTTTCATTAGCAAGCGATATAAAATATTTCCGAGTACATAGAAAGTTCTTTATTATTTTAATTAAGAATATTGGGAAATTTAAACACATACATTTATGAATTAGTCCATCATGCCAAACCGAATTGAAAGTTTTTTCAATGTCAAGAATTATCATTCCTGTGGATTCCTGTGCCATTTTTATTTTGAAAACTATTTTTGATTTTGTTATCAATTCTAGCCACAAGTAGAGTGTTCGGCTCGGAAACAGAACTGTTCTATTGGAATCAAGGAGTTATTATTAACATGATTGATTATTTTATCTTTTAGGCATATTTCGAAAATCTTACTCAGCATTTGGGTCTGTAGTTGTTTAGATAAGATTTTGTTTTATTAGGCTTACTTCCTGGTGTAATAGATGCAGTTTTTCATGTAACTTGAAAATATCCAATCTTCAAGCACGCATTTAATATTTTGCAAAGGTATACTAAAGCCTTTTTTTCAAGGTTTTTTAACAATATATTTTTGATGTTATCAGGCCCTGGCGCTTTTCTGTTTTTTAGCGAATGGATTTGATTTTTTATTTTTTTGACAGAAATGTATTCAATTGAATGAATAGGTTGATTTTCTATTAAGTTTATTGAATCAGAAACAAGTTTGCTTATTTGGGCACAACTGTAGTTTGAAGTAAGTTTGTGGTTATTTGAAAATATTTCCTAATAAATTGGCCTTTTCAGAATTTGTGAATGCAGTGATATTCTCGCTTTTGAGTGTGATATTCCAGAGTTTTTATTACTCAGGGTTTTAGTTAATTTCCAGAAAGGTTTGCAATTTTCTTTTCAAATTACTTATTTGATTTGCGAATGTATTGCTATGCCCTTCAATTATCTTTCCTTGATTTTATCGTTGATATAAAGCGCGGGTCTTAAAAATAAAATTTCTTGTTCTCTGCCAAATGCGCCTTTAATCATTTCTTTGACTTATTAATTGCTGAATAACATTAGATATTAGATAATTCTTTTTTTTATTGTGTTAGAGTAAAAATCATTTTTTACG
The DNA here is from genome assembly GCA_963082915.1 of Dolichopus griseipennis. Lineage (NCBI taxonomy): Eukaryota > Metazoa > Arthropoda > Insecta > Diptera > Dolichopodidae > Dolichopus > Dolichopus griseipennis. Next base: position 132,092,242 of record OY720441.1, read on the forward strand.
TTTTTTATAGAATTATTTCAACGATTGGATTTTCCAAGTTCGTTAAATGCTTTATAATATTTACTTTAGCTGATAGTATGTTCTTAAATTTTATCCAATTTGCTTTGTTGTAATTTAGAATGAATGAAAGTTTTAGTTATTGGAACTTTGTTAATTTAGAAAACTACGGGTAAATGGTCAGAATTTAGTTTATTTATAGTTAGAGGAGATTAACGCTCCAGAAGAATAATTAGTCAATACTAAGTCAATAGTTGAAGGATTACCTCTCGTTGAGTTAGGAAAATAAGGTGGTGAATTAGGGTTGCATAGAGAAAAGTTACTATTTATTAATTTGTTATGCAAAATTTTATCCCAAGCATTATTTGTACTACAGTTCCAGTTTGTATGACGTGAATTAAAATCTCCCACATGATATTATTACATTGAATATTGTTAAAAACTTCTAAATCATTTTTAAATTTATAATTTATATTTTTATTTAAGTTTCCGACATTAAAAGAAGTAGAAAAGATTTTTAGGTTCACGTAATCATATATATAATACAGAAAGGTTGGCGAGAACCTTGCCAACATGTAAAAAATTTTGCACAACAAAATTATTATAAATGTACTTCACACAATAAATATTGATGTCACATAACATTAAATTTATTATTATGCATCCCATGCACTAAAAAATTAAGTTATAACGAAGAAGAGTGTAGTAGAGTAGACTGTGTCAACTCAGGAATACACGTATGACCGCAATATAAACATTATAACACCCGGTTTATGTGTAGTGTAATTCTCATATAAAAGAAGGAGTTTAACAAAACACAAACCGATTTTTTAAGAAATAGTGGTAAGCAGATAAAGGAACCAAAACGTTTAATTTGAATTATGAGTGTAGTATAGAATAGTACCACGGGCTGTCTATTTTTGTGGTACGATTTTAGTCTTACACAATAAAAACATATCATATAATTTATTAGTTATTTTATAAAGCGTCAAATTTGGAACTGCTATATGTACATAAACTTGACAGTTGCGAATTAAAAAGATTTTTTCTCTATTTTTAACTGAAAGAAAGTCAACAATAGCTTTAATTGTTTAAATGCTTTGAAATACAAATAAAGCAGTTGCAAATTTTGTCGTTTTATAAAATTAAAAATCAATTCTGTGATATGTTTTCATTGTGTAAGACTAATAATGGTCTGTCAATATTTTTTATTGTGTAAAACAAAAGGACAATTTTATTTAAGACTATTAATCGAGTCAGTTGTGAGTAATGTCGTTTTCGATTGGTTTTGTGATATTCAGAGTGCTTTTGTTTCTCCAATCGTAAATGAAAATAGAGTTACTCTTTTTTTGTTTGGATTAGTGTGTATACTTTTTAATATTTTAATTTATTTGTTATGACTTTTAATAAAACTGACGAATGTCGAACAAATACTTAGAAAAAAAGAGTAAGTCTGAGAAAAAATCTAGATTTACTCTAAAAAAAAATTTACCTTTTTTTGTGCCAATCGAAAATAAAACCACTTTAGAGTGAATCTAGCATAACTTTTTTTACTCTAGATTAACTCTTTTTTTTACTCTTTATTAACTTTTTTTTTACTCTTTTTGCCTATCGAAAAGGACATAAATTTAAATAAAATTGTACTTTTGTCTTATACAGAAATTGTATTAACATCTATGTAGCGTTACAAGAAAAATGAAACGTACTATAAAATTTTTTACTGAACGAATTGTATTGTGCAACGATTTTTCACTGACGTTTAAGTTTTACATTTTAATGTAAAAAGTGTTTGATTCCATTATTTTCTGATAATTTTTGAAAGTAAAGCATTTCTTACAAAATTTTAAATATTAATTAATTAAAAAATAAAAAATATAAGATTAAAAATAACAAACGCATTTGATTAATTTTAAAAATTTGATTTTTAACAATATTTAAAATAAAAGAATAATAAGAATAGAAATAGAATTATAGAAATAATTTTGAATACAATAGAAATTTTCCATTGTGTCCATAATTTAAATAAAATAAAAATATACCAAAAGTCACTCAAAATCAAATGTCATTTAAATTTGCTTCAGTACAACAATTTAGCGCTAGATGCTACACCGCTGCGATTCAGTGTAGCGCTACTTCATTCTGAACGCGACTATTGCTTAAATATTTCCCAACATTTTTTACATCAAAAAAAGTGTAAAAAACAAATATATTATCAGAGTAGGTTACATGCAAAAAAAATAAAACTTAAAAAAGACATTTTATCAGTGGTGTTGGGTTTTTCGTTGTTTATTTTGAATATTACAAAAAGATGAGTCATATAATGAATTATTTTGAATTTGATATACATATATTTATTTTTTTTAAATATTTTTAATAAATTGTACTTTGCAATGTTTTATTTTTTAAAAACGAAAACCAATCAAACTACTAATATACAAATATATAAGCGAGACTTAGATATTTCTCATTACAATAAATTTTCATACACTCTAATTCGATCATCAATTGTATTGACAGAACAAAAACAAATATGTATTTGAAATAGAATATAGAGATAAATATAAAAACAAGATCAATATGAATTTAATTTTTTTTATTTTTGTTAAAATTGTAATAGGAAAGCAGGTATGATATCCAAAATAACTTTAAAGTAATAAAAAGATTAAGTTTTTAGTTTCTCACTAATCAAATTGGTAGCACATTCGAAAATAAATTTTTAAAAACCTCAATTTTTATTATGTTTTTTTACAATATTTATATAAAACGTAATTTACAAATTTGTCGCATGGTTAATAAATTTTCTAAAGTAACTCGATATTACAAAGTACTTCAAAATGTCAGTATTTGGTATCTAATGCTAGAATAGATAAAATACTTTAGTAAAAATGCCTAGAAAAACCTGTGCAATTTATACTTCTATCTACCTATTGTTTAAAAAATTTTTGTTTTAAGAAGAGGAAGACTATAATGTTTGATTGATTTATTAACTAATAAAGCTACCCCACCTCCTCCTTTTGAGCCTTCTCTATCATTTCTATAAATATGAAAATTATTAGCATAAAATTTATTATCTTTTAACCAGGTTTCACATAAAGCGGCAATATGTATGTTCTCATTTTCTAAAACATGAAACAATTCAATTTGTTTACACTTATATGTAATGCTTTGAGCATTCCGAAACAATACATTTATATGGTTATTATGGACCATTATTGACATGATTATTATTACTATTATTACAGACATATTTAAAAATTGTATCAGCGGTAACATTAATCTGTTCTGTTTTATTTTTACAATTAACTATATTTGTGAGTAATTCACTAAAAATTTTCAATATTTCTTGATAGGAAAATAAATTGTTGCTGTTATTATAATTGTTATTGTTGCTACTATTACTATATGTTATTATATATGGAATATTTTTTTAGTATTGTTGTTAGCGGCGTTGGCTATAACGCTTGCATATGATTGCATATTCATACCTGATTTTACATGTTGAAACATAGAATTAACTTGTCGCTGCTTGTGTGTTTGAGTAGTAAATTTGTTGCGAGAGAGATTATTTGCTGATTATTATCTTCATCTAGAGATGAAGGTGAAAAATTACTTAAGTGAGATTGCTAATTTTGAATGATATTTGTTAAATTAATTTTTATCAAGAGAATACTATGCAATAAAGTAAAATTAAAATGAAATGTGTGTAAGTACGTATTTAAACAATATTTTATTTAATAAAAACACAAAATTTTAATGTTAACACTCTAGCATTTAATAGTAAACTCGTGAACGTTCCAATTATGCACATGGGTTAACTAGTATTGAAAGGATGACGGGGACTGCATATGGACGAAATCGTACCATGCGGTTTCGGGTTCTGGAACCTTTGAAAATTATAAGGGCTGACAAGCATTTATCTTAAAAACTCAATAATTCAAAAACTAATGACGCTATTTTAATGAAATTTAAATTCTAGGTTACTAGCAATAAAAGTACCATAGCAATAAGTTCTGGTCGAGTTAGGACAATGAGTTGGGATCTAGAAGCTTTTGATCGAATTGAGGCCGAATGAGTATAATTTCGAAACCAAAGAAGATAGAACCTTAAATTTCGGGAACAGGTTTTTCTTCTTATTTGTTTTGTGTGCGTGAAATTTTAAATGAATTGAAATAGCGGTTTGCGTGCCACCCCCACTACACCCAAGACCACAAAGCATATATTCAAAATTAATACAGATATATACTTCACATTTAAAACACTATTTCCTATTTCCGTTCTTATTTAACACTTTTATTTTTTAAATGGCTAAGAATTTACTATAAAACATATTGTGTGTTATATTTTATAAATTAAAAAAAAAATATTTTTTTAAAAAACGACGAAATTTTTTTTTTTTAATTTTTATTACATTATATCTATATTTTATTGAATTATTACCATAGGTAATATATAATTAAGACATTGTGTACGATACTTAACTTGTAAAGTTAATTTTTATATTTAAATGAATTATATGAAAAGTTCTAACTTTGTCATTGAATTTTGGAAATACATTTATTGCATATTTTGATTATTAAATTTTGTGATAAATAGCTAATGAAAGTATTAATGGTTTTAAGTAACTATAAAAACCATCAAATTATATAAACTTTTATATTTATATTATTACAAATTCATATTTCTTTCGAATACCTTTGAATTTAGTTATATAAAATATTAAAAAATAAGTAAATTAAGAGAATAAATTTAAAATTGAAATAATTAATAAAGGGTACTAAATCATTGAACAGTAAATGCACTACAGCTAAAAATCCTGAAAAGAAGTAATTGCTGCATGTCTGTACCATTTTATTGAATTGAATAAAAAGTTTTAAATATGTAATTTTGTAGTTGCATTTAACGAATCAATTTATTTCAAGTTTATTTGTTGTTTAATATTTTTAAATAGATAAATTAGTAATAATTTTTAATATTTTTGAATTGATGTTTTTAGTATTATAAAGCTAATTTCGGTAGCTATATATTACGATTAAACTAATAAAAGCTTTTATGGATTTAAAATGACTAATGGACTTCCCATTAAATTTGAAACAAATAGGTGTAAGGTATTTCTAAGTCGGTTGCATCGACTAACTGTTTCTTTACTTGTTAAGATTTTTGTAGACATCCATTGATTATGCCTTCTAGTTCTAATATTCTTAACAATTGAACACCTTTCTTTTACAGTACTTATTAATTCAACCAGTTCCTCCACATTTTCGTAATCTTGATTACGTAAATAATTTTCCATTCATTTTAAGATCTGATAGTATAGGATCAAAAATTGTAGCTCAATGTGCTGTAACTCTAGTCGCATTATCAAGATCAATAATATTTTTACATGAACTGAATTGACATACAGCATGTCTCGATACCATCCGTTTTACTCTCTGAATCAATGTTTGTATCACCAATTAATATTATATTTTTACACAAACAATTGGTCTAAGGACTCTATAAATGCATCATTGTTCGCATTCGGGCTTTTATAGCATACCGCAATTTTGATAATAGGCTTAGTATTTTCTAAAGAAATTACAATAGTATTGAATAAACTCGATGTCTCTAAAATTTTATAACTAATACTTTCTTTTACATATATTGCAGCTCCACCTCCTAAGCTCAAATTATCTGCTCCTCTGATCTGCAGGAATATTAAAGTATTTTTCCTCATCAGAATATAACCATTTTTCATCAACTATGTTATGTCAACACCAGTTTTAATTTTTATAAATGCTTTTATAAATTGAAATAAGATTTTTTCTTAGAGTTCTAGAATTTAAGTGCACAATTTTGATATTAAGTAGTTTATCTAACATTATGGTTTTCCTATCATATAGTTTTGCTACGATTCTCTTATTTTGTGCAAATGTTCTCTATATTTATTATCTATATGCCTCCTGAAAATAGTCAGATCTTGTAATACTTCTTTTCTCGATAGTCCTGTAGATTCATGGTATTTATAATATAGTTTAGAGAATTCTTGGAAATTGTTTGCTAATCCTTCTTGATGTATAAGTACTTTCAGGCTAGTCTGTGTCATACCCTCATAGCAAATGTCATCATGATCATCTTCATTCTACCTTTGTTATGCACACACCGGTATAAAACGGTTTCTGGAGAATTTAATAATAATATTTTTAATATTTTTCTTTTTTTTTCAACAATTTCAATTCATTTGTAGTAATTAATTCTAAAAATAAATTCACTGTGTTAATATCTTTATTTTAATTAAATTACTTACTTAATTGGATTCTTATTTTACTTTTACCATTCTAATTTTAATTTAAAATATTTTAATTTTTTATTCTGTTGTGATGGTGTTTTGTTGTGTTTAAATTATTTCTCTCAATTATTGGATTTTCAAGCCGCACTTCCAATGGTGACAACATAAGTATTTTTGTTTTCATTTTTATTATATTATTTTATTTTCTTTTCTATATTATTTGATAAAAAATATTCTAACTAAACAAAACTTTCACACAATTTAACAGATTTTTAATCTATTATGAATATTTATTTTTTTTTTTCATAATATACAATTGATTAATTTTAACAACTTTGTTATAATTTCTAAAAGTTTCTATTAAATATAAGAACTTTATTTTATTTCCAAAATTAAAAATTTATTTTAATTTAAAACACGCGTCGGATTTGCTTTGTTTACAATTAATAACTTGTTAAATTTAATTTCTCATTCATCTCCTAGCAGTAAACAAAACAAATATTTTATCCATCTCCCTTCCTCTTGTGTATTGGTGCTTTAATTTTATTCTTTCTAGACTCTCAATCTTTTATATTTTTATTTTCCACTTTAATTGTATTGATAATTGGAGATTAGATTAGACTAAAATTACTGCAAATAATTTTATATGTTGATCTCTTTTTTATTAACTTAAATAAATTAATACTCATTATGCTATATTAACATTAAATTTTTTTTTTTTCAAACATAAATTTTTTATATTAAAATCTAAATTACATTTGGTTTTACTTTGTGTGAGTTTGCGACTGTAACTTCGTTCAATAAGAACACATATAGTGTTTCGCCACTATATCGTGCAAGATAAAAACTGTTGAATTTTGATATAAGTCGTTTTGTCACTTCAAGTAAAATAAAATTAGGCGGTATAAATCATTAATTAAGGAGGACAAATCTTACATACATATATTTTTAATTTTTGTTTTATTTTATCTTTTTAATTTTAAATTCAATATAAATTGCTTACACTTTCGAATTAATTTTAAAAATTTCTGTTTTTGTTTTAGGCAAAAGAACCTAATTGACCGTATTTAGAATTTAAAAATTTTTTTTTTATTTTTTTTTGTTATTTTGTTTTTTTTTTTTTAACTAAAATCTAAAGCTACCTTAAACTAAAACTTTAACTACGATATTTATAACATGAATTTACTTAATCATGAGAACCTACACATGCAGTATTTGTTTAATAAAGATTGCGGATAAGAACATTTTCTTAATATCTGCTTTTGTTTTCTGAATATCTGTTGCTTTTATTGTACTTGTTAATTAAATCGAATAAAAATTTAACTTGCGAGAGTTTGTGTAACTTAACTGTCAAGAAGAAAAATGGGAGATTATGTATAAGTTTAAGAACCTGGTTTTGTTTTACTTGAAGCCGTTTTATATGGGTTATAGCGCACTTACTCCAAATTTCGCATCCGTATAACATTACACTTAAAAAGATTTGTTTAAAAATTATAATTTTATTATCAATGCAGAGTTCAGATTTCCGATGAATTAGAGGGTATAGTGCTTTAATTAATTTATTACATTTCTATTGTTTTATCGATTTGAGGTCTATAAATCGATATAAATTCCTAAATATTTAACTAATTTCAGCCATGGAATATCGTTACTGTCTAGATGTAGATTTCTGCTGGGAACTAGTGAAGGTTTTCTATTTCTAATAAAAAATATAGCTTGGGTTTTTTGAGTGTTAACTTTTCATTTAAAAAAGTATTTATTTATTATACAAAATGCATTTACTAGATTGAGTAGGATCTTTGTTGTATTTTTTGAATAAGTTAAAATAGCCGTATCATCATCATATAATCCAGTATCACAGATTGGTAATTTAGGAAAGTCTAAAATAAATATATTGTATAAGATAGGAGATAAAACAGAACCTTAAGGAGTTCCTGCATCTACATTAAAACATTTGCTTTTTTCATTAGCAAGCGATATAAAATATTTCCGAGTACATAGAAAGTTCTTTATTATTTTAATTAAGAATATTGGGAAATTTAAACACATACATTTATGAATTAGTCCATCATGCCAAACCGAATTGAAAGTTTTTTCAATGTCAAGAATTATCATTCCTGTGGATTCCTGTGCCATTTTTATTTTGAAAACTATTTTTGATTTTGTTATCAATTCTAGCCACAAGTAGAGTGTTCGGCTCGGAAACAGAACTGTTCTATTGGAATCAAGGAGTTATTATTAACATGATTGATTATTTTATCTTTTAGGCATATTTCGAAAATCTTACTCAGCATTTGGGTCTGTAGTTGTTTAGATAAGATTTTGTTTTATTAGGCTTACTTCCTGGTGTAATAGATGCAGTTTTTCATGTAACTTGAAAATATCCAATCTTCAAGCACGCATTTAATATTTTGCAAAGGCCTTTTTTTCAAGGTTTTTTAACAATATATTTTTGATGTTATCAGGCCCTGGCGCTTTTCTGTTTTTTAGCGAATGGATTTGATTTTTTATTTTTTTGACAGAAATGTATTCAATTGAATGAATAGGTTGATTTTCTATTAAGTTTATTGAATCAGAAACAAGTTTGTTTATTTGGGCACAACTGTAGTTTGAAGTAAGTTTGTGGTTAATTGAAAATATTTCCTAATAAATTGGCCTTTTCAGAATTTGTGAATGCAGTGATATTCTCGCTTTTGAGTGTGATATTCCAGAGTTTTTATTACTCAGGGTTTTAGTTAATTTCCAGAAAGGTTTGCAATTTTCTTTTCAAATTACTTATTTGATTTGCGAATGTATTGCTATGCCCTTCAATTATCTTTCCTTGATTTTATCGTTGATATAAAGCGCGGGTCTTAAAAATAAAATTTCTTGTTCTCTGCCAAATGCGCCTTTAATCATTTCTTTGACTTATTAATTGCTGAATAACATTAGATATTAGATAATTCTTTTTTTTATTGTGTTAGAGTAAAAATCATTTTTTACGTTTTTTATAGAATTATTTCAACGATTGGATTTTCCAAGTTCGTTAAATGCTTTATAATATTTACTTTAGCTGATAGTATGTTCTTAAATTTTATCCAATTTGCTTTGTTGTAATTTAGAATGAATGAAAGTTTTAGTTATTGGAACTTTGTTAATTTAGAAAACTACGGGTAAATGGTCAGAATTTAGTTTATTTATAGTTAGAGGAGATTAACGCTCCAGAAGAATAATTAGTCAATACTAAGTCAATAGTTGAAGGATTACCTCTCGTTGAGTTAGGAAAATAAGGTGGTGAATTAGGGTTGCATAGAGAAAAGTTACTATTTATTAATTTGTTATGCAAAATTTTATCCCAAGCATTATTTGTACTACAGTTTCAGTTTGTATGACGTGAATTAAAATCTCCCACATGATTGAATATTGTTAAAAACTTCTAAATCATTTTTAAATTTATTACTTATATTTTTATTTAAGTTTCCGACATTAAAAGAAGTAGAAAAGATTTTTAGGTTCACGTAATCATATATATAATACACAAAGGTTGGCGAGAACCTTGCCAACATGTAAAAAATTTTGCACAACAAAATTATTATAAATGTACTTCACACAATAAATATTGATGTCACATAACATTAAATTTATTATTATGCATCCCATACACTAAAAAATTAAGTTATAACGAAGAAGAGTGTAGTAGAGTAGACTGTGTCAACTCAGGAATACACGTATGACCGCAATATAAACATTATAACACCCGGTTTATGTGTAGTGTAATTCTCATATAAAAGAAGGAGTTTAACAAAACACAAACCGATTTTTTAAGAAATAGTGGTAAGCAGATAAGGGAACCAAAACGTTTAATTTGAATTATGAGTGTAGTATAGAATTATACCGCGGGCTGTCTATTTTTGTGGTACGATTTTAGTCTTACACAATAAAAACATATCATATAATTTATTAGTTATTTTATAAAGCGTCAAATTTGGAACTGCTATATGTACATAAACTTGACAGTTGCGAATTAAAAAGATTTTTTCTCTATTTTTAACTGAAAGAAAGTCAACAATAGCTTTAATTGTTTAAATGCTTTGAAATACAAATAAAGCAGTTGCAAATTTTGTCGTTTTATAAAATTAAAAATCAATTCTGTGATATGTTTTCATTGTGTAAGACTAATAATGGTCTGTCAATATTTTTTATTGTGTAAAACAAAAGGACAATTTTATTTAAGACTATTAATCGAGTCAGTTGTGAGTAATGTCGTTTTCGATTGGTTTTGTGATATTCAGAGTGCTTTTGTTTCTCCAATCGTAAATGAAAATAGAGTTACTCTTTTTTTGTTTGGATTAGTGTGTATACTTTTTAATATTTTAATTTATTTGTTATGACTTTTAATAAAACTGACGAATGTCGAACAAATACTTAGAAAAAAAGAGTAAGTCTGAGAAAAAATCTAGATTTACTCTAAAAAAAAATTTACCTTTTTTTGTGCCAATCGAAAATAAAACCACTTTAGAGTGAATCTAGCATAACTTTTTTTACTCTAGATTAACTCTTTTTTTTACTCTTTATTAACTTTTTTTTTACTCTTTTTGCCTATCGAAAAGGACATAAATTTAAATAAAATTGTACTTTTGTCTTATACAGAAATTGTATTAACATCTATGTAGCGTTACAAGAAAAATGAAACGTACTATAAAATTTTTTACTGAACGAATTGTATTGTGCAACGATTTTCCACTGACGTTTAAGTTTTACATTTTAATGTAAAAAGTGTTTGATTCCATTATTTTCTGATAATTTTTGAAAGTAAAGCATTTCTTACAAAATTTTAAATATTAATTAATTAAAAAATAAAAAATATAAGATTAAAAATAACAAACGCATTTGATTAATTTTAAAAATTTGATTTTTAACAATATTTAAAATAAAAGAATAATAAGAATAGAAATAGAATTATAGAAATAATTTTGAATACAATAGAAATTTTCCATTGTGTCCATAATTTAAATAAAATAAAAATATACCAAAAGTCACTCAAAATCAAATGTCATTTAAATTTGCTTCAGTACAACAATTTAGCGCTAGATGCTACACCGCTGCGATTCAGTGTAGCGCTACTTCATTCTGAACGCGACTATTGCTTAAATTTTTCCCAACATTTTTTACATCAAAAAAAGTGTAAAAAACAAATATATTATCAGAGTAGGTTACATGCAAAAAAAATAAAACTTAAAAAAGACATTTTATCAGTGGTGTTGGGTTTTTCGTTGTTTATTTTGAATATTACAAAAAGATGAGTCATATAATGAATTATTTTGAATTTGATATACATATATTTATTTTTTTTAAATATTTTTAATAAATTGTACTTTGCAATGTTTTATTTTTTAAAAACGAAAACCAATCAAACTACTAATATACAAATATATAAGCGAGACTTAGATATTTCTCATTACAATAAATTTTCATACACTCTAATTCGATCATCAATTGTATTGACAGAACAAAAACAAATATGTATTTGAAATAGAATATAGAGATAAATATAAAAACAAGATCAATATGAATTTAATTTTTTTTATTTTTGTTAAAATTGTAATAGGAAAGCAGGTATGATATCCAAAATAACTTTAAAGTAATAAAAAGATTAAGTTTTTAGTTTCTCACTAATCAAATTTGTAGCACATTCGAAAATAAATTTTTAAAAACCTCAATTTTTATTATGTTTTTTTACAATATTTATATAAAACGTAATTTACAAATTTGTCGCATGGTTAATAAATTTTCTAAAGTAACTCGATATTACAAAGTACTTCAAAATGTCAGTATTTGGTATCTAATGCTAGAATAGATAAAATACTTTAGCAAAAATGCCTAGAAAAACCTGTGCAATTTATACTTCTATCTACCTATTGTTTAAAAAATTTTTGTTTTAAGAAGAGGAAGACTATAATGTTTGATTGATTTATTAACTAATAAAGCTACCCCACCTCCTCCTTTTGAGCCTTCTCTATCATTTCTATAAATATGAAAATTATTAGCATAAAATTTATTATCTTTTAACCAGGTTTCACATAAAGCGGCAATATGTATGCTCTCATTTTCTAAAACATGAAACAATTCAATTTGTTTACACTTATATGTAATGCTTTGAGCATCCCGAAACAATACATTTATATGGTTATTATGGACCATTATTGACATGATTATTATTACTATTATTACAGACATATTTAAAAATTGTATCAGCGGTAACATTAATCTGTTCTGTTTTATTTTTACAATTAACTATATTTGTGAGTAATTCACTAAAAATTTTCAATATTTCTTGATAGGAAAATAAATTGTTGCTGTTATTATAATTGTTATTGTTGCTACTATTACTATATGATATTATATATGGAATATTTTTTTAGTATTGTTGTTAGCGGCGTTGGCTATAACGCTTGCATATGATTGCATATTCATACCTGATTTTACATGTTGAAACATAGAATTAACTTGTCGCTGCTTGTGTGTTTGAGTAGTAAATTTGTTGCGAGAGAGATTATTTGCTGATTATTATCTTCATCTAGAGATGAAGGTGAAAAATTACTTAAGTGAGATTGCTAATTTTGAATGATATTTGTTAAATTAATTTTTATCAAGAGAATACTATGCAATAAAGTAAAATTAAAATGAAATGTGTGTAAGTACGTATTTAAACAATATTTTATTTAATAAAAACACAAAATTTTAATGTTAACACTCTAGCATTTAATAGGAAACTCGTGAACGTTCCAATTATGCACATGGGTTAACTAGTATTGAAAGGATGACGGGGACTGCATATGGACGAAATCGTACCATGCGGTTTCGGGTTCTGGAACCTTTGAAAATTATAAGGGCTGACAAGCATTTATCTTAAAAACTCAATAATTCAAAAACTAATGACGCTATTTTAATGAAATTTAAATTCTAGGTTACTAGCAATAAAAGTACCATAGCAATAAGTTCTGGTCGAGTTAGGACAATGAGTTGGGATCTAGAAGCTTTTGATCGAATTGAGGCCGAATGAGTATAATTTCGAAACCAAAGAAGATAGAACCTTAAATTTCGGGAACAGGTTTTTCTTCTTATTTGTTTTGTGTGCGTGAAATTTTAAATGAATTGAAATAGCGGTTTGCGTGCCACCCGCACTACACCCAACACCACAAAGCATATATTCAAAATTAATACAGATATATACTTCACATTTAAAACACTATTTCCTATTTCCGTTCTTATTTAACACTTTTATTTTTTAATTGGCTAAGAATTTACTATAAAACATATTGTGTGTTATATTTTATAAATTAAAAACCAAATATTTTTTTAAAAAACGACGAAATTTTTTTTTTTTTAATTTTTATTACATTATATCTATATTTTATTGAATTATTACCATAGGTAATATATAATTAAGACATTGTGTACGATACTTAACTTGTAAAGTTAATTTTTATATTTAAATGAATTATATGAAAAGTTCTAACTTTGTCATTGAATTTTGGAAATACATTTATTGCATATTTTGATTATTAAATTTTGTGATAAATAGCTAATGAAAGTATTAATGGTTTTAAGTAACTATAAAAACCATCAAATTATATAAACTTTTATATTTATATTATTACAAATTCATATTTCTTTCGAATACCTTTGAATTTAGTTATATAAAATATTAAAAAATAAGTAAATTAAGAGAATAAATTTAAAATTGAAATAATTAATAAAGGGTACTAAATCATTGAACAGTAAATGCACTACAGCTAAAAATCCTGAAAAGAAGTAATTGCCGCATGTCTGTACAATTTTATTGAATTGAATAAAAAGATTTAAATATGTAATTTTGTAGTTGCATTTAACGAATCAATTTATTTCAAGTTTATTTGTTGTTTAATATTTTTAAATAGATAAATTAGTAATAATTTTTAATATTTTTGAATTGATGTTTTTAGTATTATAAAGCTAATTTCGGTAGCTATATATTACGATTAAACTAATAAAAGCTTTTATGGATTTAAAATGACTAATGGACTTCCCATTAAATTTGAAACAAATAGGTGTAAGGTATTTCTAAGTCGGTTGCATCGACTAACTGTTTCTTTACTTGTTAAGATTTTTGTAGACATCCATTGATTATGCCTTCTAGTTCTAATATTCTTAACAATTGAAAAATAAAAAAAAATAAAAAATAGTTAATATGCTAATAAGATGCAACATTGTTGCAGAATGAAATTCATATTGAGCTCTTTATACCCTACACTTATAGAATAGGTAAATGGGAATATTAACTTTGGTATGGTGTTTGTAACCACCTAAAGGAAGCGAGCCAGATATGGAAAAGTATATATATTTGTGATCAGCGTGACCTCCTGAGTCGATATAGCCATGTCCGTCAGTCCGTCCGTCCGCCCGTAGGCACGATTACTCAAAAAATAATGGATCTATCTTGATGAAATTTTAACAGGAGGTTACTAGGACTGAAAGTACGGCGGAGATTGCATATGGACGAAATCGGCCCATTGGCTCGGATTCTGGACCTTTTAATCGATCGAAGGGCTACCGATCATATATAAAAAATCACAATAACTCAACAACTAATGACGCTTTCTTCATCAAGTTTGTGCTGTAGGTTACTAGTAATGAAAATACTTCGGGGATTGCGTAAGTTCGGGATTGGACCATGGGTTCGGAACCTAGAACTTTTTGATCGAACTTAGGCCAAACGAGCATAATTCCGAAACCAAAGAAGATAGAACCTCCAAATTTTGCATCAGGGTGTCCCTTCCTATTTTCTTAATGTCTTTGAAATTTGGGCCTCATTGGAGTAGTGGGTCGGGGACCAGCCATACATTTCCGAAGACCTTAAAGCATATCTTTAAAATTAATAAAGATGGCAACTTCAAAAAAATTTAGAAGCTTCAAATTTGGCACAAGGGTGTTCTTTACTATCTCTTGCGTGTCTCCCTAATTTGGGATCAATTGGAGTAGTGGTTCAGTACCCCTTTTAGACCTCCCAAGTTTTAAAAGCTTATAATCGAAATTACTAAAAATAGTAACTTAAAATTAAGATAGAACGTTCAAATTTTGTAGAAGGGTTAACTAGTACTATAAGTACAGCGCGGACTGTATAAGGGCGAAATCAGCTCAAGGGTTCGGATTCTGGACCTTTTAATCGCTTTCAGGGCTAACGAACATATATAAAACATGACGATAACTCAACAACTAATGACGCTATGTTTATGAAATTTGTGCTTTTACTTATTGGTAATGAAACTACGGCGGCGATTGCGTACGGTGAGGATTGGACAATGAGTTCGGAACTTAGAACTTTTTGATCGAATTTAGGCCAAACTAGCATAATTCCGTAACCAATGAAGATAGAACCTCCAAATTTGGTATCAGGGTGTCGCTTTCGATTTCCTCAGTCTCCTTGAAATTTGAGCCGAATTGGAGTAGTGGGTGGGGACCAGCCACTTAGTTCCGAGGACCTTAAAGCATATTTTCGAAATTTATAACGATAGTAACTTGAAACAAATGTAGAAACTTCAAATTTGGCACATGGGTGTTATTTACTATTTCCTGCGTGTCCCTCTTATTTTGGATCAATTGGAGTGGTGGTTCAGTACCTCTCTTAGACCCCCCAATGTGTAATTAATAAAACTAGTAACTTATAATTAAGATAACACGTTCCAATCGTGTACAAGAATTAACTAGTATTGAAAGTATGATGGGTACTGCATATGGGCGAAATCGTACCATGGTTCAGGGTTCTGAAGCCTTCGAAAAGTTCAAGGACTAACAAACATCTATCTTAAAAACACCAAAAAAACTCAAAAAATAATGCCTCTATTTTGATGAAATTTAAACTCTAGGTTACTAGTACCTAATGAATGTACCACGGGAATTGCTTCTGGTCGAGTTTATCTTCGAAGCCAAAGAATATATTGCCTATTTCCTATGTGTCCCCGAAATTTAGACTTAATTGTAGAGGTTCAGCTATGTTTACAGGTACTTGCAGCATTTATGTAAAATTTATTTTTATATTTAAATGAATTATATGAAAAGGTCTAAATTTGTAATTGTATTTTAGAAATACATTTATTGCATATTTTGCGTTTATAAGCTTTTCTATTAGGTAAATAAACTAACCATTTAAAATAATTGAAATTTTGAAAAATTTGGGTTATTAAATATATTATGCTTTGATTAGCTTTTTATCACAAAATTTAATAATTAGAATTTTTTCATTTTGTAATTGAATTGGAATAAATATATTTTCATTTAATTCAAGTTTTTTTGTTTTTTAATATTTTTAAATAGATAAATTAGTAAGAATTTGTAATATTTTTTAATAGATAGTCTAATTAGAAAATGTTTTTAGTATTATAAAGTTAATTTGGTTAGCTATGTCTTACGATCAATTTAATAACAGCTTTTATGGTGTTAAAATGACTCATGGATATGTCCTTAAATTTGAACCAAATAGGTGCAGGGTATTTCTAAGTCGGTTGTACCGACTGACTGTTTCTTTACTTGTTTTTAATTACAAAAAAAAAAAAAAAACAAAAAAAAAAAATTAAAAATGAAAAATGAGTTCAGCAAATAAAAAAATTAAATTGGAATGTAATGAGTGGCAAAAAGTTTTCACAAGACCAGATAATCTAAAAAGAGATAAATGTACAACACAATTAAAACATAAATGTGATTTATGCCAAAAAATATTTAGTGGAAAAGATATTTTATTAGAACATATAAAAAACCACACAGAAAGTTATAAAAATACAAAATTTTGTAAGAAGTGCAATACAACCATTTCAAATAATTTGCGGAACTACCACATTCGGACAAATGAACATAAGAAAAATGTAGCAGAAGTCATTAAAACTAATGTTAGGTGTATTAATGATTGAAAATTTCAAAATATACTAGAAACATTTATTAGAGATAATGATGATGAAGCGATATTAAACCCATCACACTTTTTAGAAAAGGCTCAAACCGATATCATTGAATTGTTGAGACAATCACTAAAAAAACACAATGTCCTTAAGGCAAATCTTTAGTTTTTCGGTGAATATATAAAACCAACAGAAGAAGAGTTTCAAAATATATCAATCAAATCTTTTCAAACTCGCATGTTAAGCATTACACAGACAGACGATCTTAATGATTTTTTTGAAAAGGCTAAAGACGTTATTCAACAACAAGCAGAAGACTTCCAAGAAAAGGATAGTGGCTGGGCATTGATTAGAATTTTACACGTGCAAATAAATATTAATAAATATGAACCAATTCGCGTTTCTAGTTATATTAAGTTACCAAAAAACATAGAAGATAAAAAAGCCTGAATTAATATCCACAATAATGATAATTTCTGTTTTAAGTGGAGTTTGGTATAAGCCTTACAAACTTCCGCTGAAAGTGCAAATCGAACATCTTCATTCTTCATACAAAATTAGTGACATTTCTCAACCCATAGGCAACCTTGAGTTTGGTGATGTTTTACAACTTAATTTTGGAAATATGCAATTTCCAGCTAAATTGTCTGAATTAAATTTATTCGAACAACTTAATAATGACATAAGCATAAATTTGTTTGGATTGGAAGTCATGAACAAGAAATATGAGGTTAGGGCCATTTTATTTAACAAAATGTGAAAAAAGGTTTCATGTCAATTTGTTGCTTTTGGAAAGGGATCAAATTTTTTCCCAATATTTTTTCACAATTTTTCCGGCTATGATTGTCATCTTTTATTTAAAGAGCTAAACGAAGTGAATGGACATATTGGTGTCATTCCTTTGAATAAAGAACGTTATATTTCATTATCTTAAAAAATTACAATAGATAATAATCATTAATTTTATTTACGTTTTCTCGACAGCTTCAGATTTATGGCTTCTAGCCTTGATTCATTGTGTAAAAATTTAAATGAAAACGATTTGATTCATATAAAAAAAGAATTCAATAATAATGAAAAATTTAAACTTATGACTCGAAAGGGAGTTTTTCCCTATGAGTATTTAAATTCCATTGAACGACTTGACGAAACATGTTTAGCGTCGCAAGACAATTTTACCAATCAAATGACAAACACATGTTCCATGTTCCGATGAAGACTACATTCATGCAGTTAATGTATGGAATACGTTTAAATGTCAAAATTTATGGGACTATCTTAAACTTTACCTTAAAATATATGTACTTATTTTGACTGATGTTTTTGAAAACTTTCGAAAAATATGCTCCAAAATCTATTCTTTATATCCTGCAAATTTCTACACTACACCAGATTTGTCATGGGCGGCTATGTTAAAATACTCTGATATCAATTTAGAGTTATTAACTGATGTTGATATGTATAATTTTTTTAAAAAAGGGATACGTGGTGGAATTAGTTAGTGCTCACTTAGACATTCAATGGCAAATAATAAATTTATAAGGGGATCTTATAAACAAAATGAACCTTCCAAATACATTGTATATAAAGATGCCAACAATTTATATGGATGAGCAATGATCCAATATTTACCACATAAAGATTTTCAGTGGGTTGATACTCCTGAAAATATTGATGTGCTTTCACATCCGATGATTCGCAAACTGGTTACGTTTTGGAAGTGGATTTAGTCCCTTCCCTCAATATCTACATGATTTGCACAATGATTTCCCTTTTTGTGCTGAAAACATAGTTCCACCGAAAGTTAAAATTCCTATACTATTAGTTGACTTAACAAACAAACGTAAATATATTATGCATTATCGAAACTTAAAACAGTGTCTTCGAAACGGCTTGATTCTCAAAAAAATTTGTAGAGTAGTAAAATTCACACAAACCAATTGGTTAAAAAAATATATTGATTTAAATAACCAACACAGGTCAATGGCTAAAAATGCTTTTGAAAAAGATTATTTTAAATTAATGAATAATGCTGTTTTTGGTAAAACAATGGAAAATAATAGCTACTTCTTGGGAAAATCAAAATAGAACTTTAAGTGCTCGAGCAAAACCAAATTATCATAGCCACTCTAGATTTACTGAAAACTTTATAGCCGTTCAGCTTAATCATACAAATATATATTATGAAAAACCTATATATTTAGGATTTACGGTACTCGAACAATCTAAAATTCTTATGTAAGGTTTTCATAATGATTATATTAAACCTAAATATGGTAGTAAGGTTTTTTTAAATTATACAGACACTGACAGTTTCATTTATACTATACAAACACATGATTTTTACGCTGACATATATAATGAAATACCAAAACGTTTTGATACATCAGATTATCCATCTGACAATTTATTTAATTTTCCTCTAATGAATATAAAGCTTCTGGGTCTGTGACGAAAATATTGAAGAAACTTGACGCAAACAAATCCGATTGTCCGGATAGAATCACTTCAATGGTTCTCAAAAAGACTTATTCCATTATTTCGAAACCTCTCCGCAATCTTTTTTCCTTTCCTTTACTTCGGGTACTCATCCTGCCCAATGGAAGGTTGCGAATTTTTTTCCAGTTCCAAAAAAAGGCAATAAAAGCGATCCATCTACCCTCTACAAAGCGATAACTACCGCCCTATTGCTATAACCTCGGTCTTTTCCATAGCGGCTGTAACATTAATCAACAGATTAACACAAATTCAAAAAATTTCATGACTAGTGAGCTAAACAATGATTTAGCAAAAATCCAAAAATGGGGTGAGTGTAACCCTGTTGATTTCAACACAAAATAGACTCAATCTCGCGGAAAATTGCAATGTCTACCCCCAGCCTGTCATTTCAGGGTATGTCTTTGCAGCACATAACAAACCGAAAATTGACTTGGTCAAACCACATTTTTGGTATAGCTAAAGATGCAGCTAAATGTTTAGGTTTCTTGTATGGCTGTAAAACTTACTTTTCTACATCTAATCTTCTAAAAATCTATAAAACTTAAATTACACCAAAAATTGAGTATAATGCACATATTTGGGCTGGAGCCCCCCCAACCGCGATGGGATATTTCGATAAAGGGCAAAATAGAGCTATCCGTTTTATAAATGATCTCAGTGTTACCTCATCGCTCACTCCACTTAACCATCGGCGAACCGTTTGGTCATTGTTCCAATGAAATCAAACAATTAATGTCTCCCCTGAAAGTTTTTCAACATGAAACAAGGACTGCAACAGATGCTCATCGCTACACTGTTGAATTAGTAAGATGGCGAAACACGCCTTATGGAAATTAGTTTTTTTAACTTTTTAGATTTATTATTATTGAAAATTGCACTATTATTATTAGTATTAGTTTTATTATTAATGTTCCTAGCAGATTTACCCGGCGTTGCCCGGAAGCTTGCAAATTGTAAAAAAGCAAGTTTCAGCCAATTTTTTGAAATACTACTTTGCCTATAAATGCCACAAAAAAATATTTGTGGAGTTCCGTTAACCCATCGTGGTCCAACAGCTTTTTATAGGTTTTTTCGTCGCTTTGCTATATATTAGAAATGATTTAACAGATTAACTTCAAATTTCGTATATGTGTTCTTCTTTGAAAATGAAGTTCAATTTACTAACAGACTTAAAAGTTGTTAACCCCTGCCGACCCGACGATTGTTCGGGCCGAACTCAACAAAAATTTGTGCCAGACTTTATTTTCGACTGCGAAACCACCTTGTAAAATTGGACACAAATCGGAAACACAAAATTTTTTGGAAGCCCACCAGGCCGAAATGGGTTAAATTATTCCAACCAAATTTATGCAACTAATTGCGGTTGCTAAGAGGAACATTTGTGCCAAATTTCAAGTCAATCGGTCAAGCCGTTTTGACTCGACATCCAAAAAAGGAAAAAGCTTAAAACAGCTCTGGAGCCGCAACCTGTTGACTTATAGAAATGTGACATAGCCTATGTCACCCCCCGGGCTCCCAGAATTATTCCTTTAAAATTTTGTGACAATCGGACCAGTGGTTTTCAAACAAATAACAAACAAATAAACAAACAAACAAACAAACAAATAAACAAACAAATAAACAAACAAACAAACAAATTTTGTTCTTTATATATTAGATTATTATCCATAATAGTATTATTATTTTTTTTATTATCAATAATAGTGTTATTGTTATTATTATTACAAGATTCATTCTCATTACTAATATTTTCATCTCTAATATACTCAGCATTATTATCAATATTATCACATTTATTATGAATGATTTTGTTTTTATTAATGTTATTATCTTTTTATACCCTACACCTATGAAATAAGAAAGGGGTATTGAAGGGGTTTGAACCACAAAAAATAAATAAACAAAAAAAACGCTTATTTAAGTTTAGAATTCAAATTTATTAATGATTATATTTTACTTAAAATTGCGTCTTTAAATACAATTTTATTTTCATAATAATAATACATTATGCAACGAATTAGCTGGCACAACAAATATTTAATTTACTTTAAAAGAATACAAATTATGAATGTAGGTCAGTACAATGACTTTAAAGGTATTTTATTAAGTTAAGTTCAATTAAATTATGATGTACGTTAAAATGCAAAAATGTACGTTAAACAATTATGGAATAAATAATATTGAAATTAGTTCTAAAGTTGTTACATATATTAATGTAAAGTTTATAATGTTAAAATAATAATTAAATAGATGTTCACAAGCGGTTGACGCTGTGTTGCTTTCTGTAGGTGGTACTGCAGGTTTTAAATTGCTTTTTGCATCAATTGAGATTTGTGGTGTAGATAACACAATTCTTTTATAGCGTCTAAAGAAACAATTAATAGCGATTCCACTAATTAATAGAAGAGCCATTGCATAATGATGAACATCAAGTGTATTTATATTTCTTGTTGCTACTATTTCATATCTTTGTGCCTCTATTTTAGCATGCAATGATTCAATATCAGCTGAAGTTATTTTTTTCTCTAGAATTGTCAAATTGTTCGAACTTCCATTCTTGTTGTTGGTACTATTGATATAATTTACTAAAACGTTTTGAGTTATTTCTGCTACTATCAAAAAAGATGAAGTTATGTTTCCTGTAAACCTTTGAGTAGATGCTATAAATATACTTGAATGAGTAAGCGTACAACCCGGTTTTAAACAAAGAATCCCATATCCATTTAAAGCTATTTTGTCTGAATGACTACCACATGTTAAGTCAAATATATTTTTGTTTACTAACGTGTAAATACAATGATTATTTGTATGCATTTTTATCCATAGTTGAAATTATCGTCGTTGTCTATAATTGGCAACAGCGGTAGCTTAGTTATAGGTCCTTTTAATATTAAAATTTTTGTTTTTAAAGTAGCAACTCTAACAAGCCCGTTATCATGGCAGCTTGTCTCAATAATTCTTCCCAGAGCCCATCTGGTCGGTGGACAATTATCCTCCTTTATTAACACTATGGTACCAACTCTTAAACTTGGTTGTTTTTGGCTCCAATTTGGTCTTTGCTGTAATCTGGACAAGTATTCTTTAGACCACCTTTTCCAAAACTTCTGGTGTAAATGATCTAACAGGTGCCATCTAGTTAATAAATTGGGATTCTCATTTACCACATTTTCCTCAGGAACTGTTAATAATGGCGCTCTTAGTAGAAATTGAATTGAATTGCCTTGGTACTTCAGCTTACAAAAAGTGCTATGTAACCCTAAAAGTTTTATTTCCACGACCTACTGATAACTTTAAAGTAAAAGGTCAAGCATAATCAAAACCACAATTTGTGAATGGCCTGGACATAGTTACACGAAGTTTAGGAAGATTACCCATTAGTTGAAATGCCGAAGTTGCTTTAAATCGATAACAAACTGTACATCTGTGAATACATCCTTTGACTGCCTTTAATGAATTTAATATACAAAATCTTTGTGTAATATATTCTATGGTTTGATTGTTGCCACCATGTAATAAATACAAATGTGCATGATTTATGATTAAATTTCTTATATCGCTCTTGTATGGAAGTATAAGTGGATGTTTTTGTTTATATGAAAGTTCAGATTCAGACTATCTTCCACCTAAGCGAAGAGGATGACTAGAATCTAAGAACGGAATTAAACTTAATAATCTGCTTGTATTATGTAGTGGTTTACCCTTTAAAAGTTGTTAAATTTCCTTATAAAAGTATTGAAACTGTGTAACCTTTAGTAACGTTATAAACGAATTTTCTACTTCACCAGCAGTTAATGTTCCGGCTTTGCGGTTTTTTGGACTGCATCTTAAATTTTTACAAAAACGAATACAATAAGCTACGACACGTTTTAATTTTGTTAAGGATGAATAGTTATGAAGTAAATTTTCAATCAAAGAGTTGTCAACTTCTGTTTTAACAATGTTCACTGCAAATTTTGTTTTGTTCTCTAAATTAGTATTGCTTATTGGGGTTTTGGATGCCTTAAATTAATTTTGTTTTAACCATATCGGACCTTCCCACCAAAGCTAATTATTTTCTAATTTCGATGGATTAATTCCACGTGACGCTAAATTGGCTGGATTATTTGATGAATTTACATGGTACTAATTTTCAGGACCAATTATTGAATTTCCACTACGCGATTTCAAACAAATGTTTTCCAACGGTGTGGAGCCGCCTGCAACCATGATAATACAAAAGTTGAGTCTGTCTAGGCAAAATTTTCAATGTTTTGGATGTCCAATGCATTCTTAACTTCCTTCATTAGTCTTGCTAATAATAAAGCTCCGCTAAATTCTAAACGTGGTAATGAAAGTTGAGATCTCAACGGTCCTACCTTTGTTTTTGAAGCGATGAGTGTGACAGTAATATTGCCTACGGTTGTTATTATTCTGAGATATAAAACCGCACCATAGGCCTTTTAGATGCATCGGAAAATCCATGAAGTTGGCAAACTTTGGTGTCATTCCGTAATCGATCCATCTACAGATTTCTATTTTCTTCAAAAAGTGCAGTTCTTCCTTGATTTGTAGCCATTCTTTCAATATGTTGTTAGATAATAGTTAATCCCAGTCAGTCTCTTCTAACCATATTTGTTGAAATAATAATTTAATTTTTATTATTATTGGGGATAGCAATCCAATTCGATCAAAAATACGAGCCGCCTCTGATAATATAGAACGTTTTGTAAACAGTTCCGATTTTATATCAGTATTTATGTTGAATTTTAATTTGTCAGTTTTTGGAACCCAATGTATTCCTAATGCTTTAACAGCTTCTCCGTCATCAAAAGTTTTAATATTTGCACAATCTCTGAATTCCGATGGTATTTGTTTCAACAAGCGACGATCACTGCAATTCCATTTACGTAAATTAAAACCTCCAGCTTTTAATAAATTTATTAACTGGGTGCATTTTAAATTTGCTTCTTCGTAGGTATATGCTCCCGAAACCACATCATCCATATAAGTATCCTTACAAATAGCTTTAGAAGCCAAAGGATATAAGTGTCCATCATCTGCAACTAATTGACGTAACCTTCTTATAGCTAAGAAAGGCGCAGGTCCAGTCCCATAAGTGACGGTTGTTAGCTTGTACTCTTTAATGGGTTCGTTAGGTGATTTTCTCCAAAGTATTCTTTGGAAATCTTGATCGCGATTGTCTATTCGAATTTGACGGTACATTTTCTTATTTTTGTGCCATCGTATTAGTATTTCTGTTATATTTTGCTGCAAATTTTCTCCAATCATTGTTACGTCGTTTAGGCTTTTAGATGAATTTCTTTTTGCAGAGGCGTCAAAAACTACTCTCAATTTTGTGGTTGAACTATCGTGCTTAAAAACGGTAGGTAGTATTTACCTTCCACTGTTTCTTGAGCTAGAACCATATGACCTAATTGAATATACTCTGTTATGAAATCTTTGTCCATAGTTTCCAATAATTTATTCGTCTTAAATTTTCTCTCAAGTTGAAACAATCTAGCAAGTGCTAATTCTCTTGATCCCTGAATTTCGTACAAATTAAAATGTTTGCGAAACGGTAATCGCACAACATAGCTTCCATCTTTTTGGCGTTGACAGGTAGATTTCAAATGAACTTCGCATTCAATTTCTTCAGCTGTTGTAGCTCTTTCTGGTAGAAGGTCTTCAGTTTCCCAAAATTTGGTTAGCTCCTGGCTTAGGTCGACTTCGCCAATAAAACAATTCGTTCTTTATTTCACCGGACAATATATAGCCAAACTTGGTTTTCTGTGCTATTGGAGTACCTGGTCTTCCTTTTATGAGCTTGTTTTGTATTATTTGACTAAAAACGTCAGCTCCTAAGATTATGTCGATTCTACTTGATTTTTAAAGTTTGGATCTGCTAGTTCTAAGGTTTTTATATGTTTTTAATTTTTATAAGATGTTACATTTTCTGACGGCAAATAACCAGATCATCTTGGTAGAATTAATGCTTTGGTCACACAAGAAAATGTTGAGCTTAATCTGGACTTTAAAGAAAGTTCAAAAAAACTTTGCACTATACCAGATTTTGCATTTCCAATTCCAGATACAACTGCATGAACCTTGTGTTTCGGCAGCTGCAAGTATTGGACCATATTTTCTGAAATTAGAGTGGCTTGAGAACGCTGATCGACAAGGCCTCTTACTTCAGTATAGGTTCCATCCAATTTTTGTGCCTTTATAATTGCTGTGGATACAATAACCTTTATCTTTGTAATATTAGTTGCACAGTGAGCGTTAATATCCATTAATTTTGTATTGTTTAGTGATTGTTTTTTATTGAATAACTGTTTGTTATTCGTGTTTTCTTGAAATATGTGCAACAAGGTATGATGTTTTTTGTAACATACTCTACATTTTGAAAAGCTTGTGCAGTACTTTGCAAAATGACCAGGTGGGAACCAATTTCCACATAAATTATGTTTTCTGCTAGCTGCTATCCTCTCCTGCATGCTCAGTAGTATGAACTTTTCACAGCCATAAATTTTGTGCGATTCTTGACATATCCTTTGAGGTGTCAGGTAGTTTTTTAATGGCTCTGCCTGATTCTTTAGTTAGTATTGTTTGATTCAGAAACGTTTTCAATTGTGTAGATAAAAGAATCCTTGTATTATTGTACCTTTTATCTAAAATGTTCCAAGCAGAGTCATAATTTTCAGCTGTAACTGGAAAATGTTTGATTAACTCGGCAGGTTCTCCACGACGTTAGCTTTCAAATAATAAAATTTTTGAGCTTTGCCTATGTTTGTAGTGTTGTGAATAACTTCCATGAATAAATCTCTAAAAGATTTGCAGTCGGAGTAGCTTCCAGAAATCTTAAGAATATCAATTTTTGGTAGATTCACATTAACATCTTGGTTACCTTGTAACTGCCTGGTGTTATGTGCTCGAGCAGTCGGAGCTGGAGATATATTCATTAGTTTTGTATTTAATTTAATTACTGTGTCTTTGTAAATATTCTCGATTTGTTCAAATTTATTGTTTTCAAAATAATCATGGCTAATAGTCTCATTTTCTATCAGACTCAAGTGATTATTCATTATTAAGTTCCAGTACTCTTCTAAAGTTTTTAAGTTAATATTAATGATAGCCAAATTCGGTTCTTGGTACATTTCTTCCCTTACTTTGTTTGAAATGTGTTCTACAGCCTTTATTAGCTCAATTTGTTTATTGATCGCCTTAGAGATTCTGGTCGTTAAATTACTGGCAGGAGCGTTTGATAAAGCAGCTTCCAAAATACTCGTCATTTCGGTTACTAAATTACCCATACTTTGAAATTCCTTGTTTTTGAAATATAAATGATCCGGGTTTCTCTCTTATTTGTTCAATGTCCTCGTTATTTTTGACCATAGCTTGCCAGTACTCGTTTAAATTTTTTAAACGTACTTCTATATATTCCTTTGTTTTTCTTTCTACAGAATACTTTTTGAAGTTTATCTGTACTCTTAGAATTTTTTTATATAGCTCTTTTTGAGCATTGATTAGTTTGTCCATATTGCTTTGATGATACGGCCTTTAATGATTTTTATGTAAATTTGTTAACTCGTTGAAGAGAGCGCCTTTTAGTTGTATTACTGTCTTAAAGTAATGGCCTTTAGTTGTGACTGTTTGCTTATTAACAGATAGCTAGAAAAAACTTCCTGTAGACACTAGTTCTACAAGATTACTTTTTATACCCTACACCTATAGAATAGGTAAAGGGGTATATTAACTTTGGTATGGTGTTTGTAACCACCTAAAGGAAGCGAGCTAGATATGGAAAAGTATATATATTTGTGATCAGCGTGACCGCCTGATTCGATATAGCCATGTCCGTCCGTCCGTACGTAGGCACGATAACTCAAAAAATAATAGAGCTATCTTGATGAAATTTTGACTGTAGGTTACTAGGACTGAAAGTACGGCGGGGATTGCATATGGGCGAAATCGGCCCATGGGTTCGGATTCTGGACCTTTTAATCGATCGAAGGGCTAACGAACATATATAAAAAATCACGATAACTCAACAACTAATGACGCTTTCTTCATCAAATTTGTGCTGTAGGTTACTAGTAATGAAACTACTTCGGGGATTCCGTAAGGTCGGGATTGGACCATGCGTTCGGAACCTAGAACTTTTTGATCGAATTTAGGCCAAACGAGCATAATTCCGAAACCAATGAAGATAGAACCTCCAAATTTGGTATCAGGGTGGCCCTTCCTATTTCCTAAGTGTCTTGGGAATTTGGGTCCCATTGGAGTACTGGGTCGGGGACCAGCCACATATTTCCGAAGACCTTAAAGCATATCTTTAAAATTAATAAAGATAACAACTTGAAAAAATGTAGAAGTTTCCAATTTGCCACAAGGGTGTTCTTTAATATCTCTTGCGTGTTCCCTTAATTTGGGATCAATTGGAGTGGTGGTTCAGTACCCCTCTCAGACCACCCAAGTTTTAAAAGTTTATAATCGAAATTACTAAAAATAGTTACTTAAAATTAAGATAGACCGTTTAAATTGTGCACAAGGGTTAACTAGTACTATAAGTAAAGCGCGGGCTGTATAAGGGTGAAATCAGCCCATGGGTTCGAATTCTGGACCTTTTAGTCGGTGTCAGGGATAACGAACATATATTAAAAATCACGATAACTCAACAACTAATGAGGCTATCTTCATGAAATTTGTGCTGTAGGTTATTGGTAATGAAACTACGGCGGTGACTACGTGCGGTGAGGATTGGACAATGGGTTCGGAACTGAGAACTTTTTGATCGAATTTAGGCCAAACTAGCGTAATTCCGAAACCAATGAAGATATAACCTCCAAATTTGATATCAGGGTGTCCCTAATTCCGAAACCAATGAAGATATAACCTCCAAATTTGGTATCAGGGTGTCCCTATTGCGTAAGTGTCTTTGAAATTTGGGTCCCATTGGACTAGTGGGTCGGGGACCAGGCACTCAGTTCCGAGGACCTTCAAGCACATTTTCGAAATTAATAAAAATAGTAACTTGAAACAAATGTAGAAGCTTCAAATTTGGCCCAGGGTGTTCTTTGCTATTTCTTCCGTGCCCCCCTAATTTGGGATCATTTGGAGTGGTGGTTCAGGGCCTCTCTTAGACCCCCAAATGTGTAAAAGCTTATCATCGAAATTATTAAAACTAGTAACTTAAAATTAAGATAGAACGTTCCAATTGTATACAAGGGTTAACTAGTATTGAAAGTATGATGGGACTGCATATGGGCGAAATCGTACCATGGTTTGGGGTTCTGGAACCCTTTACAAGTTCGAGGACTAACAAACATATATCTTAAAACACCATAACTCAAAAAATAATTCCGGTATTTTGATGAAATTTAAACTCTAGGTTACTAGTAATGAAAGTACCATGGGAATTGGTTCTGGTTGAGTTTAATTTCAAAGCCAAAGAATATATTTCCTATATCCTATGTGTCTCCGAAATCTAGACTTAATTGTAGTGGTACAGCTATATTCAAAGGTACTTGCTGCATTTATGTAAAATTTATTTGAATATTTAAATGAATTATATGAAAAGGTCTAAATTTGTAATTGTATTTTAGAAATACATTTATTGCATATTTTGCGTTTGTAAGCTTTTGCATTAGGTTTATAAACTAACCATTTAAAATAATTGCAATTTTTAAAAATTTGGATTATTAAATACCTATATTATGCTTTGATTATCTTTTTATCACAAAATTTAATAATTAGAATTTTTTCATTTTGTAATTGAATTGGAATAAATATATTTTCATTTATTTCAAGTTTGTTTGTTTTTTAATATTTTTAAATAGATAAATTAGTAAGAATTTGTAATATTTTTTAATAGATAGTGTAATTAGAAAATGTTTTTAGTATTACAAAGTTAATTTGGTTAGCTATGTTTTACGATCAAATTAATAACAGCTTTTATGGTGTTAAAATGACTTATGGATATGTCCTTAAATTTAAACCAAATAGGTGTAGGGTATTTCTAAGTCGGTTGCACCGACTGACTGTTTCTTAACTTGTTTTGATTTTAATTTATCTCTATAGACACTGGTTCTATAGATATAATTGTAAACATCGTTTTACAATTAAATTTGTATGAAAAAGTTTAAGTCACTTGTTCCAAAGTTTTTTTTTTTGATTCAAATTCTAAAGACACTTGTTCTATAGAATCTGGCTCTAAGGACCAATGTTTGAAGCACAAAAAATAAATAAACAAAAAAAACGCTTATTTAAGTTTAGAATTCAAATTTATTAATGATTATATTTTACTTAAAATTACATCTTTAAATACAATTTTATTTTCATAATAATAATACATTATGCAACGAAATTAGCTGACACAACAAATATTTAATTTACTTTAAAACAATTAAAATTATGAATGTAGGTCTGTACAATGACTTTAAAGGTATTTTATTAAGTTAAGTTCAATTAAATTATATTACAAAGAAATGTGCATCATAAGCAAAAATGTACATTAAACAATTATGGAATAAATAATATTAATATTAGTTCTAAAGTTGTTATATATATTAATGTAAAGTTTATAAAGTTAACAAGTAAAGCAATAGTCAGTCGGTGTAACCGACTTAGAAATACCCTACACACCTATTTGGTTCAAATTTAATGGGAGGTCCTTAAGTCATTTTAAAACCATAAAAGCTGCTATTAGTTTGATCGTAAGACATAGCTAACCAAATTAACTTTATAATACTAGAAACATTTTCTAATTACTTTATCTATTCAAAAATATTTCAATTTCTTACTAATTTATCTATTTATACATATTAAAAAACAAAAAAACTTGAATTAAATGTAAATATATTTATTTCAATTCAATTACAAAAGTGAAAATATTTGAATTATTAAATTTTGTGATAAAAAGCTAATCAAAGCATATTATATTTAATAATTCAAATTTGTCAAAATTGCAATTATTTTAAATGGTTAGTTTATATACCTAATAGAAAAGCTTATAAACGGAAAATATGCAATAAATGTATTTCTAAAATACAATTACAATTTTAGACCTTTCCATATAATTCATTTAAATATAAAAATAAATTTTACATAAATGCAGCAAGTACCTTTGAACATAGCTGAACCACTACAATTAAGTCTAGATTTCGGAGACACATACGACATAGGAAATATATTCTTTGGCTTCGAAATTAAACTCGGCCACAACCAATTTCCAGGGTACTTTCATTACTAGTAACCTAGAGTTTAAATTTCATTAAAATAGCGGCATTTTTTTTGAGTTATGGTGTTTTTAAGATATATGTTTGTTAGTCCTTGAACTTTTCAAGAGTTCCAGAGCCCGAAACCATGGTACGATTTCGCCCATATGCAGGCCCGTCATACTTTCAATACTAGTTAACCCTTGTACATAATTGGAACGTTCTATTTTAATTTTAAGTTACTAGTTTTATTAATTTCGATGATAAGCTTTTACACATTGGGGGGTCTGAGAGAGGAACTGAACCGCCACTCCAATTGATCCCAAATTAGGGGGGCACGCAAGAAATAGTAAAGAACACCCTGGGCCAAATTAGAACCTTCTACATTTGTTTCAAGTTAATATCTTTATTAATTTCGAAAATATGCTTTAAGATCCTCGGAACTGAGTGGCTGGTCCCCGACCCACTACTCCAATGGGGCCCAAATACGAAATAGGAAGGGACACCCTGATACCAAATTTGGAGGTTCTATCTTCATTGGTTTCGGAATTATGCTAGTTTGGCCTAAATTCGATCAAAAAGTTCTAAGTTCCGAACCCATTGTCTAATCCTCACCGTACGTAATCACCGCCGTGGTTTCATTACCAATAACCTACAGCACAAATTTCATAAAGATAGCCTCATTAGTTTTTGAGTTATCGTGATTTTTTATATATGTTCGTTAGCCCTGACACCGATTAAAAGGTCCAGAATCCGAACCCTTGGGCTGATTTCGCCCTTATACAGTCCGCGCTGTACTTATAGTACTAGTTAACCCTTTACACAATTTGAACGTTCTATCTTAATTTTAAGTAACTGTTTTTAGTAATTTCGATTATAAGCCTTTTAAACTTGGGATGGCTGAGACGGGTACTGAACCACCACTCCAATTGATCCCAAATTAAGGCAACACGCAAGAGATAGTAAAGAACACCCTTGTGGCAAATTGGAAGCTTCTACATTTTTTCAAGTTGTTATCTTTATTAATTTTAAAGATATGCTTAAAGGTCTTCAGAAAAGTGTGGCTGGTCCCCGACCCACTACTCCATTGGGGCCCAAATTCCCAAGGCCCTTAGGAAATAGGAAGGGCCACCCTGATACCAAATTTGGAGGTTCCATCTTCATTGGTTTCGGAATTATGCTTGTTTGGCCTAAATTCGATCAAAAAGTTCTAGGTTCCGAACGCATGGTCCAATCCCGACCTTACGCAATCTCCGAAGTAGTTTCATTACTAGTAATCTACAGCACAAATTTGATGAAGATAGCGTCATTAGTTGTTGAGTTATCGTGATTTTTTATATATGTTCGTTAGCCCTTCGATCGATTAAAAGGTCCAGAATCCGAGCCCATGGGCCGATTTCGCCCATATGCAATCCCCGCCGTACTTTCAGTCCTAGTAACCTCCAGTTAAAATTTCATCAAGATAGCTCTATTATTTTTTGAGTTAGCGTGCCTACGGACGGACGGACGGACGGACATGGCTATATCGACTAAGGCGGTCACGCTGATCACAAATATATATACTTTTCCATATCTAGCTCGCTTCCTTTAGGTGGTTACAAACACCATACCAAAGTTAATATACCCCTTTACCTATTCTATAGGTGAAGGGTATAAAAACGTATGTTTGGCGAAAAATACCTCTAGACGTAGCACAAGCGTTTGACAAAGTTTGCCATGAAGGATTAATATTTAAATTAAGGAGATTGATACCTTTACAATATGTATAGATACTCGCATCGTACTTGTCAGATAGATAATTTAGAATCAAACAAGATGAAGAGTACTCTACATTAAGAAAAATAAAAGCAGGTGTGCCTCAAGGCAGTATTGTAGGTCCTATTTTGTACTTGCTTTGTACAAGTGATTTACCAGAAATAGAAAATGTAACTGTAGCAACATTTGCTGACGATATTGGCAGTAGGATCGAATATTGACGAAGCTACACGAAAATTACAGAAAGCAAGTGAAAAAATATGTTTTTGGACTAACAAATGGAAAATAAAATTAAATGAATGTAAATCTGTTAATGTTAATTTTAGTTTTTAGTTTTTAGAAATAAACGAAACCCACCTAAAATAAATTTAAATGGTGTATTTGTATCAATCGAAAATTCAGCAAAATACCTAGGAATGACACTGGATGTCAAGCTAAGGTGAAATCAACATGTTAAAAAGAAAACACTAGAGCTTGAAAATAAATATATAGAAAATAATAAGCGTAAGTCTAAATTATCAATATATAATGAAGTGTATAATAAATTTGCCTTTATTAATAAAACCAAAAAATTAGCAAAAAACAAAAATTACAAAAAAAGACTAAAATACTAAGGTCCAAAAAATCTAAAAATTAAAAATAATGAAAGTAGAAACAATGGTACTATTTTAATTAAAACAGATTTAAATGAAAATCGTGAAAAAATAAAGAGTGATCTTGAAAATAAAATTAAGAAGAAATATGTTATCAAAATTCCTGTGCAAATAAAATCTAAATTTGAAATTATGCATATGAACAATAAATTTAATTAGGACGAAATAATAGAAAACCTTATGAAACAAAATAGTTTTTTGAAACTGAGTGAGTTAAAAATAATAAAATTAAACAAGGTTAATAACTACAACAAAGAAATGCAGAACGCTGTAATTGAAGTGGATAAGGATTCTTTCCCGAAAATATTAGCTGCGGAAAAACTATGTATTGGTTGGGAAAGGTGCAAAGTTTTTGATGCTACCAGTGTGAGAAAATGTTACAAGTGCACAGGCTTTAAACATAAATCGGCTGACTACACAAACAAAAAAACATGCATGAAGTGTCACCAGAATCATAAAACAAGTGATTGTAAACAACAGGAAGAAATTAATGCATGCATAAATTGCAAGAAAAATAATGAAAAATTCAAGCTAGGACTAGATGTAAAACATAAAATATTTAGTAGATTCTATTCAGTATATCAAAAAAAATTAAACGAAAGAAAGCAAAAAGTTGGCTACTAGCAATTAAAGAAATGGGAAGTGGATGGAAATATATTGAATAATTGTGCAAAGGCTGTTCCAGAATTTGGTGTTGATATTTATAATAATAATAATAATAATAATAATAATAATAATAATAGTAATAATAATAATGAAGGAAATATTGAAGGTGTAGCGATAGCAAATAAGAATGAAATAGGTATTAATGAAACCAACTATAATTATAATACCAATAATAATTATGTTAAATAATCAGATCAATAATAATGTTAGAATAAATAAATCCATTAATAATGAGAGAAATATTGAGGGTGACGTAATCTAATATATAAATAACAAAATTTGTATGTTTGTTTGTTTATTTGCTTGTTTGTTAACATTCACGTGAAAAGAGGGTCAAATTGCCAAAAATTTTTAGAGATATAATTCTGAGAGACAAAGCCCGGTAACATCGGCTCATATTTTTATAAGACAACAGGTTGCGGCTTCAGAGCCGTTTTAAGCTTTTTCGGTTTTTTGATGTCGAGTCGAAACGGTTTGACCAATTGACTTGAACTTTTGCACAAATGTTTTTCTTAGCAACCGGAACTAGTTGTATAAATTTGGTTGGAATAAATTAACCCACATCGGCCTGTTGGGCTTCCAAAAAATTTTATATTTCCGATTTGTGTAAAATTTTACAGGGTGGGCGCAATGAAGCTTTTAAATGTTTTTCATGTTGAACCGAAACAGTTTGACGGATTGAATTGATATTTTGCAAAAATGTACTTCTTAGCTAGCGGAAGTAGTCGCGTAAAGTTGGTTGGAATGAATTAACCCATTTCGGCCAGGCGGGCTTTCAAAAAATTTTATATTTCCGATTTGTGTAAAATTTTACAGGGTGGTTTTGCAGTCAAAAAGAAAGCCTGACACAAATTTTTATTGAGTTCGGTTAACCCGGTTCGGTTAACGCGACACGAGGGCGCAATGCAACTTTTTCAATTTTTTGATGTCGAGTCAAAACGGTTTGACCGATTGACTTGAAATTATGCACAAATGTCCCTCTTAGCAACCGGAATTAGTTGTATAAATTTGGATGCAATGAATTAACATATTTCGGCCTGGCGGGCTTCCAAAAATTTTGATTTTGCCGTCTAAAAGAGAGGTTGCAAAAAGTTTTAGTAAAGTTCGATTAACCCGTTTTCCACGACGACACCATGAAGTTTTCTGTAAAATTAATTTGCTTAAACGATTAAAAGACTTTTATTGAAAATTTTGTACCAGCATTTTAATTATAAAAACACACAGGGTTAATTTGGTTTTGACCTGTTTACGTGTTTTGAACAAAGATTCAATGAAATTTTCAATTTTTGGTATTAACGCAAGTTAATCTTTATTCCAAAAGCTCACTTAATTACTAAGACTAATTTTTTTGATCTCTTTAAATAGTCTCAAATGGTGCAAAAACTAAATGAGATAATATTAATGCAGCTAATAAAGGATCCGAATAATAATATCTTTAAATTTAAATAACATAACATTTTCCTTCTCTACATTTTTTTCGTAAATCTTTATTTTTTATCTTCTTTGCAGTTGTTGTTTTTTAAAAATAGATTTCAGTGTAAAATTGCAGTTTTCGTTAAATTAAATCTAAAAATCAAAAAATAATTTCGTATATATTATGCTTAAATACATAGTATTTTAAAACAGTTTTTCCAAAAAAGAAGTTTTTCCTACATTTCTCTTATAAAATCATAAAATAACGAGGAAGACCGTAGTAGAACTTGCAGGTAAGTACAAAATAAAATATAAGTTGAAAAGCAGATTTTTGAACCTTTTCTAAACCATCGACTATATTTAATTCAAACGTTGGCAATTCAAAAAAACATAGTATAATGATTTAATGGCAAATTTAGTATACCCTTTAGACCTATAGTCAAACGGGTATAATAATACTTATATGTAAACTAGCTATTACCGGCGCACGTTGCCCGCCACTCAATGGAGTTTTAATTTAAGTTAATGTTATTGAAAAAAGTTAACACAAAAATTACAGTTGGTTTACATGTTAATTTTAAAATGTAATAAAGAAATTTTTTTAAAACGCTTTTTTTTTAGAATTATTCTTGCAGTTTTTCAACAAGTTTATCAAATTTCACTTGAAACTTTTATTAAATAATAATAAAAATTAAACTTTTAATTCAGATAACATTATTCGCCGGAAGCCCTCGATATTCAACTCTATCGTCAAGGAGCATCAAATTGTCAAGAAGCGCCATGTATAGAAAAATTGGAGATAATCGTTCAAACTGTTTTGCAAACTGGTTTTTAGAGTTTTTGTTTCGCAATCGGTTAAAAAAACTCGACAAAACATTTTTTTAAACATTCCCCTAATTCAAAGAAGTTTTACCTACTTTCAAAAGTAGGCGGCAATTGAAAATTTTTTTTCGAACAATCTTCGGGTCGGCATGGGTTAACAAATTACATG
This sequence comes from Dolichopus griseipennis, assembly GCA_963082915.1. Lineage (NCBI taxonomy): Eukaryota > Metazoa > Arthropoda > Insecta > Diptera > Dolichopodidae > Dolichopus > Dolichopus griseipennis. The sequence continues at coordinate 132,128,583 of OY720441.1, forward strand.
TCTTTTAATAGCGTGAACTCCATTCTAAAAGAGAAACACATATACAAAATTTGAAGTCAATAGGTTAAACCATTTATAATTTATATCAAAGTTACGAAAAAACCTATAAAAAGCTGTTGGGCCAGAATGGGTAAACGGAACTCCATAAATAGGCTTTCCTTTTAAACAAAGTCTGAAACTGGCTGAAACTTGCTTTTTTCCAATTTGTACGTTCCCGGGCAAAGCGAATGTATATTTAAGAAATCCTCTCCTTTTATAATTTAAAATGTCTTTCCTAAGAATATGTTTGCTGCTTTTATATTATCTCTAAATTGTATTTTAAATTTAGTTTCTTATCAAACCAAAAATGGTTAATTTTATTAATCCATTTACAATGATGATAGCGGGACCATCTGGATGTGGAGAAACAACATTTGTGTGTAATTCAATTGAAAATATTAATAGATTGATTTATACGAAAATTGAAAAAATAAAATGGTGTAACCCAGAAATTTCTGCTATTCCAAAAAATCTAGCTTTTCCTGAGACAGAGTTTTATACCAGTATCCCAAAAGAAATAAGTGGCAATGAAAATAAACCTACTTTTATTATTCTAGATGGCTTAGTGTTAGATTTTCAAATAAACAGGTATGTGAGTTATTTACTAAAGGTTCGCACCATCGTAATTTATCTATTATATTGTTAACACAAAACGTTTTTCATCAGGGAAAATTGTCAAGAGATATTTCATTAAATTGTAAATGTTAAGTGCTTTTCAAAAACCCTCGAGAAAAATCACAGATTTTTCCTCTTGCTAGACAGCTATAGCCGGAAAATATAAAGAGTTTCTTGAGAGTATATAATGAGTCAACATTAAAACCTCATGGTTATATTGTGTTGGATTTAACACAAGATAATAATGATTTATTTCGTATTAGAACTAAAAAGGAAAGTTAAAAAAACATAAAAAACAATTAAGTTTTCTGGCCTGTGGTAAGAAAAGTATAAAAGCCAAAAGAAAAGTACTGGTTCAACATGGTTCAACAATTTTACCAACTTTAATCGGAACTATATTATCTGTTGTAATAGGGAAATTGCTCAGTAAGACATAATGCAGCGAATGATTGTTATGTCAAAAATTTTTAACATTATTAGATCAAAAGATGAAAAAAGTTTTATATGATAAAAAGTGGTCCCCGACCCACTACTCCAATTGGTCCTAAATTTCCGGGACTCTAAAGACATAGGAAGAGGCACACTGATACCAAATTTGAATTATTTATCTTCATTGATTTCGGAATTATGCTTGTTTGGCCTAAATTCGATCAAAAACTTCTAGGATCCGAACCCATGGTCCGAACACGTTCGTGCGTGTCCCCGCCATAGTCTCATTACTGGTAACCTACATAATAAAATTCATGATTATAACGCCATTAGTTGTTGAGATATCCTCATTTTTTTTATATGTTCCTTGGCCCTTAGAACAATTAAAAGGTCCAGAATCCAAACCCATGGGGCGATTTCGCCCATATGCAATCCCCGCCGTACTTTCAGTCCTAGTAACCTACAGCTAAAATTTCATCAAGATAGCTTCATTAGTTTTGAGTTATCGTACCTACGGACGGACGGACATAGCTATATCGACTCAGGAGGTCACGCTGATCACAAATATATACACTTTTCCATATCTAGCTCGCTTTCTTGAGGTGGTTACAAACACCATACCAAAGTTAATACACCCTTTTCCTATTTCATAGGTGTAGGGTATAAAAATCAAATTTGATATACTATTTCCTTTTTCTGTTCCTATTTAACACTTTTATATTTTTAACAGGCTAAGAGTTTTACTATTAAACATATTATGTATTATATTTTATAAATTAAAACCTAAATATTTTTTTTAATTTTTATTATATCATATCTATATTTTATTGTATTATTACCATAGGTAATATATAATTAAGAAATTGTGTATGATATCTAAGTTGTAAAATTTTATATACCCGAATGACTATATAGTCAAAGGGTATAATAAATTTGCCAATACGTTTGTGACGCAGAGAAGGAATCGAAAAAAAAATAGATTTAGCTATGTATGTCCGTCCGTCCGCACGATAACTCAAAAACTAAAGGATCTAGGACCTTGAAATTCGTTTATTTGCAATAGCCGTCGTCGCTATTTAAATCCAGCCATTTTGGTCCATGGGTTCGGGTAGCTGCCATACCACTTCTTTTTTTATATGAGTATTACTCTGTGCCTGTTACAGCTGCGTGTCTGAAATTTAGCCAAAAGTAGTTTAGTTTTGTGACCAAAGTTTTTACAAAATTTGGTTGGTCTACTGCAGAAGATTCGAGTAGCTGCCATACAACTCCTTCTTTTATGTGAATATTCCACTACACTTAATAAAGCTGTATGTTTGAAATTTTGCTAAAAGTAATTACCCGGATGATATAATGTATATGTTACGGTCATACTGGTATCCCAGAGTTGACACAGTATACTCTACTACACTTTTCCTCGTTTTTGTATTAAAATTAATTATATGAAACTGTTCAAAATTTAACATTATATTTTACAAATACATTTATTGCATATTATGATTATTAAATTTTGGATAACAAGCTAATGAAAGCATTAATGGTTTTAACTAACATTAAAAACCATGAAATTATATAAACTTTTATATTTATATTATTACAAATTAATATTTCGTTCGAATAACTTTAAGTTTAATTCTATAGAATATTAAAAAATAAGTAAATTAAGAGAATAAATTTAAAAATTATTGAAAATTGAAATAATTAACCAAGTACTTGATCATTCTACAGTAAATGCACTACAGCTTAAAATCCTGAAAACGAGTAATTGCTGCATGTGTGTAAAATTTTCTTGAATTAGATAAAAGTTTTAAATATCTAATTTTGTAATTGCATTTTACGAATCCATTTATCTCAATTTAATTTGTTGTTTAATATTTTAAATAGATAAGTTAAGAAGAATTTTTAATATTTTTGAATTGATAAAATAATTAGCAAATGTTTTTAGTAAACTAATAAAAACTAATAAATTAGTAAAAGCTTTTATGGTGTTAAAATGACGTATGGATATGTCCTTAAATTTGAACCAAATAGGTGTAGGGTATTTCTAAGTCGGTTGGTTACTGTTTCTTTACTTGTTTTAATTTTTATTATATCATATATTTTATTGAATTATTACCATAAGTTATGTACGAAATAGGAAGGGACAACCTGATACCAAATTTGGAGGTTATATCTTCTTTGGTTTCGGAATTACGCTAGTTTGGCCTAAATTCGATCAAAAAGTTCTCAGTTCCGAACCCATTGTCCAATCCTCACCGTACGTAATCACCGCCGTAGTTTCATTACCAATAACCTGCAGCACAAATTTAATGAAGATAGGGTCATTAGTTGTTGAGTAATCGAGATTTTTAATATATGTTCGTTATCCCAGACACCGACTAAAACGTCCAGAATCCGAATCCATGGGCTGATTTCGCCCTTATTCAGCCAGCGCTGTACTTATAGTACTAGTTAACCCTTGTACACAATTTGAAAGGTCTATCTTAATTTTCAGTAACTATTTTTAGTAATTTCGATTATAAGCTTTTAAAACTGGGGAGGTCTGAGAGGGGTACTGAACCACCTCTCCAATTGATCCCAAATTAGGGGAACACGCAAGAGATAGTAAAGAACACCCCTGTGGCAAATTGGAAGCTTCTACATTTTTTCAAGTTGTTATCTTTATTAATTTTAAAGATATGCTTTAAGGTCTTCGGAAATGTGTGGCTGGTCCTCGACCCAGTACTCCAATGGGACCCAAATTCCAAAGACACTTAGGAAATAGGAAGGGACACCCTGATACCAAATTTGGAGGTTCTATTTTAATTGGTTTCGGAATTATGCTCGTTTGGCCTAAATTCGATCAAAAAGTTCTAGGATCCGAACGCATGGTCCAATCCCGACCTTACGCAATCCCCAAAGTAGTTTCATTACTAGTAACCTACAGCACAAATTTGATAAAGATTGCGTCATTAGTTGTTGAGTTATCGTGATTTTTTATAAAAGTTTGTTAGCCCTTCGATCGATTAAAAGGTCCAGAATCCGAAACCATGGGCCGATTTCGCCCATATGCAATCCCCGCCGTACTTTCAGTCCTAGTAACCTACAGTTAAAATTTCATCAAGATAGCTCCATTATTTTTTGAGTTATCGTGCCTACGGACGGACGGACATGGCTATATCGACTCATGCGGTCACGCTGATCACAAATATATATACTTTTCCATATCTAGCTCGCTTCCTTTAGGTGTTTACAAACACCATACCAATGTTAATGTACCCCTTTACCTATTCTATAGGTGTAGGGTATAAAAAAAGGTATGCAATCTTTTACATAAAAAATATTTTGTTTTTAATTTATAAAATATTATACATGTTTTATTCAATATGTTTTATGGTAAAATGCATGGCCTTTTAAAAATATAAAAGTGTTAAATAAAAACGGAAATAGGAAAGAACCCTCGTTTATCAAATTTAAAGTTTCTATCTTTATGAATTTCAAAGATAAGCTGTTTAATTTTGGAATTTCTTAGGACGCACCTGAACCACCACTACAATTAAGTCTAAATTTCGGGGACACATAGCAAATATATTCTTTGGCTTTGTAATTACTCGTTTGGCCTCAAATCAATCAAAAGCTTCTAGAATCCGAACACATTGTCTGAACTCGACCAGAACCAATTCCCATGGTACTTTCATTACTTGTCCCCTAGAGTTTAAATTTCTTCAAAATAGCGGCATTATTTTTTGAGTTATAGTGTTTTTAGGATATCATGTTTGTTAGCCCTTGCATTTTTCAAAGATTCCAGAACCCGAAACCTAGGTACGATTTCGACCATATGCCGTCCACGTCATACTTTCAATACTAGTTAACCCTTGTACACAATTAGAACGTTCTATCTTAATTTTAAGTTACTATTTATATTAATTTCGCTGATAAGCTTTTAAACCTTGCGGAGTCTAAGAGAGGTACTGAAAAGCCACTGAAACTGATCCAACATTAGAGGGACGTGCGGGAAATTGAAAAAACACCAATGCACCAAATTTGAAGCTTCTACATTTGTTTCAAGTTACTATACTTATTAATTTCGAAAATATGTTTTAAGGTCTTCGGAACTCAGTGGTCGGTCTCCGACCCTCTACTCCAATTGGGCCAAAATTTCAAGGACACTAAGGAAATCGAAAGCGACACCCTGATACCAAATTTGGAGGTTCTATCTTCTTTGGTTTCGGAATTATGCTAGTTTGGCCTAAATTCGATCAAAAAGTTCTAAGTTCCGAACCCATTGTCCAATCCTTACCCTACGCAATCGCTGCCGTAGTTTCATTACGAATACGGACGGACGGACATGGCTATATCGACTCAAGAGGTCACGCTGATCACAAATATATATACTTTTCCATATCTAGCTCGCTTCCGTTAGGTAGTTACAAACGCCATACCAAGTTAATATACACTTTTACCTTTTCTATAGGTGTAGGATATAAAAAAGGAAAATTACCAGAACTTCCACTTGAACTTACATAGAAAAAAAACATAAAGAAATTAATGAGGTTTGGGAATACTTTGAATAGAAAGGGAGTGTTCAGTTTGAAACAATACTAAAGACTAAAGTAATTATTAGGCAAATAACAACGTATCTCAAACCAAAACTTGGAACAAATATTATAGAAACAAATAAGGCAAGTTTTGATTTAACAACAGCAATAAAAATTATACCACAATTAAAAGGAGACACTAAAGATATTTTTATTTTCCTGGGTTAACAGCTTTTTATGCTCTCAATCACAAAATTTTCTGACAAAGTTGACAGAAGAAAGTAGCAGAAGAAATGTAGCTGTTACAAAAAGTATCGGAAGAAATTACAACTTTAGAAAAATCCAAGCAAACATTATCATCAAGATTTAAGTCTAACAAAAATGCAGCTAAAATCCAGTCAGAACTAACAAATGTTATTAAAGTTAACAAAGGCATAAATCAATTTGCTACAAAAACAAGTAATGAAACAGTCAGTCGGTGCAAGCGACTTAGAAATACCCTACACCTATTTGCTTCAAATTTAAGGACATATCCATAAGTCATTTTAACACCATAAAAGCTCTTATTAATTTGATCGTAAGACATAGCTAACCAAATTAACTTTATACTACTAAAAACATTTTCTAATTACACTATCTATAAAAAAATATTACAAATTCTTAATAATTTATCTATTTAAAAATATAAAAAAACAACAAAACTTGAAATAAATGAAAATATAATTATTCCAATTCAATTACAAAATGAAAAATTTCTAATTATTAAATTTTGATGATAAAAAGATAATCAAAGCATAATATATTTAATAATACAAATTTTTCAAAATTGCAATTATTTTAAATGGTTAGTTTATATACCTAATAGAAAAGCGTATAAACGCAAAATGTGCAATAAATGTATTTCCAAAATACAATTACAAATTTAGACCTTTTCATATAATTCATTTAAATATTCAAATAAATTTTACATAAATGCAGCAAGTACCTTTGAACATAGCTGAACCACTACAATTAAGTCTAGATTTCGGAGACACATAGGACATAGGAAATATATTATTTGGCTTCGAAATATAACTCGACCACAACCAATTCCCATGGTACTTTCATTACTAGTAACCTAGAGTTTAAATTTCATCAAAATAGCGGCATTATTTTTTGAGTTATGGTGTTTTTAAGATAAATATTTGTTAGCCCTTTAACTTTTCAAAGGTTCCAGAACCCGAAACCATGGTACGATTTCGCCCATATGCAGTTTCCGTCATACTTTCAATACTAGTTAATCCTTGTACACAATTGGAACGTTCTATCTTAATTTTAAGTTACTAGTTTTATTAATTTCGATGATAAGCTTTTAAACATTGGGGGTCTAAGAAAGGTACTAAACCACCACTCCAATTGATCCAAAATTAGAGGGACACGCAGGAAATAGTAAAAAACACCCATGTGCCAAATTTGAAGCTTCTACATTTGTTTCAAGTTATTATCTTTATTAATTTTAAAGATATGCTTAAGGTCTTCGGAAATGTGTGGCTGGTCCCCGATCCACTACTCCAATGGGGCCCAAATTTCCAAGACACTTAGGAAATAGAAAGGGACACCCTGATACCAAATTTGGAGGTTCTATCTTCATTGGTTTCGGAATTATGCTTGTTTGGCCTAAATTCGATGAAAAAGTTCTAGGTTCCGAACCCATGGTCCAATCCTGACCTTACGCAATCCCCGAAGTAGTTTCATTACTAGTAACCTACAGCACAAATTTTATGAAGATAGCGTCATTAGTTGTTGAGTTATCGGGATTTTTTATATATGTTCGTTAGCCCTTCGATCGAATAAAAGGTCCAGAACCTGAACCCATGGGTCCATATGCAATCCCCGCCGTACTTTAAGTCCTAGTAACCTACAGTTAACATTTCATCAAGATAGCTCCATTATTTTTTTGAGTTATCGTGCCTACGGACGGACGGACGGTTGGACGGACATGGCTATATCGACTCAGGAGGTTACGCTGATCACAAATATATATACTTTTCCATATCTAGCTCGCATCCGGTAGGTGGTTACAAACACCGTACCAAAGTTAATATACCCCTTTACCTATTCTATAGGTGTAGAGTGCAATAAAAAATCTCATAGCCCAATTAAACGAAGAACAAAAATGAAAACACGCGGAAGCACATAGAAAGGTCATAATTAAATTAAATGACAATTTGGGTCTTAATATTTTTAAAAATGGTATGAATGAAGCATGTATAAGTGCAATATGCAGGCAACCCTTAAGTTTTAAAGAAGCTATACAACTTGTAACAGCAATGCACAATGACATACGATCAAAGAATGTCATGCATTTTAGAAGAAATAATTGTAGGGGTAGAAATAATTACCAAAGTAACTATCGTAACTACAGTAGAAACAACTATAAAAATAATTTTAATGCTAATTACAATAACAACACCACCGTTTACAACTATAAAAATAACAACAACAATTATAGTAGCAACAACATTTATAATAACAACAACTACAATAATAATAACAATAATCAGAGAACTACAATAGCCCCGGCCAAAGAAACTCGAGACAACCAAAACGAACACCTTTTGGACATTTTTTTGCCTTTAAACCCGGAAAAGTACAATATTTCTGTTTGCACCCCAATTGGAAGTTCCAAACATTTCTCTAATCTAGCTGCTTAATGGGATTATCGCCCAATCAAAACGATACTCCTAAAAGGCTAGTGTGGCAATATAACTGGGCTGACTGTTTCCTTCTTAAGAACGTTAGCTTTCCCTCAAGCCAGTGAGCTAGAAACTGCTGTGGCCATTGAAGAACTATCCGAAACTATCAATAAAATTCTGGAAAAGAATCCCGAATGTGGGATAGCTGTCGTAGATGATTTTAATGTACACAACAAAAACTGGCTCCATTTCTCAATTCACAATAGCCCGGAAGGCAAACTGGTTGAACTATTTTCAAACCTATTTCAACTTTCTCAACTTGTAAAGAGCCCAACTCGAATTCCAGACCGAGACGATCAAAATGAACACCTTTTGGACTTGTTCTTGACTTCAAACCCAGAAAAATACATTATTTCTGTTAGTTCCCCAATTGGCGGCTCCGACCATTGCCTTGTCAAATCCAGCTTCTCAATGGGTTCATCGCCCAATCGAAACACTATTCCTAAAAGGTTAGGCTGGCACTATAACCGGGCTGACTGGGAAGGTCTGAATAGCTTTTTGGGAGGTTTGGATTGGTCAATGTGTTTCCATCATAGGAACGTTGACTTTGCTGCTGATGCCATTAGTAAAACAATTATGCTAGGAATGTAACTTTTTATTCCTAGTTCATACAAATCAGTAAAAAACCATTCCAAATCCTGGTTTAATGACATCTGCAGGGAAGCAATTCAATCCAAGGAAGAGCATTTCAAAATGTACAAAGAAAATGCGTCTGAGTCCTCATTTGCGAACTATAAAGTTGTCAGGAACAATTGCAAGAGAATTATCAATCAGCAAAAGTTTCTTTATAACCAGATTGAAATCCAAAATAATCAATCTACCTCACTGCAATCGTTCTTTTTGGACTTTTGCGAAAAGTGTAAAGAATAACTTTTGCGAATCATCCTTTCCGCCGCTGATTGATAAAAACAATTCTATCATATCAGATTCAGTTGCTAAAGCTAATTTGTTTGCAAAATTCTTTGCGGCAAATTCTACGCTCCCTCCTACAGTAGAAACTCCACCAGTACTACCCTCTGTTGATCCCACTAGGGTTAAAATTCTTCATATGGTGTACTTTAGAACACGTACTGTAGTGAAAGTGCTCGAAAATCTGAATGTTAGAAAGTCCACTGGTCCTGATGGAATTCCTGCAATGGTTCTTAAACATATTGCCTCTCCCATTTCGAAACCTCTGCGCAATCTTTTTTCATTATCATTTTCGACTGGTCGATATCCCAGTCAATGGACAATTGCTCATGTTTCTCCTATCCCAAAAAAAGGTGACAAAAGCGACCCCTCCAATTACCGGCCAATAGCCATTATATCGGTCATTTCCAAAGTTATGGAAATTCTTGTTAACAAACGGTTGATGAGATACCTTGACTGCAGAGGTATTTTACATGACAGCCAATATGGCTTCAGAAGCCGAAGATCTACAGGTGATCTTTTGACATACCTCAGCGAAAAACTCAACACCAGTATTCACTGTCCCGGTGAATCTGAGGTTGTTGCTCTGGATATCTCAAAGGCCTTGATCGAGTGTGGCATTCTGCTCTTTTGAACAAATGCCGAGCTATTGGTCCTGGTATTCCTTTTTGTAAATGGATTGAGGATTTTCTGTCGAACCGTCGAATTCGTGAATCGTGTCCTTGTCGACAGTTTTATGTCTGACACCTTTGAAATTAACGCTGCCTCCCACAAGGCTCCGCCTTATCACCAACTCTTTTTTTGATTTTTATCAACGACTTACTCATCTCTATCCTCAATCCAATCCATAGCTTCGCCGACGACAGAACTCTCGTGGCATCCTACGATTTCCTTAAGAAATCTAATGTCACACCTTCCGCAATCAGTTCAAAAAGAAATATAATGGTTAGTTTATTCAACCATGACGTAGCCAAAATAGCTGATTGGGGTAAAAGTAATAGAGTTGAGTTTAATACTTCAAAAACTCAAAGCTGCCTGATTTCCTGCATGAGAAATCAGCTTAACCCGATTCTGCGATTCCAAGGTGAAAATATTAAACGATCAGACAATCTAAGCATTTTAGGTTTGCAGCTAAATCAAAAAATGCTGTGGAATGAGCATATTTTTGATATAGCTAAGAATGCTGCCCAATGTTTGGGTTTCCTGTCACGTTGCAAAACATATTTCTCTCCTAAGGATCTGTCTAATATCTATAAAGCCTATATATTCGACCTAAGATGGAGTATAACTCCCACATTTGGGCTGGCGCATCCCAAACTTCTTTGAGTTACCTCGATAAAATTCAAAATCGTGCCTTACGCCTAATAGGCGACCCTGTCAAACAAGTAACACTTACTCCTCTTAGCTCTCGTCGAAATATTGGCGCGATTTCTCTGTTTTGTAGATATCTTGTAGGTAATGACACTTGCTCTATTCTAACTAAAGTCAATTATGCCTCCTCTTAAACAATTCCAACGTAACACCAGAGGAGCAGCAAGTGCTCATTTCTACACCGTGGAAATTCCAAGATGGTTTAAAACTGGTTATGGAAACTCATTTTTTCGTGAGAACTGCTAAGATGTGGAACATGCTTCCATCTAATGTGTTCCCCTCTTCTAATAATATCCCATACTACAACTTGCATAAATTCAAAACGAATCTTTTTAGATTCATTTCCAACCTACCTCCAAATTCCTCTCTAATATCCTACTTTCCTTCCCTTTCTAACTAAACCTACATATTATGTATACAGGAATCCATTCCTAGTGTTTAGTTAAAAAAAAAAAAAAAAAAAAAGCTCGTACCATTAGTAAAGCAATTATGCTAGTAATGAAACTTTATATACCTAGCTCATATAAATCGGTATAACTCAACTCCAAATCTTGGTTTAATGGCATCTGGAGGAAAGCATGTTCAAAATATACAATGAAATGCATCTGAGTCCTCATGTGCGAGCTATATAGTTGCACGAAACAAATCCAAAGGAATTATCAATCAGCAAAAATTTCTTTACAACCAAAGATTAAAACGTAAAATAATTAATGTACCTCACTGTAACCGCTCTTTTTGAACTTTTGCGAAGAGTGTAAAGAATATCTTTTGAGAATCATCCTCGCCGTCGCTGAGTGATAACTATAATTCTACCATATCAGATTCAGTAGCTAAAGCTAATTTGCTTGCAAAATCCTTTGCGGCAAATTCTATACTCCCTCCTACAAGTTAACGATATTTCCAATCCATCCAACATATTTAGTAAGGCAGTGTTGCTCAACATTACAATGTTGTGCAATTTTTATAAAAAACCCTAATAAATTACTTATAATAATTAGTAATAATAAACTCATATTATTTTTTTATCAAAATTGCAATATGATATTATTCAAATTCAATGTCTTAATTTTTAATTGTTTCTATTGTTAATAAATGAAAATACTATGAACTAAATATTATAAGTCAGCATATTTTATTTTATTTTATTTTGTACTACTTTAATGACCATCTGATTATAAAATGTTTGATATATAATTATGATATGCCCTTTGGGTCAAATTTTGTTAGTATTAATTTTTGATTAAATAACATTATTTTTGATTTATGATTTTTTAAATAAAAAACTTAAATATTGTTAATACTCCTATTTGATTTCTTTCTTTTGGTTCTCAAAACTTCCGATTAAGGAAATGAATTTTGAAATAATTAACTAAATAAATAATTAAATTGAGATTACCATTTTGAGGTTTTGAGAATTCGAATGTAACTTTGTAGGAAGTCAAATAATAAAAACCTTTTTCCTAAAATAAAATTATCAAGTCTTTTTACAAATCAGTAAAAAACCATTCCAAATCCTGGTTTAATGACATCTGCAGGGAAGCAATTCAATCCAAGGAAGAGCATTTCAAAATGTACAAAGAAAATGCGTCTGAGTCCTCATTTGCGAACTATAAAGTTGTCAGGAACAATTGCAAGAGAATTATCAATCAGCAAAAGTTTCTTTATAACCAGATTGAAATCCAAAATAATCAATCTACCTCACTGCAATCGTTCTTTTTGGACTTTTGCGAAAAGTGTAAAGAATAACTTTTGCGAATCATCCTTTCCGCCGCTGATTGATAAAAACAATTCTATCATATCAGATTCAGTTGCTAAAGCTAATTTGTTTGCAAAATTCTTTGCGGCAAATTCTACGCTCCCTTCTACAGTAGAAACTCCACCAGTACTACCCTCTGTTGATCCCACTAGGGTTAAAATTCTTCATAGGGTGTACTTTAGAACACGTACTGTAGTGAAAGTGCTCGAAAATCTGAATGTTAGAAAGTCCACTGGTCCTGATGGAATTCCTGCAATGGTTCTTAAACATATTGCCTCTCCCATTTCGAAACCTCTGCGCAATCTTTTTTCATTATCATTTTCGACTGGTCGATATCCCAGTCAATGGACAATTGCTCATGTTTCTCCTATCCCAAAAAAAGGTGACAAAAGCGACCCCTCCAATTACCGGCCAATAGCCATTATATCGGTCATTTCCAAAGTTATGGAAATTCTTGTTAACAAACGGTTGATGAGATACCTTGACTGCAGAGGTATTTTACATGACAGCCAATATGGCTTCAGAAGCCGAAGATCTACAGGTGATCTTTTGACATACCTCAGCGAAAAACTCAACACCAGTATTCACTGTCCCGGTGAATCTGAGGTTGTTGCTCTGGATATCTCAAAGCATATTTTATTTTATTTTATTTTGTACTACTTTAATGACCATCTGATTATAAAATGTTTGATATATAATTATGATATGCCCTTTGGGTCAAATTTTGTTAGTATTAATTTTTGATTAAATAACATTATTTTTGATTTATGATTTTTTAAATAAAAAACTTAAATATTGTTAATACTCCTATTTGATTTCTTTCTTTTGGTTCTCAAAACTTCCGATTAAGGAAATGAATTTTGAAATAATTAACTAAATAAATAATTAAATTGAGATTACCATTTTGAGGTTTTGAGAATTCGAATGTAACTTTGTAGGAAGTCAAATAATAAAAACCTTTTTCCTAAAATAAAATTATCAAGTCTTTTTTTTTTTTTAATAATATAAATTCTTAAATCTTATCTAAAAATAGATCATTGAATTTTATTTAATAAAATAATGTAATAAGCTTTAACTGTCGTCCGAGCAGGGACACGGAAGTGAATTCGGAACGTGTAGTGAAAAAATTTTATGAAGTAAGCTAAAGACTAAAAAGAAAAAAATTAAAACCAAAAAGTATAAACTAAATTCTAAAAAAATATTACCGTGATCTAGCTTATTTCTACGATACCTAGAGTAAGGATGCTCTAGACACAGTAATAATTATAAAAAAAATTTTTTAAATAATAATTATAAAAAAACTGAATAAAAATTATAATTACAAAAAAAAAAACAAAATAAAAATTATTATTATAAAAAAAAAATAAATATGAAAAAGATTCAATAAGAACAACTAAGCACGTAATTAGACCACGGAAAACACAATTCGTTTCACTGGGTGGGTTTTTTAAAGTAATTGGCAGAAAAAAACAGGAAACGAGGCCCCTAAGTAGATCATCATTAAACAAAAAGGAGCTTACGTGCTGAGACATCTATTTACGAAAAGTACGTAAGCAGCCGGACTAAGACGGTTCCAGAAAATGCTGCACTTTTGTATAATATATTTTTTCCTTATTATTCCTCTAGGGACCTAGGGCTTCCACATAGCCTCTCCAATTCTCCCCCTATTTGGACTCCCTAGTATTGAAATTCTGCTACTTGTTGTATTTGGGTATTGTGAATGAGTAGTGGTACTTGGCTTGTGTTATTTATTCGCATACATTTGGTCTTGTTTATGTTTATTTCAAGTCTATTTTTCAGCTTTTTCTACCAATTTATTGATTGTGGTCCGCATTTCTTCTGCTGAATGGGTTAGTAGAACAATGTCATCTGTATATTCTAGGCTTTGCAGTTTCTGTGAGAGTTGCCATCTGATTCCTTTGCGTAGTGCTGTTGTTTCTCTCATACATTTATCAAGCACTGTAATTATGTACTTCTTAAATGTAGCCCATATCATACTTCTTTTAATTGTTTCGAAGGCACGCTCGAAGTCTATGAATGTTTTATATAGTGGGATGTTCCATTCTATGCTTTTTCGGCTATTAACCTTAATGTTTTAACATGTTCGGTACACCCTCGGTTCTGTTGAAAGCCCACATGCTCATCTCTCATATTGCTGATTAATTTTTCCAATATTATGGCGTATATTATTAGGGCTATAATCTTTGTTATACTGTTTAGCACTGTTATACCTCTCCAATCTCTGCATTCTGTTAGATCTCTACAGTTCTTATTTGAGAGCATATCTATTTTTGTATACAATATTCGGCTTTTACTTTGTTTTGCGGCCTTTTGAACTTCACTTGCGATATTTTTATAGAATCTTCTCTTGTCTCTTTTGGCCATCTTCTTAATTTTAATACAAATTTCTTTGCGCCGGTTTCTCAACTCTGTGTTATTATTTGTTAATAGTTGCTGTTTTATATTTTTTCTTTTTTCAATGGCTGCCCATGTTTCTTCTGATATCTACTCTTTTCTTTCACGACTAGAGAACCCAGGACTTCCTCATCGGCTTGGTGATATATGTTTTGAATTTGATCTTGCGTTATATTCTTCTACATGTTAAGTTCTTGTTGTATGTGTGATACAAATTCTTCTTTTGTATAGTTTGATTTCTGCTTTTGAACACAAATTCGTTTTTCCTAGTATTTCTTATTGGGTATAAGACTGAAAATTTGATTCTTATATCAGTAGTTACCAGCATATGGTCACTTTGGGCACCTGCTCCTCTCCATGTTTTCATATCTAATATTGACTTAACCCATCTTCAGTTTATACATATGTGGTTTATTTGGTTTTTTGTTGCAGAATAAGGAGAAACGCAGATGTAAATATTAATAGTCTTATGGGGGAATATTGTGCCGTCTATCACCAAGTCATGTTCTTCACACGTTCCTTTTAACCTTTTTCCATTATTGTTTCGTACACCCATACCATGCGCTCCTGTTGTTGGCCATTCCTTGTTACGACCAATTTTCGAGTTGAAATTTCCCATCGGTATCAAGGTGTCCGAATTAGGAATGCAGCTTAATGTTGATGTTAGCTGCTCATAGAATACATCCTTCCCTTCCTCTGTTGATGTTTCTGTGGGAGCGTAAAATTGTATTATTGATATCTTATTTATTCTTGAGTAGAAACGTGCGTTTACTATTCTATTCGAGATGGGCTTCCATGCTAACAGGGATTTCTTTAATATTTTTTTGGTATTAATTATTATTTTTATTTTTAGATATAGGATATTATATTATATAGTATTTATATATTGTGAAATATGAATATTTTTTATTATGATTATTCTTTGACCTTTGTATATATAACACAGTAAGTTTTATATAATAATAAAAAATAAAAATATAAAAATATAAGAAAAAAGAAAAAAAATTTTTTTAAACTAATATTATCGGTAATAAAAAATTAAATTAATTTTGAAAATATATTGAATCTTCGTTAATAAGTATCCACATCTGTATCATCATCATCATCATATGGCTCTACAGCTCGGGGTGAGCTTTGGCCTGCTTTACAACTGCTCGCCATTGTTCTCTATTTTGTGCTCCTGATCTCCAATTTCGGACATTAAGAATTCTAGCATCGTTATCAATATTATCAGCCCATCTATTTCTTGGTCGTCCCCTTGCTCTTGTTCCTTCAGGGATTGCATACATAATTTTATATTGAGCGCGGTTTTCCTTCATTCGAGCAACATGGCCTGCCCATCTTAGGCGCTGCGCTTTTGCATATTTTACTATGTCTTTTCCTTCTATTAACTCGGAGAGTTCAGAATTAGTTCTTCTTTCATATTCTCCACTTTCGAGTCTTTTTGCGCCAAAAATTCAAAAAGTGGGATGTTCCATTCTATGCTTTTTCGGCTATTAACCTTAATGTTTTAACATGTTCGGTACACCCTCGGTTCTGTCGAAAGCCCACATGCTCATCTCTCTAATTGCTGATTAATTTTTCCAATATTATGGCGTATATTATTAGGGCTATAATCTTTGTTATACTGTTTAGCACTGTTATACCTCTCCAATCTCTGCATTCTGTTAGATCTCTACAGTTCTTATTTGAGAGCATATCTATTTTTGTATACAATATTCGGCTTTTACTTTGTTTTGCGGCCTTTTGAACTTCACTTGCGATATTTTTATAGAATCTTCTCTTGTCTCTTTTGGCCATCTTCTTAATTTTAATACAAATTTCTTTGCGCCGGTTTCTCAACTCTGTGTTATTATTTGTTAATAGTTGCTGTTTTATATTTTTTCTTTTTTCAATGGCTGCCCATGTTTCTTCTGATATCTACTCTTTTCTTTCACGACTAGAGAACCCAGGATTTCCTCATCGGCTTGGTGATATATGTTTTGAATTTGATCTTGCGTTATATTCTTCTACATGTTAAGTTCTTGTTGTATGTGTGATACAAATTCTTCTTTTGTATCGTTTGATTTCTGCTTTTGAACACAAATTCGTTTTTCCTAGTATTTCTTATTGGGTATAAGACTGAAAATTTGATTCTTATATCAGTAGTTACCAGCATATGGTCACTTTGGGCACCTGCTCCTCTCCATGTTTTCATATCTAATATTGACTTAACCCATCTTCAGTTTATACATATGTGGTTTATTTGGTTTTTTGTTGCAGAATAAGGAGAAACGCAGATGTAAATATTAATAGTCTTATGGGGGAATATTGTGCCGTCTATCACCAAGTCATGTTCTTCACACGTTCCTTTTAACCTTTTTCCATTATTGTTTCGTACACCCATACCATGCGCTCCTGTTGTTGGCCATTCCTTGTTACGACCAATTTTCGTGTTGAAATTTCCCATCGGTATCAAGGTGTCCGAATTAGGAATGCAGCTTAATGTTGATGTTAGCTGCTCATAGAATACATCCTTCCCTTCCTCTGTTGATGTTTCTGTGGGAGCGTAAAATTGTATTATTGATATCTTATTTATTCTTGAGTAGAAACGTGCGTTTACTATTCTATTCGAGATGGGCTTCCATGCTAACAGGGATTTCTTTAATATTTTTTTGGTATTAATTATTATTTTTATTTTTAGATATAGGATATTATATTATATAGTATTTATATATTGTGAAATATGAATATTTTTTATTATGATTATTCTTTGACCTTTGTATATATAACACAGTAAGTTTTATATAATAATAAAAAATAAAAATATAAAAATATAAGAAAAAAGAAAAAAATTTTTTTTAAACTAATATTATCGGTAATAAAAAATTAAATTAATTTTGAAAATATATTGAATCTTCGTTAATAAGTATCCACATCTGTATCATCATCATCATCATATGGCTCTACAGCTCGGGGTGAGCTTTGGCCTGCTTTACAACTGCTCGCCATTGTTCTCTATTTTGTGCTCCTGATCTCCAATTTCGGACATTAAGAATTCTAGCATCGTTATCAATATTATCAGCCCATCTATTTCTTGGTCGTCCCCTTGCTCTTGTTCCTTCAGGGATTGCATACATAATTTTATATTGAGCGCGGTTTTCCTTCATTCGAGCAACATGGCCTGCCCATCTTAGGCGCTGCGCTTTTGCATATTTTACTATGTCTTTTCCTTCTATTAACTCGGAGAGTTCAGAATTAGTTCTTCTTTCATATTCTCCACTTTCGAGTCTTTTTGCGCCAAAA
This sequence comes from Dolichopus griseipennis, assembly GCA_963082915.1. Classification (NCBI taxonomy): domain Eukaryota; kingdom Metazoa; phylum Arthropoda; class Insecta; order Diptera; family Dolichopodidae; genus Dolichopus; species Dolichopus griseipennis. Next base: position 132,146,651 of record OY720441.1, read on the forward strand.
ATTCAAAAAGTGGGATGTTCCATTCTATGCTTTTTCGGCTATTAACCTTAATGTTTTAACATGTTCGGTACACCCTCGGTTCTGTCGAAAGCCCACATGCTCATCTCTCATATTGCTGATTAATTTTTCCAATATTATGGCGTATATTATTAGGGCTATAATCTTTGTTATACTGTTTAGCACTGTTATACCTCTCCAATCTCTGCATTCTGTTAGATCTCTACAGTTCTTATTTGAGAGCATATCTATTTTTGTATACAATATTCGGCTTTTACTTTGTTTTGCGGCCTTTTGAACTTCACTTGCGATATTTTTATAGAATCTTCTCTTGTCTCTTTTGGCCATCTTCTTAATTTTAATACAAATTTCTTTGCGCCGGTTTCTCAACTCTGTGTTATTATTTGTTAATAGTTGCTGTTTTATATTTTTTCTTTTTTCAATGGCTGCCCATGTTTCTTCTGATATCTACTCTTTTCTTTCACGACTAGAGAACCCAGGACTTCCTCATCGGCTTGGTGATATATGTTTTGAATTTGATCTTGCGTTATATTCTTCTACATGTTAAGTTCTTGTTGTATGTGTGATACAAATTCTTCTTTTGTATCGTTTGATTTCTGCTTTTGAACACAAATTCGTTTTTCCTAGTATTTCTTATTGGGTATAAGACTGAAAATTTGATTCTTATATCAGTAGTTACCAGCATATGGTCACTTTGGGCACCTGCTCCTCTCCATGTTTTCATATCTAATATTGACTTAACCCATCTTCAGTTTATACATATGTGGTTTATTTGGTTTTTTGTTGCAGAATAAGGAGAAACGCAGATGTAAATATTAATAGTCTTATGGGGGAATATTGTGCCGTCTATCACCAAGTCATGTTCTTCACACGTTCCTTTTAACCTTTTTCCATTATTGTTTCGTACACCCATACCATGCGCTCCTGTTGTTGGCCATTCCTTGTTACGACCAATTTTCGTGTTGAAATTTCCCATCGGTATCAAGGTGTCCGAATTAGGAATGCAGCTTAATGTTGATGTTAGCTGCTCATAGAATACATCCTTCCCTTCCTCTGTTGATGTTTCTGTGGGAGCGTAAAATTGTATTATTGATATCTTATTTATTCTTGAGTAGAAACGTGCGTTTACTATTCTATTCGAGATGGGCTTCCATGCTAACAGGGATTTCTTTAATATTTTTTTGGTATTAATTATTATTTTTATTTTTAGATATAGGATATTATATTATATAGTATTTATATATTGTGAAATATGAATATTTTTTATTATGATTATTCTTTGACCTTTGTATATATAACACAGTAAGTTTTATATAATAATAAAAAATAAAAATATAAAAATATAAGAAAAAAGAAAAAAATTTTTTTTAAACTAATATTATCGGTAATAAAAAATTAAATTAATTTTGAAAATATATTGAATCTTCGTTAATAAGTATCCACATCTGTATCATCATCATCATCATATGGCTCTACAGCTCGGGGTGAGCTTTGGCCTGCTTTACAACTGCTCGCCATTGTTCTCTATTTTGTGCTCCTGATCTCCAATTTCGGACATTAAGAATTCTAGCATCGTTATCAATATTATCAGCCCATCTATTTCTTGGTCGTCCCCTTGCTCTTGTTCCTTCAGGGATTGCATACATAATTTTATATTGAGCGCGGTTTTCCTTCATTCGAGCAACATGGCCTGCCCATCTTAGGCGCTGCGCTTTTGCATATTTTACTATGTCTTTTCCTTCTATTAACTCGGAGAGTTCAGAATTAGTTCTTCTTTCATATTCTCCACTTTCGAGTCTTTTTGCGCCAAAAATTCTACGCAGTATTTTTCTTTCAAATACTCTTAAGCTATTTTCATCATGTCTCGTCAAACTCCATACTTTACAGCCATATGTTATCACTGGTCGTATGATAGTTTTATAAATTATTAATTTTGATTGTCTGGTTATTAATTTAGATTGTATTAGCTTTTTATGTACGTAGTAGCATTTGTTTCCTGCATTAATTCTATCTTGTACGTTATGATGCATACTGTTGTCATTTCTGACTATTACTCCGAGATATGAGAAACTCTTAATACCTTCGAAATTGTATTCCCCAATGGTAATATTCTGTGGGTATCTTCTACTTTCATTTCGCGACATTTTCATATATTTTGTTTTATTTTCATTGATAGCTAAACCAACTTTTTTTGCTTCACTTTCGAGCACAATAAACGCCTCAGTCATATCTCTATAACTTCTTGATGCGATTGCTATATCGTCAGCATAAGCAATTATTTGATGAGACTTTATAAATATATTTCCTCCCTTATCGAGTTTCTCAACTGCATAATCCACATCTGTATAAAAATAAAAAATTTAATTTATTTGAAAAATGTTTTGGATTTTCGTAACTAGGTATCCACGTATGTATGGAGAAAAGAAGGATCCAAATAAAACAAATTAAATATGTAAAATAAACACGTCAAAAAATAAAAAACTAAATATTAAAAGAATTTAAAAAAAAAAACTAACGCAGAAATTTTAAATTTTAATAAAAAGTTAAAAATAATGGTAAAACGAGGAAGAGTGTAGTGGAGTAGATTGTGTAAACTCTGGGATACCGTATGACCGTAAAATATACATTATATAATCCGGTTAATTACTTTTGGCAAAATTTCAAACATACACCTTTATTAAGTGTAGTGGAATGCTCATATTAAAGAAGGAGTTGTATGGCAGCTACTCGAACCCATGGACCAAAATGGCTGGATTTAAATAACGATGACGACTATTGCAAAAAAAAGAATTTGCGAAAATTTCAAGATCCTAGCTTCTTTAGTTTTAGAGTTATCGTGCGGACGGGCGGACGGACGGACAGACGGACGGACTTACATAGCTAAATCGATTTATTTTTCGATTCTGATCCGATCCATACACTTGAGTCTATGTCCACCCTTCCTTCTCTGCGTCACAAACGTAATGGCAAATTTATTATACCCTTTGACTATATAGTCATACGGGTATAAATAGGTCTAGTAATAAGTAGTTATATTTTTACTTAACTAATTCTAATATTTTTGGTTTAATAAATTAATAATTATAAAGTAGAAATTAATAATAATAAAAAATAACAAATAAGGAAAAATTGTTCCTTACTATAAGTAAATGTCGAAGGTAGATTTAGAAATTTGGGATACGGAAGACATTACTGAACATTTTGAAAAATTAATTAGTCGCATTTTAAATAATAAGTTCCAGAAAAAAAAACTTAATAGTAAAAGTAAAGAAAATAAAAACGAGTGATGAAAACATTCAAGGGTTTTTAAAAAAGCACATTTTCAAAATTATATAGTGTTTAATTCTGAGTATTTTATAATTTAATTTTATAAAAGTATATATAAAAATAAATGATATTATTTTAAATTAGTTATTTCATCAATTAATTATGAATAATAGTGAAATTAAAAGAATATAATCCCAATGCACTCAACAAAACCTGTAAACAGGTGCGAAATATAGTTTTGGATGTATATTAAAATAAGTTAATGATTTATAAAAACTTAACACTATAGTTTTAAGCCCTAATAGTGCTTAAATGGAGAAGGTTCCCAAATTTTTACTAAGTATACTAATGGTGATTCTCAAACCCCCGCCCCCACCTCCACTCTTTTGGTTCTAAGAAATCAATTGTGAACTCCACCAAAATTTGGAATTTTACTTAGAACTTTTACGATTAAATATTAAATATTTTTTTTTTATATTAAGTTTGAAATTGAAATTGAAACTGAAATATATACAGAGGTTTTTCTTTAGGCCATTTATAGCTATTTTAATTTATTTTATTTTGAATATTATTTTGTAAAATTTACTTTAACTTGAAATAATAACAACTTGCTGCTGTTAAGGAGTAGGAGTAGATCCTGATTGTAATAAAAAGTAATGTAAATGATCTGAAGTTGGTTGTACTTGTTTGAAATGATTTCAATCAGTTGAATCAAGGGTACTGATTAATTATTTCAATTTTAAATAATTTTTAAGTTTATTTTCTTAATTTACTTATTTTTTAATGTTATACATAATTCAATTTTTGATATTTTAATTTTTTTAATCAGAAAAATTCTGGTTAGATTTAATTTATAGATTTATAGGAATCCTATTTAGTTTGCCTTCAGTTATAAATAAGTATTACAGTCATAATGCTGCTGTTATCTATGTCACTAATTTTCATTAAACTCAAAGTTATTCGAAAGAAATTGTAATTTGTGATAATATAAAAGTTTTTATAATTTCATGGTTTTTAATGTAAATTAAAAACATTAATGCTTTGATTAGCTTATCACATAATTGAATATTTCAAATTTTTCAAAATTGAAATTAATTTAATTTCCTTGTATATGTAATTATTAGAAAAGCTTATAAATGCAAAATATGCAATAAATGTAGTTCTATAAAAATTTATACCTTTTCATATAATGCATTTAGTTTTTTCAATTTTACATTCATGCAGGAAGTACCATTGAACATAACTTAAGTATAGTAAACAATTTCTTAATATATAATTTATCTATGGTAATAATTCAATAAAATATATCACAAAACAAAAATTAAAAAAAAAGAAATTTAATCGTTTATTAAAAAAATATTTTGTTTTTATTTTATAAAATTAAATACAATAATAAGTTTTATTGTAAAATTCTTACCCTTTTAAAAATATAAAATTGTTAAATAAGAACAGAAATAGGAAAGAATCCTCGTGTATCAAATTTAAGGTTTCTATCTTTATGAAATTTGAACATAAGTCTTTTAATTTTGGGACTTCTTAGGAGACACCTGAACCACCACTATAATTAAGTCTAAATTTCAGTGACACAAAAGAAATAGGAAAAAACACCGCTATACCAAATTTAAAGCTTCTATATTTATTTCAAGTTACTATCTTTATTAATTTCGAATATATGTTTTAAGGTGTTGAGAATAATGGGGGTGGTACGCAAATCAACATTTTAATTGATCCAAAATTTTACGGACACAAATCACATAAGAAAAAACACTTGTGCCCAAACTTTAAAGTTCTATCTTCTTTGGTTTCAAAATTATGCTCGCCTCATACTAGTAAACTAAATTTCATTATGATAGCTCCATTATTTTTTATCTTATTTTTCGTGATATTCCATCTTAGGTCGTATATAAGCATTATAGATTTTTGATAGGTCCCTTGAATAGAAATACGACTTACACGTAAAGAGAAAACCCAAGCATTTGGCAGCATTTTTAGCTATATCAAAAATATGACCATCTCACATCATTATGTGGTTAAGCTGCATACCTGAAATGTTTAAGTTTTCTGATCGGTACACGCTTTCATTAAGAAACCTCAGACTAGGGTTATAATTGTTTTTTTTTTAACGTTATCTGACAGCATTTCGAAAAATTATACTGCACTCTGTTTTTCGAACCCCAATTAGCCACTTTAACTAGATAATTGTATTGATAACCGTATTGGTCATAGACATTCTAGCTGTGCCAACTACAAGGGTTGTGACATTGGATTTTCTCGCAAATTTGTAAGATGCCTTCGGAGTGCTGTCATCGGCGAAACGGTGGATTGGATTGACGGTTGAAAAGAGAAGATCGTTGATAAAAATCATAAATAGTGCAGCTGCAAGGAAGGATCTTTGTGAAACACCAGCATTTATTTGATATGTGTCAGACGTGTAGTCGTCGACTAAGACACGAATGCAACGATTCAAAGATAGTCTTCGGTCCATTTACATAAAATTGAGTCAAGACCTAGAGCTTGACATTTGTTTAAAACAGCTGCATGCCATACTTGATCGAAAGCTTTCGAATTATCCAGAGCAACAACAGTACACTCACCAAAGTAGTGAATACTGCTGCTAAGTTCACCGCTGAAAGTAAGTCATAAGATCACCAGTAGATCGGTTGGATCTAAAACCGTACTGGCGATCATGTAAGATACCTCTTTCATTTAGAAATTTCTTTAGCTTACGGTTTATAATTGTTTTCATAACTTTAGAAATTATCGAAAGAATAGCTATAGGTCTATAGTTTTAAGGGTCGCTTATGTCGCATTTTTTCGAAATTGGCGAAACATGAGCGGCCTTCCACTGACTGGGATAGATGCCAGTCGAAAACTGTAGATATCATCAGTACCAGTCTACTTTTTATCATTCAGTTTCTTCAGAACTTTCACTACAGCTCGGGTCCTGAAATAAATTTTTCCAAGTTTACAGGATCGATCAACTTCAGGAATTGTTGGTGGAGTTGAATTGAAGGAGGGAGTGTGGGATTTACCGCAGAAAGCTTTGCAAATATTTTAGCTTTGCGAACCGAATCTGAAATAATATCATCTTTATTATCAATTAAAAGAGGAAATGAAGATTTACAAAAGTTCTGCTCAACGATTTTTTTCAAATGTTCAAAAGAGGATTGCAGTTGGGTTGGTGGGTTAGAACTTTGTGCTTCAACCTCTGGTTATGCAGAAACTTTTGTTGATTGTCAATTTTTTTACACTTTTTTCGAGCCACTTCATAATTTTCACGTGATGCCTCTGAGTCTTGTAAATCTTGAACTATTCCTCTTTGTTTTTGATGGCTGTTTTGCAAATATCATTAACTTAGCATTATAGTTTTACTAATGACATCATCAAAAAGGTCAACATTCATATGGCGAAAGTTCATAGACCAAGCGAAAGTTTTTTTGGGACTAGTCGATGTACCTATCGGGAAGGTGGATTTAACAAACCAATAGTCGTAGTTACCAAGTGCAGAGTTAACAGAAGTTGTATATTTTTCCGGATTTGTGCTAAGAAATAGGTTCCGAAGATGTTGGTTTTGGACATTTTGGTCTTGAATCCTCGTTGAGTTTTGAAACAGTTGAGAAAGTTGGAAGAGATTTGAAAATAGTTGCCTGCCATCAACTTGCCTGCCTTCTAGGGAATCGTGACCGGAGTAATGGAGCCAGTTTTTTGTTGTGGACATTGAAATCACCAACGATAACAACCTCAGCAAAAGACTATACTAAATTAGCCTTTATGTTTCTGATAGATAAAGACTCAAGTGTATGGCTTGGATCAGAATCGGAAAAATAATCGATTTAGCCATGTAAAGGAGCCAGGATTCTGAAATTTTCAACAAATTTATTTTATGAAAAAACCGCCATTGCTATTGAAATTCAGCCAATTTGCTCAACGGGCTCGGGTAGCTGCCATACAACTTGTTTATTTTATATGAGCCTTACTCTGTACTTATTGAAAGTGGGTATCTGAAATTTCGCCAAAAGAAGTTTAGTTTTATGGCTAAAGTTTCTGCAAAATTTGGTTGGGCTACAGCAGTGGGTTCGAGTAGTTGCCAAACAACTCTATCTTTTATATGAGCATTACATTACACCTAATAAAGCTGGGTGTCTGAAACTTTCCAAAAATAGTTTAGTGTAATGGCCAAAGTTACTGCAAAATTTGGTTGGTCTAATGCAGAGAGTTCGAGTAGGTGCTATACAATTCCTTCTTTTATATGAGCATTACACTACACCTAATAAAGCTGTAGGTTTGAAATTTTGCCAAAAGTAATTAACCGGATGATATAATGTTTATATTAATGTCATACGGGTACCACAGAGTTGACACAGTCTACTCTACTACACTCTTCCTCGTTTGGATATATGTTAGTTAGCCCTCGAACCGATCAAAAATTCCACAACCTGAACCCATGGTCAGATTTCGCCCACACGGAATCCTCGCGTTCTTTCAATACCAGTTAGCCCTTATACACAATTGAAAGTTCTACCTTAATTTTAATCTACTTTTTTTAATAATTTCAGTGATATGCTTTAAGGTCTTCAGAACAGTGTAGATGGTTTCCGACCCACTACTTCAATTCAAGGACATAGGAAGTGGAACACTGATACTAAATTTAGAGGTTCTATCTGCATTGGTTTCGGAATTATGCTTGTTTGGCCTAAATTCGTTAAAAAATTCTAGATTCCGAAACCATGGTCGTTTCTCGACCGTACGCAATCCCCGCCGTAGTCTCATTTCTAGTAACCTACAGCACAAATTTCATGAAAATAGCGCTATTAGTTCATGAATTATCCTTTTTTTTTAAGGTTCGTTAGCCTTTAGAACGATTAAAAGGTCCAGAATCCGAATCCGTGGGCCGATTTCGCCAAATGCAATCCCCACCGTACTTTAAGTCCTAGTAACGTTCAGTTAAAAGTTCATCAAGATGGCTCCATTAGTTTTTGACTTATTGTACCTGCGTACGGACATGACTATATCGACTTAGGAAGCCACGCTGATCACAAATATATATACTTCCCATATCTACCTTGCTTCCTTTAGATGGTAGCAAACGCCATACCAAAGCTAATATGCCCTTTTCATATTTCATAGGTGTAGAGTATAATAGAATTACAATATTTAAAATTAATCAACTAAACCGTAATATTAATAACTTATATATGTCAGGCCAGCAATGATTTAGTTTGAAGATTTATTTAGAGTTTAGGGTGACACCTTCCGAATGAAGTAAAATGAATGACTTCAGTTGAATGAAGTCATCACTTTGTATTCGTAGAGAGGATGACTCTGATACAGGTCATACAATGGGTCTAAGATCTTTAGGTGATGAGGTAAAACCTAATAAAATACTCGTTTCTTTTAGGTAAGGTTCGTTATAATTATCAATAGGGAAAACTTAAAAACAAACTTGGAAATGCAACAAAAAAACAAAATAAGTTAACAATATCAAAAGGCCGAACATGTGACACAAATAACAGGGGAAAAAATTGAAAGAAAAATTGAAAAGAAAGTTAGAAATGCACAGAAAAAACAGACTAAGTTAATAATATAAAAAGGCCAAACATGTGACACAAATAACAAGGAAAAGAAATAATTCAAACAAAATTGCATTCAAAATTAGAATTATTTTTTTTTTTAAAAATATAACAAAAACAAAGACGATCATAGTTGTCCTTGTCAACTTTTAGATATACCCGTGCATATCCACTATGATGTATATAAAAAGATATTATTATATAAATTATATACAGGGTGTTCCCGACTCGATGGTCTTCCTTCAAATGGGTGATCGGGCATATTGAGCAGAACAAAAAATTGTATGAAAGGGGGGGTCTATTTTCATTAGTTTGGAAGTTATGGGGCCTTAACTATTTTTCAACCATAATTTAGTTTTATTTTGATAAAATTGGAACCAAATAAGATAAAAAAAAAGTAAGTATAGCATTTAAATGCAGATTTCTAAATTACTATCAAACATTACTCTAAAGTTTCGCAGTCTGAGGTTATAAGGGCTTAAAGTCCAATATTTTTAACAAAATATCAATTAAATCCCTGTTTCAGTGTAAAATTGCAGTTTTTGTTAAATTAAATCTAAAAATCAAAAAATAATTTCGTATATATTATGCTTAAATACATACATAGTATTTTAAAACAGTTTTTCCAAAAAAGAAGTTTTTCCTACATTTCTCTTATAAAATCATAAAATAACGAGGAAGACCGTAGTAGAACTTGCAGGTAAGTACAAAATAAAATATAAGTTGAAAAGCAGATTTTTGAACCTTTTCTAAACCATCGACTATATTTAATTCAAACGTTGGCAATTCAAAAAAACATAGTATAATGATTTAATGGCAAATTTAGTATACCCTTTAGACCTATAGTCAAACGGGTATAATAATACTTATATGTAAACTAGCTATTACCGGCGCACGTTGCCCGCCACTCAATGGAGTTTTAATTTAAGTTAATGTTATTGAAAAAAGTTAACACAAAAATTACAGTTGGTTTACATGTTAATTTTAAAATGTAATAAAGAAATTTTTTTAAAACGCTTTTTTTTTAGAATTATTCTTGCAGTTTTTCAACAAGTTTATCAAATTTCACTTGAAACTTTTATTAAATAATAATAAAAATTAAACTTTTAATTCAGATAACATTATTCGCCGGAAGCCCTCGATATTCAACTCTATCGTCAAGGAGCATCAAATTGTCAAGAAGCGCCATGTATAGAAAAATTGGAGATAATCGTTCAAACTGTTTTGCAAACTGGTTTTTAGAGTTTTTGTTTCGCAATCGGTTAAAAAAACTCGACAAAACATTTTTTTAAACATTCCCCTAATTCAAAGAAGTTTTACCTACTTTCAAAAGTAGGACGTAATTGAAAAATTTTTTTTGAACAATCTTCGGGTCGGCATGGGTTTACAAATTACATGTCTTTTAATAGTGTGAACTCCATTCTAAAAGAGAAACACATATACATAATTTGAAGTCAATAGGTTAAACCATTTATAATTTATATCAAAGTTACGAAAAAACCTATAAAAAGCTGTTGGGCCACAATGGGTAAACGGAACTCCACAAATAGGCTTTCCTTTTAAACAAAGTCTGAAACTGGCTGAAACTTGCTTTTTTCCAATTTGTACGTTCCCGGGCAAAGTGAATGTATATTTAAGAAATCCTCTCCTTTTATAATTCAAAATGTCTTTGCTAAGAATATGTTTGCTGCTTTTATATTATCTCTAAATTGTATTTTAAATTTAGTTTCTTATCAAACCAAAAATGGTTAATTTTATTAATTCATTTACAATGATGATAGCGGGACCATCTGGATGTGGAGAAACAACATTTGTGTGTAATTCAATTGAAAATATTAATAGATTGATTTATACGAAAATTGAAAAAATAAAATGGTGTAACCCAGAAATTTCTGCTATTCCAAAAAATCTAGCTTTTCCTGAGACAGAGTTTAATACCAGTATCCCAAAAGAAATAAGTGGCAATGAAAATAAACCTACTTTTATAGTTCTATAAAAACCTATAAAAAGCTGTTGGGCCACAATGGGTAAACGGAACTCCACAAATAGGCTTTCCTTTTAAACAAAGTCTGAAACTGGCTGAAACTTGCTTTTTTCCAATTTGTACGTTCCCGGGCAAAGTGAATGTATATTTAAGAAATCCTCTCCTTTTATAATTCAAAATGTCTTTGCTAAGAATATGTTTGCTGCTTTTATATTATCTCTAAATTGTATTTTAAATTTAGTTTCTTATCAAACCAAAAATGGTTAATTTTATTAATCCATTTACAATGATGATAGCGGGACCATCTGGATGTGGAGAAACAACATTTGTGTGTAATTCAATTGAAAATATTAATAGATTGATTTATACGAAAATTGAAAAAATAAAATGGTGTAACCCAGAAATTTCTGCTATTCCAAAAAATCTAGCTTTTCCTGAGACAGAGTTTAATACCAGTATCCCAAAAGAAATAAGTGGCAATTAAAATAAACCTACTTTTATTGTTCTAGATGGCTTAATGTTAGATTTTCGAATAAACAGGTATGTGAGTTATTTACTAAAGGTTCGCTCCATCGTAATTTATCTATTATATTGTTAACACAAAACGTTTTTCATCAGGGAAAATTGTCAAGAGATATTTCATTAAATTGTAAATGTTAAGTGCTTTTCAAAAACCCTCGAGACAAATCACAGATTTGTCCTCTTGCTAGACAGCTTTATCCGGAAAATATAAAGAGTTTCTTGAGAGTATATAATGAGTCAACATTAAAACCTCATGGTTATATTGTGTTGGATTTAACACAAGATAATAATGATTTATTTCGTATTAGAACTAAAAAGGAAAGTTAAAAAAACATAAAAAACAATTAAGTTTTCTAGCCTGTGGTAAGAAAAGTATAAAAGCCAAAAGAAAAGTACTGGTTCAACATGGTTCAACAATTTTACCAACTTTAATCGGAACTATATTATCTGTTGTAATAGGGAAATTGCTCAGTAAGACATAATGCAGCGAATGATTGTTATGTCAAAAATTTTTAACATTATTAGATCAAAAGATGAAAAAAGTTTTATATGATAAAAAGTGGTCCCCGACCCACTACTCCAATTGGTCCTAAATTTCCGGGACTCTAAAGACATAGGAAGAGGCACACTGATACCAAATTTGAATTATTTATCTTCATTGATTTCGGAATTATGCTTGTTTGGCCTAAATTCGATCAAAAACTTCTAGGATCCGAACCCATGGTCCGAACACGTTCGTGCGTGTCCCCGCCATAGTCTCATTACTGGTAACCTACATAATAAAATTCATGATTATAACGCCATTAGTTGTTGAGATATCCTCATTTTTTTTATATGTTCCTTGGCCCTTAGAACAATTAAAAGGTCCAGAATCCAAACCCATGGGGCGATTTCGCATATATGCAATCCCCGCCGTACTTTCAGTCCTAGTAACCTACAGCTAAAATTTCATCAAGATAGCTTCATTAGTTTTGAGTTATCGTACCTACGGACGGACGGACATAGCTATATCGACTCAGGAGGTCACGCTGATCACAAATATATACACTTTTCCATATCTAGCTCACTTTCTTGAGGTGGTTACAAACACCATACCAAAGTTAATACACCCTTTTCCTATTTCATAGGTGTAGGGTATAAAAATCAAACTTGATATACTATTTCCTTTTTCTGTTCCTATTTAACACTTTTATATTTTAAACAGGCTAAGAGTTTTACTATTAAACATATTATGTATTATATTTTATAAATTAAAACCTAAATATTTTTTTTAATTTTTATTATATCATATCTATATTGTATTGTATTATTACCATAGGTAATATATAATTAAGAAATTGTGTATGATATCTAAGTTGTAAAATTTTATATACCCGCATGACTATATAGTCAAAGGGTATAATAAATTTGCCAATACGTTTGTGACGCAGAGAAGGAATCGAAAAAAAAATAGATTTAGCTATGTATGTCCGTCCGTCCGCACGATATCTCAAAAACTAAAGGATCTAGGACCTTGAAATTCGTTTATTTGCAATAGCAGTCATCGCTATTTAAATCCAGCCATTTTGGTCCATGGGTTCGGGTAGCTGCCATACCACTTCTTTTTTTATATGAGTATTACTCTGTGCCTGTTACAGCTGCGTGTCTGAAATTTAGCCAAAAGTAGTTTAGTTTTGTGACCAAAGTTTCTACAAAATTTGGTTGGTCTACTGCAGAGGATTCGAGTAGCTGCCATACAACTCCTTCTTTTATGTGAATATTCCACTACACTTAATAAAGCTGTATGTTTGAAATTTTGCTAAAAGTAATTGCCCGGATGATATAATGTATATGTTACGGTCATACTGGTATCCCAGAGGTGACACAGTCTACTCTACTACACTTTTCCTCGTTTTTGTATTAAAATTAAATATATGAAACTGTTCAAAATTTAACATTATATTTTACAAATACATTTATTGCATATTATGATTATTAAATTTTGGATAACAAGCTAATGAAAGCATTAATGGTTTTAACTAACATTAAAAACCATGAAATTATATAAACTTTTATATTTATATTATTACAAATTAATATTTCGTTCGAATAATTTTAAGTTTAATTCTATAGAATATTAAAAAATAAGTAAATTAAGAGAATAAATTTAAAAATTATTGAAAATTGAAATAATTAACCAAGTACTTAATCATTCTACAGTAAATGCACTACAGCTTAAAATCCTGAAAACGAGTAATTGCTGCATGTGTGTAAAATTTTCTTGAATTAGATAAAAGTTTTAAATATCTAATTTTGTAATTGCATTTTACGAATCCATTTATCTCAATTTAATTTGTTGTTTAATATTTTAAATAGATAAGTTAAGAAGAATTTTTAATATTTTTGAATTGATAAAATAATTAGCAAATGTTTTTAGTAAACTAATAAAAACTAATAAATTAGTAAAAGCTTTTATGATTTTAAAATGACTTATGGACTTCCCATTAAATTTGAACCAAATAGGTGTAGGGTATTTCTACTGTTTCTACTGTTTCTTTACTTGTTTTCTAACTTCTGTATCTATTCAAAAATATTACAAATTCTTACTAACTTATCTATTTAAAAATTTTAAAAAACATAAAACTTGAAATAAATGAAAATAAATTTATTACAATTCAATTACAAAAGTGAAAAAATTTTAATTATTAAAATTTGTGATGGAAAGCTAATCAAAGCATAATATATTTAATAATTCTAATTTTTCAAAATTGCAATTATTTTAAGATGTTAGTTTATGTACTTATAAGAAAAGCTTATTAAGGCAAAATATGCAATAAATGTATTTCTAAAATACAATTACAAATTTAGCACTTTTCATATAATTCAAAATAAAAATAAATTTTACATAAATGCAGCAAGTACCTTTGAACATAGCTTAAGTATCGTACGCAATTACAACATAACTTATGGTAATAATTCAATAAAATATATGATATAATAAAAATTAAAAAAAAAGGTATGCAATCGTTTACATAAAAAATATTTTGTTTTTAATTTATAAAATATTATACATAATATGTATTATGGTAAAATGCATGGCCTTTTAAAAATATAAAAGTGTTAAATAAAAACGGAAATAGGAAAGAACCCTCGTTTATCAAATTTAAAGTCTCTATCTTTATAAATTTCGACGATAAGCTTTTTAATTTTGGAATTTCTTAGGACGCACCTGAACCACCACTACAATTAAGTCTAAATTTCGGGAACACATAGGAAATATATTCTTTGGCTTTGTAATTGGCCTCAAATCGATCAAAAACTTCTAGAATGCGTCCTCATTGTCCAAACTCGACCAGAACCAATTCCCATGGTACTTTCATTCCTAGTCCCCTAGAGTTTAAATTTCTTTAAAATAGCATTATTTTTTGAGTTATAGTGTTTTTAGGATATTATGATTGTTAGTCCTTGCATTTTTTAAAGATTCCAGATTCCGAAACAATGGTACGATTTCGCCCATATGCAGTCCCAGTCATACTTTCAATACTAGTTAACCCTTGTACACAATTGGAACGTTCTATCTTAATTTTAAGTTACTATTTATATTAATTTCGATGATAAGCTTTTAAACCTCCGGGGGTCTAAGAGAGGTACTGAACAACATATCTCAATAACATATCAAATAACAACGTATCTCAAACCAAAACTTGGAACAAATATTATAGAAACAAATAAGGCAAGTTTTGATTTAACAACAGCAATAAAAATTATACCGCAATTGGAAGGAAACACTAAAGAAATTTTTATTTTCCTGGGTTAACAGCTTTTTATGCTCTACACCACAAAACTTTCTGACAAAGTTGACAGAAGAAAGTAGCAGAAAAAATGTAGCTGTTACAAAAAGTATAGGAAGATTTTAAAACTTTAGAAAAATCCAAGCAAACTTTATCATCAAGATTTAAGTCTAACAAAAATGCAGCTAAAATCCAGTCAGAACTAACAAATGTTATTGAAGTTAACAAAGGCATAAATCAATTTGCTACAAAAACAAGTAATGGAACAGTCAGTCGGTGCAACCAACTTAGAAATACCCTACACCTATTTGGTTCAAATTTAAGGACATATCCATAAGTCATTTTAACACCATAAAAGCTGTTATTAATTTGATCGTAAGACATAGCTAACCAAATTAACTTTATAATACTAAAAAAATTTTCTAATTACACTATCTATTAAAAAATACTACAAATTCTTACTAATTTATCTATTTAAAAATATTGAAAAACAAACAAACTTGAAATAAATGAAAATATATTTATTCCAATTCAATTACAAAATAAAAAAATTCTAATTATTAAATTTTGTGATAAAAAGATAATCAAAGCATAATATATTTAATAATCCAAATTTTTAAAAATTGCAATTATTTTAAATGGTTAGTTTATATACCTAACAGAAAAGCGTATAAACGCAAAATATGCAATAAATGTATTTCTAAAATACAATTACAAATTTAGACCTTTTCATATAATTCATTTAAATATAAAAACAAGTAAAGCAACAGTCAGTCGGTGCAACCGACTTAGAAATACCCTACACCTATTTGGTTCAAATTTAAGGACATATCCATAAGTTATTTTAACACCATAAAAGCTGTTATTAATTTGATCGTAAGACATAGCTAACCAAATTAACTTTTTAATACTAAAAACATTTTCTAATTACACTTTCTCTTAAAAAATACTACAAATTCTTACTAATTTATCTATTTAAAAATATTAAAAAAACAAACAAACTTGAAATAAATGAAAATATATTTATTCCAATTCAATTACAAAATGAAAAAATTCTAATTATTAAATTTTGTGATAAAAAGATAATCAAAGCATAATATATTTAATAATCCAAATTTTTAAAAATTGCAATTATTTTAAATGGTTAGTTTGTATACCTAATAGAAAAGCTTATACGCAAAATATGCAATAAATGTATTTCCAAAATACAATTACAAATTTACACCTTTTCATATAATTCATTTAAATATAAAAATAAATTTTACATAAATGCAGGAAGTACCTTTGAACATAGCTGAACCACTAAAATTAAGTCTAGATTTCGGAGACACACAGGACATAGGAAATATATTCTTTGGCTTCGAAATTAAACTCGACCACAACCAATTCCCATGGTACTTTCATTAGTAGTAACCTAGTGTTAAATTTCATCAAAATACCGGCATTATTTTTTGAGTTATGGTGTTTTTAAGATATATGTTTGTTAGTCCTTGAACTTTTCAAGGGTTCCAGAACCCGAAATTATGGTACGATTTCGCCCATATGCAGTCCCGTCATACTTTCAATACTAGTTAACCCTTGTACACAATTGGAACGTTCTATCTTAATTTTAAGTTACTAGTTTTATTTATTTCGATGATAAGTTTTTACACATTGGGGGGCTAAGAGAGGTTCTGAACCATCACTCCAATTGATCCCAAATTAGGGGGGCACGCAAGAAATTGTAAAGAATACCCTGGGCAAAATTTGAAGCTTCTACATTTGTTTCAAGTAACTATCTTTATTAATTTCGAAAATGTGTTTTAAGGTCCTCGGAACTGAGTGGCTGGTCCCCGACCCACTACTCCAATGGGGCCCAAATTTCAAAGACACTTATGAAATAGGAAAGGACACCCTGATACCAAATTTGGAGGTTCTATCTTCATTGGTTTCGGAATTATGCTCGTTTGGCCTAAATTCGATCAAAAAGTTCTAAGTTCCGAACCCATTGTCCAATATTCACCGTACGTAATCACCGCCGTAGTTTCATTACCAATAACCTACAGCACAAATTTCATGAAAATAGCCTCATTTGTTGTTGAGTTATCGTGATTTTTTATATATGTTCGTTAGCCCTGACATCGATTAAAAGGTCCGGAATCCGAACCGTTGTGCTGATTTGGCCCTTATATAGCCCGCGCTGTACTTATAGTACTAGTTAACCCTTGTACACAATTTCAACGGTCTATCCTAATTTTAAGTAACTATTTTTAGTAATTTCGAATATAAGCCTTTTAAACTTGGGAGGTCTGAGAGGGGTACAGAACCACCACTCCAATTGATCCCAAATTAGGGGAACACACAAGAGATAGTAAAGAACACCCTTGTGGCAAATTGGAAGCTTCTACATTTTTTCAAGTTGTTATCTTTATTAATTTTAAAGATATGCTCTAAGGTCTTCGGAAATGTGTGGCTGGTCCCCGACCCACTACTGCAATGGGACCCAAATTCACAAGACACTTAGGAAATAGGAAGGGACACCCTGATACTAAATTTGGAGGTTCTATCTTCATTGGTTTCGAAATTTTGCTGGTTTGGCCTAAATTCGATCAAAAAGTTCTAAGTTCCGAACCCATGGTCCAATCCCGACCTTCCGCAATTGCCGAAGTAGTTTCATTACTAGTAACCTACAGCATAAATTTGATGAAGATAGCGTCAATCGTTGTTGAGTTATCGTGATTTTTTATATTTGTTCGTTAGCCCTGAAACCGATTAAAAGGTCCAGAATCCGAACCCATGGGCCGATTTCGCCCATATGCAATCCCCGCCGTACTTTCAGTCCTAGTAACCTACAGTTAAAATTTTATCAAGATAGCTCCATTATTTTTTGAGTTATCGTGCCTACGGACGGACGGACGGACGGACATGGCTATATCGACTCAGGCGGTCACGCTGATCACAAATATATATACTTTTCCATATCTAGCTTGCTTCCTTTAGGTGGTTACAAACACCATTCCAAAGTTAATATACCCCTTTACCTATTCTATAGGTGTAGGGTATAATAAACTTTACATAAATGCAGCAAGTACCTTTGAACCTAGCTGAACCACTACAATTAAGTTTAAATTTCGGGGACACATAGGAAATAGGAAATATATTCTTTGGCTTCGAAATTAAACTCGGCTCAACCAATTCCCATGGTACTTTCATTACTAGTAACCTAGAGTTTAAATTTCATCAAAATAGCGGCATTATTTTTTGAGTTATGGTGTTTTTATACCCTACACCTATAGAATAGGTAAAAGGGTATATTAACTTTGGTATGGGGTTTGTAACCACCTAAAGGAAGCGAGCTAGATATGGAAAAGTATATATATTTGTGATCAGCGTGACCTTCTGAGTCGATATAGCCATGTCCGTCCGTCCGTAGGCACGATAAATCAAAAAATAATGGAGCTATCTTGATGAAATTTTAACTGTAGGTTACTACTACTGAAAGTACGGCGGGGATTGCATTTGGGCGAAATCGGCCCATGGGTTCGGATTCTGGATCTATAATCCATCGAAGGGCTAACGAACATATAAAAAAAATCACGATAACTCAACAACTAATGATACTATCTTCATCAAATTTGTGCTGTAGATTACTAGTAATGAAACTACTTCGAGGATTGCGTAAAATCGGGATTGGACCATGGCTTCGGAAGCTAGAACCTTTTGATCGAATTTAGGCCAAACAAGCATTATTCCGAAACCAACGAAGATAGAACCTCCAAATTTGGTATCAGGGTGTCCCTTCCTATTTCCTTAGTGTCTTTGAAATTTGGGTCCCATTGGAGTAGTGGGTCGGGGACCAGCTACACATTTCCGAATACCTTAAAGCATATCTTTAAAATTAATTAAGATAGCTACTTGAAAAAATGCAGAAGCTTCAAATTTTGCCCAAGTGTGTTCTTTAATATCACTTGCGTGTCCCCCTAGTTTGGGATAAGTTGGAGTTCAGTACCCCTCTTAGACCGCCCAAGTTTTAAAAACTTATAATAGAAATTACTAAAAATAGTAACTTAAAATAAAGATAGAACGTTCAAATTGTGTACAAGGTTTAACTAGTACTTAAAGTACAGCGCGGACTGCATAAGAGCTAAATCAGCCCAAGGGTTCGGATTCTGGACCTTTTAATCGGTTTCAGGGCTAACGAATATATATAAAATATCACGATAACTAAACAACTAATGACGCTATCTTCATGAAATTTATGCTGTAGGTTATTGGTAACGAAACTACGGCGGCGATTGCGTACGGTGAGGGTTGGACAATGGGTTCGGAACTTAGAATTTTTTGATCGAATTTAGGCCGACCTGGCAATAATTCCGAAACCAATGAAGATAGAATTTCCAAATTTGGTATCAGGGTGTCGCTTTCGATTTCCTTAGTCTCCTTGAAATTTCAGCTCAATTGGGGTAGTGGGTGGGGACCAGCCACTCAGTTCCGAGCATGTTTTCGAAATTAAAGCTTATTTTCGAAATTAATAAAGATAGTAGCTTGAAACAAATGTAGATACTTCAAATTTGGCACATGAGTGTTCTTCACTATTTCCTGCGGGTCCATCTAATTTTGAATCAATTGGAGTGGTAGTTCAGTACCTCTGTTAGACCCGCCAATGTGTAAAAGCTTATCATCGAAATTAATAAAACTAGTAACTTAAAATTAAGATAGAACGTTCCAATTGTGTACAAGGGTTAACTAGTATTGAAAGTATGACGGGGAAGTATTTTGGGCGAAATCGTACCATGGTTTCGGGTTCTGGAACCCTTTAAAAGTTCAAGGGCTAACAAACAAATATCTTAAAAACACCATAACTCAAAAATTAATGCCGCTAGTTTGATGAAATTTGAACTCTAGGTTACTAGTAATGAAAGTGCCATGGGAATTGGTTCTGGTCGAGTTTGGTCAATAAGTTCGGATTCTAGAAGCTTTTGATCGATTTGAGGCCGAACGAGTATAATTTCGAAGCCAACGAATGTATTTCCTATTTCCTGTGTGTCCTCGAAATTGAGACTTAATTGTAGTGGTTCAGCTTTGAAAAGGTACTTACTGCATTTATGTAAAATTTATTTCTATATTTAAATGAATTATATGAAAAGGTCTAAATTTGTAATTGTATTTTAGAAATACATTTATTGCATATTTTGCGTTTATAAGCTTTTCTATAAGGTATATAAACTAACAATTTAAAATAATTGCAAATTTGGATTATTAAATATATTATGCTTTGATTACCTTTTTATCACAAATTTTATTAATTAGAATTTTTTCATTTTGTAATTGAATTGGAATAAATATATTTTCATTTATTTCAATTTTTTTTGTTTTTTAATATTTTTAAATGGATGAATTAGGAAGAATTTGTAATGTTTTTTAATAGATAGTGTAATTAGAAAATGTTTTTAGTATTATAAAATTAATTTGGTTAGCTATGTCTTACGATCAAATTAGTAACACCTTTTATGGTGTTAAAATGACTTATGGATATGTCATTAAATTTGAACTAAATAGGTGTAGGGTATTTCTAATCGATTGCACCCACTGACTGCTTCTCTACTTGTTAAGATATATGTTTGTTAGCCCTTGAACTTTTCAAAGGTTCCAGAACCCGAAACCATGGTACGATTTTGCCCATATGCAGTCTCCGTCATACTTTCAATACTAGTTAACCCTTATACACAATTGGAACTTTCTATCTTAATTTTAAGTTACTATTTTCTAATTACACTAATTGAGTTATCGTGATTTTTTATATATGTTCGTTAGCTCTGAAACCGATTAAAAGATCCTTCAGCTGATTTCGCCTTTATACAGTCCGCGCTATACTTATAGTATTAGTAAACCCTTGTCCACAATTTGAACGTTCTATCTTAATTTTAAGTTACTATTTTTAGTAATTTCGATTATAAGCTTTTAAAACTTAGGAGGTCTAAGAGGGGTACTGAACCACCACTCCAATTGATCCCAATTTAGGGGGGCCACACAATAAGTAAAGACCATCCTTGTGCCAAATTTAAATCTTCTACATTTTTTCAAGTTGCTATCTTTATTAATTTTAAAGATATGCTTTAAGGTCTTCGGAAATGTGTAGCTGGTCCCCGACCCACTTCTCCGATGTGCCCAAATTTCCAAGACACTTAGGAAGGAAGGGACACCCTGATATCAAATTTGGAGGTTCTATCTTCATTGGTTTCAGAATTATGCTCGTTTGGCCTAAGTTCGATCAAAAAGTTCTAGGTTCCGAACCCATATTGGAATCCCGATCTTACGTAATCCCCGAAATAGTTTCATTACTAGTAACCTACAGGACAAATTTGATGAAGATAGCGTCATTAGTTGTTTAGTTATTGTGATTTTTTATATATGTTCGTTAGCCCTTCGATCGATTATAAGGTCCAGAATCCGAACCCATGGGTCCATTTCGCCCATATGCAATCCCCGCCGTCCTTTCAGTTCGAGTAACCTACAGTTAAAATTTCATCAAGATAGCTCCATTATTTTTTGAGTTATCGTGCCTACGGACGGACATGGCTATATCAACTCAGAAGGTCACGCTGATCATAAATATATATATACTTTTCCATACCTAGCTCGCATCCTTTAGGTGGTTTCAAACACCATACCAAAGTTAATATACCCCTTCACCTATTCTGTAGGTGTAATTTCAGACACCCAGCTTCATTAGGTGTAGTATAATGCTCATATAAAAGAAGGAGTTGTACGGCAGCTACTCGAACCCTCTACAGTGGGTTCCCAACCAAATTTTGCAGAAACTTTGGCCATTACACTAAACTAATTTTAGCAAAATTTCAGACACCCAGCTTCATTAAGTGAAGAGAAATGCTCATATAAAATAGGAAGTTGTATGGCAGCTACTTGAACCCATGGACCAAAATGGCTGGATTTAAATAGCGATGATGACTATTGCAAAAAAACGAATTTGCAAAAATTTCAAAATCCTAGCTCCATTAGTTTTTGAGTTATCGTGCGAACGGACGGACATACATATCTACCCCCCTCCTTCTCTGCGTCATAAATATAATGGCAAATTTATTATACCCTTTGACTATATATGAGGAGTAGTGGGGGTATATAAATTTCATCCAAATAGCGTAATTAGTTTCTGATTTTTGGTGTTTTTAGATATACGTTGGTTAGCTTTTGAACTTTTCTAAGGTTCCAGAACCCATCATAGGTGTTGGGACTATTTCCTATTTCTGTTCCTATTTAACACTATTATCATAAAGAATTCATATAAATAGAGTATTCATCTCGAACAAAGAATGTTAGTCAATTTTATTGATTTGAAATCACCGCAATACGGTATTTGAAATCAGCCCAATACAATATTTAAAATCACCGCATTATCGTAAAAAGATGACCGTATTTTTGGTATACACAGTAAAATCGAATTGAGATTATTTCTGTGCTTTATTTTTATTTTTCTTTTTATTTTGTTTGTAAAAAGTTGGACGATTCCTTTTTATTAAAAAATTTTATTTAATATTTTTATTGTTGTTTTTTTTATTCAAGCACTAAATTCTATTCTAACAAAAATGTAAGAAGTTTCAATGCACTTTTCAAAATTTTTAAACTGTCTCATTAGATGAAAAATGTTTGTTTTGCAGGCATTGTTTGAAATTTTAGAGAAGTGCAGATTTTTATTTAAAGAAGTTTTGGACAGTTCTTAAAAGGTTAGCTTTCTTTAACAAACAAAATTTAATTTAGAAAAAAACATTATTTACTTAAAAAATCAATATAAAAAGTTCAGGCAAAAATTAAAACAAGTAAAGAAACAGTCAGTCGGTACAACCGACTTAGAAATACCCTCCCTACACCTATTTTGTTCAAATTTAAGGACATATCCATATGTCGTTTTAACACCATAAAAGCTGTTATTAAATTGATCGTAAGACATAGCTAACCAAATTAACTTTATAATACTAAAAACCATTTCTAATTACTTTATCTATTCAAAAATTTCCAAATTCTTACTAATTTATCTAATTAAAAATATTAAAAAACAGAAAAACTTGAAATAAATGAAAATATATTTATTTCGATTCAATTACAAAAGTCAAAAAATTTGAATTATTAAATTTTGTGATAAAAAGCTAATCAAAGCATAATATATTTAATAATTCAAATTTTTCAATTCGATCAAAAGCTTTTATAATCCATACTTATTAACCAAACTCGACCAGAACCAATTCTCATGATACTTTCAATACTAGTAACCTACAGTTTAAATTTCTTCAAATTAGCGGCATCATTTTTTGAGTTATGCTATTTTTAAGATATATGTTTGTTAGCCCTTGAACTTTTCAAAGGTTCCAGAATCCGAAACCATGGTACGATTTCGCCCATATGCAGTCCGCGCTGTATTTTAAATACTAGTGAACCCTTGTACAAAATTGGAACGTTCTATCTTAATTTTTAGTTACTATTTTAAATAATTTCGATTATAAGCTTTTAAACCTTGGTAGGTCTAAGAGGAGTACTGAACCGACACTCCAATTGATCCGAATTTAGGGGGCCACACAAATAGTAAAGAACATCCTTGTGCCAAATTTGGAGGTTCTATCTTCATTGGTTTCGGAATTATGCTCGTTAGGCCTAAATTCGATCAAAAAGTTTTTGGTTCCGAACCCATGGTCGAATCTCCCAGTATACCTACATGACCCTTACCGACCCAGTATACCTACTTTATTCTTTATTCTTAATGAAACAAAATGAAGACTATCATAAAAATTTTTATTTACAGCAAGTAGTAAATCTGTTAATGCAAAAAGTAGTAGAAAGCGTAAAAGGCATTCCGAATTGTGTACAAAGATTAACTATATATTTAATAATTCAAATTTTTCAAAATTGCAATTATTTTAAATTGTTAGTTTATGTACCTGTTAGAAAAGCTTATAAAAATATAAACGCAAAAT
Source organism: Dolichopus griseipennis (assembly GCA_963082915.1). Taxonomy (NCBI): domain Eukaryota; kingdom Metazoa; phylum Arthropoda; class Insecta; order Diptera; family Dolichopodidae; genus Dolichopus; species Dolichopus griseipennis. The sequence continues at coordinate 132,170,745 of OY720441.1, forward strand.
ATGCTATAAATATATTTCTATAGTACAATTACAATTTTAGAACTTTTCATATAATTCATTTAAATATAAAAATAAATTTTACATAAATGCAGCAAGTACGTTTGAATATAGCTTAAGTATTGTACACAATGTCTTAATTATATATCACCTTTGGTAATAATTCAATAAAATATATGATATGTTTAGACTTTTAAAGGTTCCAGAATCCGAAACCATGGTACGATTTCGCCCATATGCAATCCCCGTCATACTTTCAATACTAGTGAACCGTTGTACACAATTGGAACGTTCTATCTTAATTTTAAGTTAATATTTTTATTAATTTCGATGATGCTTTTAAAACTTGGGGGGTGTAAGAGGGGTACTGAACCACCACTCTGATTGATCCCAAATTAGGAGAAGGCGCAGGAAATAGTAAAGAGCACCCATGTACCAAATTTGAAACGTCTAAATTTGTTTGAAGTTACTATCTTTATTAATTTCGAAAATATGCTTTAAGGTCTTTGGAACAATGTGGCTGGTCCCCAACCCAATACTCCAATAGGGCCCAAATTTCAAGTACACCAAGGAAAAAGCAAGAGATACCCTGATACCAAATTTGGAAGTTCTATCTTCATTGGTTTCGAAATTATGCTCGTTTGGCCTAAATTCGATCAAAAAGTTCTAAGTTCCGAACCCATTGTACAATACCCACCGTACGCAATCACCGCCAGGTTTCATTACCAGTACCCTACAACACAAATTTTATGAAGATAGCGTCATTAGTTGTTAAGTTATCGTGATTTTTTATATATGTTCGTTAGCCCTTAAACCGATTAAAAGGTCCAAAATCAGAACCCATGGGCCGATTTCGCCCATTTGCAATCCCCGCCGTAAGTTCAGCCCTAGTAACCTACAGTTAAAATTTCAATTTCGTACAATTTACATAAATGCAGCAAGTACCTTTGAAAATAACTGAACCACTACAATTAAGTCTAAATTTCGGGGACACATAGGAAATAGGAAATATATTCTTTGACCTCGACCAGAACCAATTCCCATGGTACTTTCATTACTAGTAACCTGGTGTTAAATTTCATCAAAATACCGGCATTATTTTTTGAGTTATGGTGTTTTTAAGATATATGTTTGCTAGTCCTTGAACTTTTCAAGAGTTCCAGAACCCGAAACCATGGTACGATTTCGCCCATATGCAGTCCCGTCGTACTTTCAATACTAGTTAACCCTTGTACACAATTGGAACGTTCTAGCTTAATTTTAAGTTAATAGTTTTAATAATTTCGATGATAAGCTTTTACACATTGGGGGGGGGGGGGTCTAAGAGAGGTTCTGAACCACCACTCCAATTGTTGCTGAGTTATCGTGATTTTTTATATATGTTCGTTAGCCCGGACACCGACTAAAAGGTCCGGAATCCGAACCGTTGGGCTGATTTCGCCCTTATATAGTCCGCGCTGTACTTATAGTACTAGTTAACCCTCGTACACAATTTGAACGATCTATCTTAATTTTAAGTAACTAGTTTTAGTAATTTCGATTATAAGCCTTTAAAACTTGGGAGGTCTGAGAGGGGTACAGAACCACCACTCCAATTGATCCCAAATTAGGGGAACACGCAAGAGATAGTAAAGAAAACCCTTGTGGCAAATTGGAAGCTTCTACATTTTTTCAAGTTTTTATCTTTATTAATTTTAAAAATATGCTTTAAGGTCTTCGAAAATGTGTGGCTGGTCCCTGACCCACTACTCCAATGGGGCCCAAATTCACAAGACACTTAGGAAATAGGAAGAGACACCCTGCTACCAAATTTGGAGGTTCTATATTCATTGGTTTCGAAAATATGCTCGTTTGGCCTAAATTCGATCAAAAAGTTCTAGGTTCCGAACGCATGGTCCAATCCCGACTTACGCAATTCCCGAAGTAGTTTAATTACTAGTAACCTACAGCACAAATTTGATGAAGATAGCGTCATTGGTTGTTGAGTTATCGTGATTTTTTATATTTGTTCGTTAGCCCTGAAACCGATTAAAAGGTCCAGAATCCGAACCCATAGGCCGATTTCGCCCATATGCAATCCCCGCCGTACTTTCAGTCCTAGTAACCTACAGTTAAAATTTCATCAAGATAGCTCCATTATTTTTTGAGTTATCGTGCCTACGGACGGACGGACGGACATGGCTATATCGACTCAGGCGGTCACGCTGATCACAAATATATATACTTTTCCATATCTAGCTCGCTTCCTTTAGGTGGTTACAAACACCATACCAAAGTTAATATACCCCTTTACCTATTCTATAGGTGTAGGGTATAATGAATGTTAAAAGTTTAGTAAATGGTCCGAAGATGAAAAAAACATAGCAATACATATTTATTTTAATTCACCAAAAGGGTTATAAATTTTTGAGAAATGAAGTAAAGCTTAATTTTCCCCATTTAAGTTCCCTTAATAGATGGATCCCCATCAAACATTTAAATATAGGTCTTAACAACAAAAATATAAATGAGTTAGGCATTATATACTCAGAAAAAGATTTAATGGAATGGTTTGCTGTATTAGTATTCGATGAAATAGCCATTAGAAGGCTATACCATAATAGTGCACTAGGGAAATTAGTGGTTTTTCTGATTATGGTTCCGGCAGAACAAAAGACATCGAAAAATACATACCTATGTACATTTTATAATGTGTATTTACATACTTAAAGGGTTTTTTATGCCGAATGGAATATGAATTTTGAATGCTTATTTATATACTTTTTATACCCTACACCTATAGAATAGGTAAAAGGGTATATTAACTTTGGTCTGGTGTTTATAACCACCTAAAGGAAGCGAGCTAGATATGGAAAAGTATATATATTTGTGATCAGCGTGACCTCCTGAGTCGATATAGCCATGCCCGTCCGTCCGTCCGTAGGCACGATAAATCAAAAAATAATGGAGCTATCTTGATGAAATTTTAACTGTAGGTTACTACTACTGAAAGTACGGCGGGAATTGCATATGGGCGAAATCGACCCATGGGTTCTGGACCTATTAATCGATCGAAGGGCTAACGAACATATATAAAAAATCACAATAACTCAACAACTAATGACACTATCTTCATCAAATTTGTGCTGTAGATTACTAGTAATGAAACTACTTCGAGGATTGCGTAAGTTCGGGATTGGATCATGGCTTCGGAACCTAGAACTTTTTGATCGAGTTTAGGCCAAACGAGCATAATTCCGAAACCAACGAAGATAGAACCTCCAAATTTGGTGTCAGGGTGTCTCTTTCAATTTCCTTAGTGTCTTTGAAATTTGGGTCCCATTGGAGTAGAGGGTCGGGGACCAGCCACACATTTTCGAAGACCTTAAAGCATATCTTTAAAATTAATAAAGATCGCAACTTGAAAAAATGTAGAAGCTTCAATTTTGGCACAAGGGTGTTCTTTACTATCTCTTGCCTGTTCCCCTAATTTGGGATCAATTGGAGTGGTGGTTCAGTACCTCTCTTAGACCCCCCAATGTGTAAAAGCTTATCATCGAAATTAATAAAACTAGTAACTTAAAATATATAAGACAGAACGTTCCAATTGTGTACAAGGGTTAACTAGTATTGAAAGTATGACGGGGAAGTATTTTGGGCGAAATCGTACCATGGTTTCGGGTTCTGGAACCCTTTAAAAGGTCAAGGGCTAACAAACAAATATCTTAAAAACACCATAACTCAAAAATTAATGCCGCTATTTTGATGAAATTTGAACTCTAGGTTACTAGTAATGAAAGTGCCATGGCAATTGGTTCTGGTCGAGTTTGGTCAATAAGTTCGGATTCTAGAAGCTTTTGATCGATTTGAGGCCGAACGAGTATAATTTCGAAGCCAACGAATATATTTCCTATTTCCTATGTGTCCTCGAAATTTAGACTTAATTGTAGTGGTTCAGCTATGTTCAAAGGTACTTACTGCATTTATGTAAAATTTATTTCTATATTTAAATGAATTATATGAAAAGGTCTAAATTTGTCATTGTATTTTAGAATTACATTTATTGCATATTTTGCGTTTATAAGCTTTTCTTTAAAGTATATAAACTAACAATTTAAAATAATTGCAAATTTGGATTATTAAATATATTATGCTTTGATTACCTTTTTATCACAAAATTTATTAATTAAAATTTTTTCATTTTGTAATTGAATTGGAATAAATATATTTTCATTTATTTCAAGTTTTTTTGTTTATTAATATTTTTAAATAGATGAATTATGACGAATTTGTAATGTTTTTTAATAGATAGTGTAATTAGAAAATGTTTTTAGTATTATAAAATTAATTTGGTTAGGTATGTCTTACGATCAAATTAGTAACAATTTTTATGGTGTTAAAATGACTTATGGATATGTCATTAAATGTGAACTACACCTAGGGTATTTCTAAGTCGGTTGCACCGACTGACTGTTTCTCTACTTGTTCATAATATATTTTACCCGGCTTTTTCCCTTTTAGAATTCTTAATTAAATAATAAAAAAAATTTTCAATAAGATAAACAAAAATTTTTAATTATAGTTTTTTAGTAGGTAGTTAAAAACCTAAATATTATAAACACAATTTATGGAATTATTTTCTAATGATTTGAAAGTTTTGGAATAATATCAGTAAAAACATATAAAGCAAAAAAAAGAACTTTCATGCTTCTTTTTCTACCAATATTTTTTTATTTTATAATCACAATATATACAAACTGCGTACATACATGATACAGCGATTGATATGATATGCATACGAAAAAAAAAAAAAAAAGAGAAGAAATATATACAAATGTAAACACATCGATTGATATACAAACAAAAAAAAAAAAAAAACTAAAAATTTAAATAAAAATAAACTAAAATACGATAAAGTTGATTTTAGGAAATAAAAAGACTTGTCTAACATTTTTGTTCTACTTGAATACTCTATGTATATAGTTACTTTATGCTATTATATTTTTAAAAGGCTAAGAGTTTAACTATTAAACATATTCTGTATTATATTTTATAAATTAAAAACAAAAATATTTAGTTATAGAATAGGTAAAAGGGTATATTAACTTTGGTATGGTATTTGTAACCACTTAAAGGAAGCGAGCTAGATATGGAAAAGTCCGTCCGTAGGCACGATAACTCAAAAAATAATGGAGCTATATTGATGAAATTTTTACTTGAGGTTACTAGGACTGAAAGTACGGCGGGGATTGCATATAGGCGAAATCGGCCCACTGGTTCGGATTCTGGACCTTTTAATCGATCGAAAGGCTAACGATCATATATAAAAAATCACAATAACTCAACAACTAATGACGCTTTCTTCATCAAGTTTGTGCTGTAGGTTACTAGTAATGAAACTACTTCGGGGATTGCTTAAGTTCGGGAATGGACCATTGGTTCGGAACCTATAACTTTTTGATCGAATTTAGGCCAAACGAGCATAATTTCGAAACCAAAGAAGATACAACCTCCAAATTTTGTATCAGGGTGTCCCTTCCTATTTCCTTAATATCTTTGAAATTTGGGCCCATTGGAGTAGTGGGTCGGGGACCAGCCATACATTTCCGAAGACCTTAAAGCATATCTTTAAAATTAATAAAGATAACAACTTTAAAAAATGTAGAAGCTTCAAATTTGGGTGCGTGTCCCCCTAATTTGGGACCAATTGGAGTGGTGGTTCAGTATCCCTCTTAGACCTATTAACTTTTAATAGCTTATAATCGAAATTATTAAAAATAGTAACTTAAGATAGAACGTTCAAATTGTGTACAAGGGTTAACTAGTGCTCAAAGTTAAGCGTGGACTGCATAAGGGCGAAATCAGCCCAAGGGTTCGGATTCTGGACCTTTTAAACGGTTTCAGGGCTAACGAACATATATATAAATAATCACGATAACTCAACAACTAATGACGCTATCTTCATGAAATTTGTGCTGTAGGTTACTGGTAATGAAACTACGGCGGCGATTGCGTACGGTGAGGATTGGACAAGGGGTTCGGAACTTAGAACTTTTTGATCGAATTTGGGCCAAACTAGCATAATTCTGAAACCAATGAAGATAGAACCTCCAAATTTGGTTTCAGGGTGTCGCTTTCAATTTCCTTAGTGTCTTTGAAATTTGAGCCCAATTGGAGTAGTGTGTGTGGACCAGCCACTCAGTTCCAAGGACCTTAAAGCATATTTTCGAAATTAATAAAGATAGTAACTTGAAACAAATGTAGAAGCTTTAAATTTGGCACATGGGTGTTCTTTACTATTTCCTGTGTGTCTTTCTAATTTTGTACCTTTCTTAGACCCCCCAATGTGCAAAAGTTTATCATCGAGTTAATAAAACTAGTTACTTAAAACTAAGATAGAACGTTCCAATTGTGTACAAGGGTTAACTAGTATTGAAAGTATGACGGGGATTGCATATGGGCGAAATCGTACCATAATTTCCGGTTCTGGAACCCTTGAAAAGTGCAAGGGCTAACAAACATATATCATAAAAACACCATAACTCAAAAAATAATGCCGCTATTTTGATGAAATTATGAAATTTAAACTCTAGGTTACTAGTAATGAAAGTACCATGGGATTTGGTTCTGGTCGAGTTTGGAAAATAAGTTCGGATTCTAGAGGCTCTTGATCGATTTGAGGCCGAACGAGTATAATTTCGAAGCCAAAGAATATATTTCCTATTTCCTATGTGTCCCCGAAATTTTGACTTAATTGTAGTGGTTCAGCTATGTTCAAAGGTACTTGCAGCATTTATGTAAAATATATTTTTAATTTTAAATGAATTATATGTAAAGGTGTAAATTTGTAATTGTATTTTAAAAATACATTTATTGCATATTTTGCGTATAAGCTTTTCTATTAGGTATATTAACTAGCCATTTGAAATAATTTCAATTTTGAAAAATTTGGATTATTAAATATATTATGCTTTGGTTAGCTTTTTATCACAAAATTTAATAACTAGAATTTTTTCATTTTGTAATTTAATTGGAATAAATATATTTTCATTTATAACAAGTTTTTTTGTTTTTTAATATTTTTAAATAAATAAATTAGTAAGAATTTGTAATATTTTTTAAGAGATAGTGTAATTAGAAAATGTTTTTAGTATTATAAAGTTAATTTGGTTAGGTATGTCTTAAAATCAAATTAATAACAGCTTTTATGGCGTTAAAATGACTTATGGATATGTCATTAAATTTGAAACAAATAGGTGTAGTGTATTTCTAAGTCGGTTGCACCGACTGACTGTTTCTTTACTTGTTTTAATTTTTATTATATCATATCTATATTTTATTGACTTATTACCACAGGTAATATATAATTAAAACATTGTGTACGATACTTATGTTGTAAAATTTATTATAACCGTATGAATATATAGTCAAAGGGTATAATAAATTTGCCATTACGTTTGTGACGCAGAGAAGGAATCGAAAAAAAAATCGATTTAGCTATGTATGTCCGTACGTCCGCACGATAACTCAAAAAATAAAGAAGCTAGGATCTTGAAATTTTCGCAAATTCGTTTTTTTGCAATAGCCATCATCGCTTTTTAAATCCAGCCATTTTGGTCCATGGGTTCGGGTAGCTGCCATACAACTTCTTTTTATACCCTACATCTATAGAATAGGTAAAGGGGTATATTAACTTTGGTATGGTGTTTGTAACCACCTACAGGAAGCGAGCTAGATATGGAAAAGTATATATATTTGTGATCAGCGTGACCGCCTTAGTCGATATAGCCATGTCCGTCCGTCCGCCCGTCCGTCCGTAGGCACGATAACTCAAAAAATAATGGAGCTATCTTGATGACATTTTAACTGTAGGTTACTAGGACTGAAATTACGGCGGGGATTGCATATGGGCGAAATTGGCCCATGGGTTCGGATTCTGGACATTTTAATCGGTTTCAGGGCTAACGAACAAATATAAAAAATCACGATAACCCAACAACTAATGACGCTATCTTCATCAAATTTGTGCTGTAGGTTACTAGTAATGAAACTACTTCGGGAATTGCGTAAGGTCGGGATTGGACCATGGGTTCGGAACCTAGAACTTTTTGATCGAATTTAGGCCAAACGAGCATAATTCCGAAACCAATGAAGATAAAACCTCCAAATTTAGTATCAGGGTGTCCCTTCCTATTTCCTAAGTGTCTTGTGAATTTGGGTCAACATTGGAGTAGTGGGTCGGGGACCAGCCACACATTTCCTAAGGTCTTCGGATATCTTTAAAATTGGCGCATATCTTTAAAATTAATAAAGATAACAACTTGAAAAAATGTAGAAGCTTCCAATTTGCCACAAGGGTGTTCTTTACTATCTCTTGCGTGTTCCCCTAATTTAGGATCAATTGGAGTGGTGGTTCTGTACCCCTCTCAGACCTCCCAAGTTTTAAAGGCTTATAATCGAAATTACTAAAAATAGTTACTTAAAATTAGGATAGACCGTTCAAATTGTGTACAAGGGTTAACTAGTACTATAAGTACAGCGCGGACTATATAAGGGCGAAATCAGCCCAACGGTTCGGATTGCGGACCTTTTAATCGATGTCAGGTCTAAGGAACATATATAAAAAATCACAATAACTCAACAACTAATGAGGCTATCTTCATGAAATTTGTGCTGTAGGTTATTGGCAGCGAAACTACGGCGGTGATTCCGTACGGTGAGGATTGGACAATGGGTTCGGAACTTAGAACTTTTTGATCGAATTTAGGCCAAACGACCATAATTCCGAAACCAATGAAGATAGAACCTCCAAATTTAGTATCAAGGTGTCCCTTCCTATTTCGTAAGTGTCTTCGAATTTGGGCCCCATTGGAGTAGTGGATCGGGGACCAGCCTCTCAGTTCTTAGGCCCTTAAAGCATATTTTCGAAATTAATAAAGATAGTAACTTGAAACAAATGTAGAAGCTTCCAATTTGCCACAAGGGTGTTCTTTACTATTTCTTGCGTGCCCCCCTAATTTGGCATCAATTGGAGTGGGGGTTCAGAACCTCTCTTAGACCCCTCAATGTGTAAAAGCTTATCATCGAAATTAATAAAACTAGTAACTTAAAATTAAGATAGAGCGTTCCAATTGTGTACAAGGGTTAACTAGTATTGAAAGTATGACGGGACTGCATATGGGCGAAATTGTACCATAATTTCGGGTCCTGGAACCCTTGAAAAGTTCAAGGACTAACAAACATATATCTTACAAACACCATAACTCAAAAAATAATGCCGGTATTTTGATGAAATTTAACAGTAGGTTACTAGTAATGAAAGTACCATGGGAATTGGTTGTGGTCGAGTTTAATTTCGAAGCCAAAGAATATATTTCCTATGTCCTATGTGTCTCCGAAATCTAGACTTAATTGTAGTGGTTCAGCTATGTTCAAAGGTACTTGCTGCATTTATGTAAAATTAATTTTTATATTTAAATGAATTATATGAAAAGGTGTAAATTTTTAATTGTATTTTAGAAATACATTTATTGCATATTTTGCGTTTATAAGCTTTTCTATTAGGTATATAAACTAACCATTTAAAATAATTGCAATTTTTAAAAATTTGGATTATTAAATATATTATGCTTTGATTATCTTTTTGTCACAAAATTTAATAATTAGAATTTTTTCATTTTGTAATTGAATTGGAATAAATATATTTTCATTTATTTCAAGTTTGTTTGTTTTTTAATATTTTTAAATAGATAAATTAGTAAGAATTTGTAGTATTTTTTAATATATAGGGTAATTAGAAAATGTTTTTAGTATTATACAGTTAATTTGGTTAGCTATGTCTTACGATCAAATTAATAACAGCTTCTATGGTGTTAAAATGACTAATGGATATGTCCTTAAATTTGAACCAAATAGGTGTAGGGTATTTCTAAGTCGGTTGCACCGACTGACTGTTTCTTTACTTGTTTTAAATAAGTATTACTCTGAACCTCTTACAGCTGTGTGTCTGCAATTTTGCCAAAAATGGTTTAGTTTTATGGCCAAAGTTTCTGCAAAATTTGGTTGGTCTACTGCAGTGGGTTCGAGTAGCCGACATACAACTTCTTATTTTACATGAACATTTCTCTCCACTAAATGAAGCTGGGTGTCTGAAATTTTGCTATAATTAGTTTAGTGTAATGGCCAAAGTTTCTGCACAATTTGGTTGGTCTACTGTAGAGGGTTCGAGTAGCTCCCATACAACTCCTTCTTTTATATGAGCATTATACTACACCTAATAAAACTGGGTGTCTGAAATTTTGCCGAAAAAAGTTACAGCTACGTTTGGTTGGTCTACTGCAGAGAATTCGAGTAGCTGCCATACAACTCCTTCTTTTATGTGAATATTCCACTACACTTGATAAAGCTGTATGTTTGAAATTTTGCTAAAAGTAATTAACCGGATGATATAATGTATATGTAACGGTCATACTGGTATCCCAGAGTTTACACAGTCTACTCTACTACACTCTTCCTCGTTTTTGTATTAAAATTAATTATATGAAACTGTTCAAAATTTCTCATTGTATTTTAGAAATACATTTATAGCATATTTTGGTTATTAAAGTTTGTGATAACAAGCTAATGAAAGCATTAATGGTTTTAACTAACATTAAAAAACATGAAATTATATAAACTTTTATATTTATATTAGTACAAATTAATATTTCGTTCAAATAATTTTGAGTTTAATTCTATAGAATATTAAAAAATAAGTAAATTAAGAGAATAAATTTAAAAATTATTGAAAATTGAAATAATTAACCAAGGGTACTAAATCATTCTACAGTAAATGCACTACAGTACAGCTTAAAATCCTGAAAAGGAGTAATTGCTGCATGTGTGTAAAATTTTATTGAATTGGATAAAAATTTTGAATATGTAATTTTGTAATTGCATTTAACGAATCCATTTATCTCAATTTTATTTGTTGTTTAATATTTTAAATAGATAAGTTAGTAAGAATTTTTAATATTTTTGAATTGATAAAATAATTAGCAAATGTTTTTAGTATTACAAAAAAAATTTGGTTAGCCATGTCTTACGTTCAAACTAATAAAAGCTTTTATGATTTTAAAATGACTTATGGACTTTCCATTAAAGTTGAACCAAAGAGGTGAAGGGTATTTCTAAGTTGATTGCACCGACTGATTCTTTCTTTACTTGTTTTTATGCATTTTTGCTTAAGTATTTTATGCCTTTCAGCATCTGTACTGTCATCTTTTAATACTTTGCAATACCGAGTACTTCAGACAATTTGTTAGTACTTTGACTATTTTAAATTACGTTTTGTATAAATATTACTTTTTGAAATTTTTAATATAGGTATAAAAATTAAGATTTTTAATAATATATGCATAATCGAATGGATAACTTTTAATAATTGTGAAATACCAGCTATATTTTTAAAATGCAATATTATTATTTTCTTACATAATGTCTATTCTATTTAATACAGTACTATTGCCGATAGCCGAATGCCCTTGTAAATATACATCCAGATATTAGTTTTTTTTTTGTTTTGCTTTCACTTCGCGATTCAGCATAGGGCTTCCATTTGACATCTCCATCTCATTCGGTTTCCTGCTGCTGTTTTTGAATACTCCCAAGTGAGATTGCACTGATTGAGCTCGCTCATTATGGTGCGTTTTGTTTTCTGGGTGAGATTTGGATGTTCCTCCATACTGGTACAACCGTCTGAATGATGCCCTTGCTTTAATAAGTCTGTTGTTCACAGCTGCCTCCGCACCACCATCAGTAGTCATTATGCTACCGCGATAGTTGAACTGGTTAACATATGCGAATGGTTGCGTTTTCACATGATGAGTTGGTTGTTAGGGCTTTTAATTTTCATCGCCTTAGTTTTGCTGATTTCAAGTCCTGCGTTAAGTGCTAGTCTTTCCAATTATTCCAGTTTGGATATCGCTGACCTTGTATGCTAGAAGTACTATGTCATCTGCATAGTCTAGATCTTTTAAGTGACGAGTGAAGCTCCTTGTAATGCCTCTTTTTTGCTTACGGGCTTTGGACATTATACTATCTAGGAGGATTGTAAATAGCAGTGGGGATAGTGGACATCCCTGTTTGACGTCGATGTTAGTTTGGAAGGACTCACTGATGTTTCCGTTGTGAGTGACCGCACCGGAGTTTTCGTACAGCTCTCTTATGATCCGAATTATCTTACATGGTACACCTTTCTCTTTTAATGCTCTCCATATGGTAACTCTTTTCACTGTGTCGAAAGCTTTCATAAAGTCCACGAATAGCAGGTAGAGGGGAGTCCGCCATTCGATCAATTGCTCGATGACGATTCTTAGTGTGTTTGATTGGTTTACACAGCTCCTGTGGGGGCGGAAGTCTGCTTGCTCGTCGCGTAACTCTGGTTTGATTTTTTCTTGGATTCTGTCTTGTATTATGGTTGCTATGATTATGTACACTGTGTTGAGAAGAGTACAAAATCATAGCCAGTTGTTGCAATCTTTAAGGTCGCCTTTCTTCGATAGCTTGACTATTGTACCGTTTTTCCAATATGGAGGTAGATCTTTATTTTCCCATACCTTTATGATGTGAGGTCTCAGAAGTTCAGCTGAGATATTTTGGCATGTTTGTAGAATTTCTGCCGGAATACCATCAGACCCAGCCACTTTGTTTCTTTCCAACTTGGTGGTGGCTTCTTTGATCTCAGTCATAGTTGGTGTGGAAGTGCTAATGCTCAGATTGTTTGTATTGTTTTCCGCTAGTGATATTTCTTCTGTTTCGTTTATTTGACTGTTGCTTGTATCTTGGAAATGTTCTCTCCATCTTTTCGTTTATCCTTGGCCGTTTGTAATTTCTGTGCCATTTTTATCTTTAATGGAAATTGTTGCTGTGCTCGTTTTGTTGGTGAACTTGTTCACAATTTGATGGAGTTTCCTTGCATCATTTTGTCCAGCAGCTGTTTCTGTATCTGATGCTAGCTTCTCAAGGAATTTTCTTCTTGTCTCTTCTGGAGGCTCGTTTTACTTTCTTTGCTAGCACTTTGCATTGCTCCTTTTTTGTGACAACTTTGCTTTGAGTTCCCACGTGCTTTCTGATATCCATGGCGTTTGTTCTTTATTCTTTGTACCTAGTTTGTTTTTCGCAATCTCATAGACGGCTTTGGTAACTTGATTCCACTCTTGCTCGTTGTTTAGGCATCTTTCCCGAATTGTGGTTATGATACTGCTTTCGGTATATGGGTGTTGGAGGTTTCGGAGATTTAACTGGTTTTCCTGTTGTGGCTCTTTTTGATGCACTTAAATTTCAATCTGATGTCGCTTATGTTTAGTTCGTGGTTGCATATCTAGCATCCTTTTATTTCGCATATCTAGCATCCTTTTATTTCGCATATCTAGCATTGAACTTCTCCATCTCATGCGAATGCATACGTGGTCTATTTGGTTATGTATTTTTCCATTCGGTGAGGTCCACGTATACTTGTGAATTTCCTTATGGAGGACCATGGTGCCGCCAATGGTCAGTTGAAATGTTTGACAGGTCTCAATAAGCCTTTCTCCGTTTTTGTTCCCGTATCCATGTTTTCCCATAATGTTCTCTAATCCAGTATTTAGATTTCCCACTTTCGCATTTAAGTTGCCCATTAGAATCAAGATATCTCCTTTCCGCATAGTGTTGAGAGTATGAGTGAGCTGTTCGTAGAACTCGTCCTTTGCTATATCTTCGGCATATTCTGTTTGTGCATAACTTTGTACTAGGGAGATATTTCTTATCTGATACGGCCTTCCAGCTATTCAGGAATTTACGCAGCTTTCTAGATATTATTATTCCCACACCGTTTGTTCCACTTAATTCTTTACCGCTGTAAAACAGAGTATTTCCATTAGCCGTGATGATTTCGCCATTCCGGTTCCATCTAATTTCACTTAAACCCATAATTTGAACTCTATAATTTGCCGTTTGTTTTCCTATTTGGGCAAGCCTTTATGTTTCTCGCATTGTTCGGACATCCCATTGTGCAATTCTAGTCGTTGTTCGAACACCGAAGATTGTTGCCGTGTTATTTTGCCTATTGTATTCCATTTGTCTAATTGCAGTTTCTTTAATCCGTTTAGTCTGTCCAAGTAGATTAACCTCCTATAGAAGTTGCCTATTTTGTTTTTTCCTACATAACGCCTAATAGGGGGACGATGTCATTTGTTCTTATTTCTGACATTGAAGATTCCACGCATATGCATATGTTTATATAGATAATGTTATTATTTATTTAAATATTAAGATATAGATTATTTCAGGAACACGATTATTGGTAATATTTTTATTTGTTATTAATTATTATTTTCTATTTAGACTATTAGTTATTTATTATAATTTGTAAATTATTTAATACACTAATTATACTAATTATTGAGTTAACCCAGCCAGGGATCGAACTCGAGACCTTCCAGCTAAGTTCTTTTAAAACTTTTTTTTTTTCAGCTATGTTCTTTAAAAACTTTTGTAAGAACCTAGATTAAAAAAAAAACAAGTAAAGAAACAGTCAGTCGGTGCAACCGACTTAGAAATACCCTACACCAATTTGGTTCAAATTTAAGGACATATCCATAAGTCATTTTAACACCATAAAAGCTGTTACTAGTTTGATCGTAATACATAGCTAACCAAATTAACTTTATAATACTAAAAAAATTTTCTAATTACACTATCTATTAAAAAATATTACAAATTCTTACTAATTTATTTATTTAAAAATATTAAAAAACAAACAAACTTGAAATAAATGAAAATATATTTATTCCAATTCAATTACAAAATGAAAAAATTCTAATTATTAAATTTTGTGATAAAAAGATAATCAAAGCATAATATATTTAATAATCCAAATTTTTCAAAATAGCAAATATTTTAAATGGTTAGTTTACATGCCTAATAGAAAAGCTTATAAAAGCAAAATATGCAATAAATGTATTTCTAAAATACAATTACAAATTTAGACCTTTTCATATAATTCATTTAAATATAAAAATAAGTTTTACATAAATGCAGCAAGTACCTTTGAACATAGCTGAACCACTACACTTAAGTCTAAATTTCGGGGACACATAGGAAATAGGAAATATATTCTTTGGCTTTGAAATTAAAGTCGACCACAACCAATTCCCATGGTACTTTCATTACTAGTAACCTAGGG
The DNA here is from genome assembly GCA_963082915.1 of Dolichopus griseipennis. Lineage (NCBI taxonomy): Eukaryota > Metazoa > Arthropoda > Insecta > Diptera > Dolichopodidae > Dolichopus > Dolichopus griseipennis. Next base: position 132,185,926 of record OY720441.1, read on the forward strand.
TTTAAATTTCATCAAAATAGCGGCATTATTTTTTAAGTTATGGTGTTTTTAAGATATATATTTGTTAGCCCTTGAACTTTTCAAGGGTTCCAGGACCCGAAATCATGGTACGATTTCGCCCATATGCAGTCCCCGTCATACTTTCAATACTAGTTAACCCTTGTACACAATTGGAACGTTATATCTTAATTTTAAGTTACTATTTTTAGTAATTTCGATGATAAGCTTTTACACATTGGGGGGTCTAAGAAAGGTACTGAACCACCACTCCAATTGATTCAAAATTAGAGGGGCACGCAGGAAATAGTAAAGAACAACCTTGTGCCAAATTTGAAGCTTCTAAATTTTTTTTTTTGCAGTTGCTATCTTTATTAATTCTAAAATTTTTTTTAATAATTTCGATTATAAGCTTTTAAAACTTAAGAGGGTCTAAGAGGGATACTGAACCACCACTCCAATTGATCCCAAATTAGGGGGACACGCAAGAGATAGTAAGGAACACCCTTGAGCCAAATTTGAAGCTTCTACATTTTTTTAAGTTGTTATCTTTATTAATTTTAAAGATATGCTTTAAGGTCTTCGGAAATGTATGGCTAGTCCCCAACCCACTACTCTAATGGGGCCCAAATTTCAATGACATTAAGAAAATAGGAAGGGACACCCTGATACAAAATTTGGAGGTTCTATCTTCTTTGGTTTCGGAATTATGCTCGTTTGGCCTAAAATCCAACAAAAAGTTCTAAATTCCGAACTCTTGGTCCAATTCCGAACTTACGCAATCCCCGAAGGAGTTTCATTACTAGTAACCTACAGCACAAATTTGATGAAGAAAGCGTCATTAGTTGTTGAGTTATTGTGATTTTTTATATATGATCGTTAGCCCTTCGATCGATTAAAAGGTCCAGAATCCGAACCAATGGGCCGTTTTTGCCCATATGCAATCCCCGCCGTACTTTCAGTCCTAGTAACCTCCAGTTAAAATTTCATCAAGATAGCTCAATTATTTTTTGAGTTTTCGTGCCTACGGACGGACGGACGGACATGGCTATATCGACTCAGGAGGTCACGCTGATCACAAATATGTATACTTTTCTATATCTAGCTCGCTTCCTTTAGGTGGTTACAAACACCATACCAAAGTTAATATACCCTTTTACCTATTCTATAGGTGTAGGGTATAAAAAATTTTTTTACTTGTTTTATATTTTAAAAATTTATATATGTGTGATTTTTAATTTTTAAAAAAACTTTTCGAATATTTTAACATTTTCAAATTACAAATGAAGTAACCAAATTTTAAATCAATTGTCAGTTTCATAAAAAACAATCAAAGCAAACTATACATTTCGAATATCGGTTAATAAATAAAAAGAAAACAATTTTTTTTCTCCTTTGATTTACATTTTTCTATATCTAAAATTTTGTTTTAGAAAAAAAAAAACAAAAATAAGAATATTTCTATTCTATTCTTTAATCATGAATAAAATATGAGTATTGTCATCATTATTTACTGTGTGAATATTTATAATAATCCGAGATGTGAAATATTTATTTTACAGGTTGGCAAGGTTTTACCAACTCATGTGTATTATTTATATGATAAGAAATATCCCTTTTGAAGGAAGTTTCAATTTGGAAAAAAAATTAATTTAATTCTTATCAAATTTCCTTTAAATAATGATTGTTGGCATAATATATATACATACATTATGAATTATACATATAATGAATCGAGAACTCATATATATATATATATATACAGTGATGAGCTGTAGCCGGTTCGCACCGGTTCTATAGAACCGGTTGTTAAATTTTTTGTAGTTTATAGAACCGTTTTTTAATTAGGAATCAACAAATTAATTTTGTTGATACCTAATTAATAGGTGGCACTATATTTAAAAATAACATCAGGCAATCGCGTAGAGAGAGAAATTCTCAATTTTTTTTTAAATAAGCACCAATTTTTTAAATTTTGTATGAAAAATTTAAATTTTTCACCGTCCTTCTATGTTTTGATATACTTCCCGTTAGAAAAATTAAAAAATTTTTATAAAATAATAAATTTTGGAATTTTATCTAACAGCTGTAAAAGAAAAATATAGTGCAATGTATACTTTTCATTCATAAATTAAGGTTTAAAAAAAACCCTTCATGAGAATAACTAACGTGGAACAACCTTCATTGACATGCTAACGCATACTAAAATAAAAATAAATATCGTATATAAATTTTTTATTTTCTGAATCAGTTTAGAACAATTTTTAATAAAGTAAGCGTGGCAATCATGGTGCAAATCATTTTTTAAAAAAAAATAATTTTGAAATACAAAACATTTTTTCAACAAAAAACAAAGGCTTTCTTATTAAATGAAAAAATAAAAAAAAAATCTATTCAAATAAAACGATATTTTATTGAAATAAAACGATTTTTAGTTTTTGGTTTTATATAACCGGTTGTAAAATGTTTGGCAGCTCATCACTGTATATATATATATAGTTACATCCTTACCAACTTCTGCTGATAACATTATACATACTGTACCAAACAAAATTATAAAGAAATATAAATTATCCTACAAAAACGGAAAACGCGATTTTCCATAAATTAAATCTTTCTACCCGTGCATACATATTTAACATCGGGTATATTAAAATTGCTCCTCCGTTTGTAACGCATCGATCCAGACGAACTAGATATAGTGTCAAGGGTACCGGCTCAGAATCGAAAAATAAGTCGATCTAGCTATGTGTGTCCGCACTATAACTCAAAACTAAAAGGGACAATTTCTAGGTTCCCTGTAGCTTTTGCTTCAAATCGGTTCAAGTCTTCGGGGAGCTGCCTTACAACTGTTTTGCACCAATATGAATGTCTTCAAAACTAATTGTACTACGAGGATAAAAATTACACACGGTTAGTTTTATAATGAATCAAGCACTTATATTAAGTTTCAAATGTTGCGGCCCCATTTTCGGAGGGCTGCCATACAAATTCTTTGCACCAATATGAATTTCTTCATAACTAATGATACTACGAAGATGAAAATTACAAACGGTTATTTATATAATGAGTCGAGAACTCATATGAAGTTTCAAAATGTTACGGCCCCATTTTAAGGGGGCTGCCATACCACTTTTCTGCACCAATATGAATTTCTTCAAAACTAATTATACTACGGGGATACAAATTGCACACGCCTAGTTTTATAATGAATCAAGCACTTATATGAAGTCTCAAAATGTTAAGACCCATTTTTGGGGCCACAGTTGGACATCACTCAGACCAACTTTTAAGGTGGGCCAATTTTTTTTTTTTTTATGGCTTTTTTATACCCTACACCTATAGAATAGGTAAAGGGGTATATTAACTTTGGTATGGTGTTTGTAACCACCTAAAGGAATTGAGCTAGATATGGGAAAGTATATGTATTTGTGATCAGCGTGACCTCCTAAGTCGATATAGCCATGTCCATCCGTCCGTCCGTCTGTCCGTCCGTCCGTAGGCACGATAGCCCAAAAAATAATGGAGCTATCTTAATGAAATTTTAACTGTAGGTTACTAGGACTGAAAGTACGACGGCCAAGGGCTAACGAAGATATATAAAAAATCATGATAACTAAACAAATAATGAGGCTATCTTCATCAAATTTGTGCTGTAAGTTACTAGTAATGAAACTACTTCGGGGATTGCGTACGATCGAGATTGGACTATGAGTTGGGAACCTAGAACTTTTTGATCGAATTTAGGCCAAACTGGCATAATTCCGAAACCAACGAAGATAGAACTTCCAAATTTGTTATCAGGGTGTCCCTTCCTATTTCCTTAGTGTCTTTGAAATTTGGGCTCCATTGGAGTAGTGGGTCGGGGACCAGCGACACATTTCCGAAGACCTTAAAGCATATCTTTAAAATTAATAAAGATAGCAACTTGAAAAAATGTAGAAGCTTCAAATTTGGCACAAGGTTGTTCTTTACTATCTCTTGCGTGTCCCCCTAATTTGGGATCAATTGGAGTGGTGGTTCAGTACCCCTCTTAGACCTCCGAAGGTTTAAAAGCTTATAATCGAAATTACTAAAAATAGTAACTTAAAATTAATATAGAACCTTCCACTTGTGTACAAGAGTTAACTTTTATTTAAAGTACAGTGCGCACTGCATATGGACGAAATCGGCCCAAGAGTTCGGATTCTGGACCTTTTAATCGTTTCTAAGGGCTAACGAACATATAAATCACGATATCTCAACAACTATTCACGCTATCTTCATAAAATTTGTTTTGTAGGGTACTGGTAATGAAGCTACGGCGGTGATTGCGTGCGGACGGGAATGGACAATGGGTTCGAAACTTAGAACCTTTTGATCGAATCTAGGCCAAACAAGCATAATTCCAAAACCAATGCGGATAGAACCTCAAAATTTGGTCTCAGGATGTCTCTTTCTATTTCCAAAGTGTCCTTGAAATTTGGGACCAATCGGAGTGGTGGGTTGGTGACCAGCCACACAGTTCCGAAAACCTTAAAGCATATATTCGAAATTAATAAAGATAGTAACTTCAAACAAATTTAGAAGTTTCAAATTTGGCACATGGGTTCTCTTTACTATTTTCTGTGCGGTTTCTCTAATTTTGGATCAATCAGAGTGGTGGTTCAGTACCCCTCTTAGACCCCCCAAGGTTTAATAGCTTATCATCGAAATTAATAAAAATAGTAACTTAAAATTAAGTTCTATCTTAATCCAATTTTGTATAAGGGTTAACTAGTATTGAGAGTATGACAGTGACTGCATATGGGCAAAATCGTACCATGGTTTCGGGTTCTGGAACCTTTGAAAAGTTCAAGGGCTAAAGAACATATATCTTAAAAACAACATAACTCAAAAAATAATGCCGCTAGTTTGATGAAATTTAAACTGTAGGTTACTAATAATGAAAGTACCATGGGAGTTGGTTCTGGTCGAGTTCGAACAATGAGTTCGGATTCTAGAAGCATTTGATCGATCTGAGGCCAAACGAGCATAATTACAAAGCCAAAGAATATATTTCCTATTTCCAATGTGTTCCCGAAATTTAGACTCAATTGTAGTCGTGGTTCAGATGCCTCCTAAAAATTCCCAAAATTAAAAAACTTATCTTCGAAATTCATGAAGATAGAAACTTTAAATTTGAGAGGGTTCTTTCTTATTTCCGTTTTTATTTAACACTTTAATATTTTTTAAAAGCTAAGAATTTTACCATAAAACATATTTAATATAATATTTTATAAATTAAATACCATAGGTGATATATAATTAAAACTTCGTGTACAATACTTAAGCTTTATTCAAAGGTACTTCCTGCATTTATGTAAAATTTATTGGTATATTTAAATGAACTATATAAAAAGTTCCAAATTTGTAATTGTATTTTAGCAATACATTTATTGCATATTTTGCGTTTATACGCTTTTCTAATAGGTACATAAACTATCAATTTAAAATAATTGCAATTTTGAAAAATTTTAATTATTAAATATATTATGCTTGGATTAGCTTTTTTAACAAAATTTATTAATTCAAATTTTTTCAATTTAGTAATTGATTGTAAATAAATATATTTTCATTTATTTCTAGTTTTTTTGTTTTTTAATATTTTTAAATAGATAAATTAGTAAGAATTTGTAAATAAATTAGAAAAATAATTAGAAAATGTTTTTAGTATTATAAAGTTAATTTGGTTAGCTACGTCTTACGATCAAACTAATAACAGCTTTTATGGTTTTAAAATGATTTATGGACTTCCCATTAAATTTGAGCCAAATAGGGGACCAGCCCCACATTTCCGAAGACCTTAAACCATATCTTTAAAATTAATAAAGATAGCAGCTTGAAAAAATGTAGAAGCTTTAAATTTGGCACAAGGGTGTTCTTTACTATCTCTTGTGTGTCCTCCTAATTTGGGAGCGATTGGAGTGGTGGTTCAGTACTCCTCTTAGAAATCCCAAGGTTTAAAAGCTTATAAATGAAATTACTAAAAATAGTAACTTAAAATTAATATAGAACGTTCCAATTGTGTACAAGGGTTCACTAGTATTTAAAACTCAGCGCGAACTGCATTTGGGCAAAATCGTACCATGGTTTCGGGTTCTGGAACCTTTGAAAAGTTCAAAGGCTAACAAACATATATCATACAAATAGCATAACTCAAAAAATTATGCCGCTATTTTGATGAAATTTAAACTGTAAGTTTCTAGTAATGAAAGTATCATGAGAATTGGTTCTGGTCGAGTTTGGTCAATGAGTTCGTATTATGGAAGCTTTTGATCGATTTGAAAAATTTGAATTATTAAATATATTATGCTTTGATTAGCTTTTTATCACAAAATTTAATAATTAAAATTTTTTAACTTTTGTATTTGAATCGAAATAAATATATTTCATTTATTTCAAGTTTTTTTGTTTTTTAATATTTTTATTAAAAAATTTGTAATATTTGGTAAGAGTTTGTAATATTTTTGAATAGATAAAGTAAATAAAAAATGTTTTTTATTACTATAAATTTTATTTGTTTAGCCATGTCTTAAGATCAAACTAATAAAATCTTTTATGGTTTTAAAATGACTTATTAATTTCTCATTAAATTTGAACAAAATCTAAGTATTTCTAAGTCGGTTGCTCCGACTGACTGTTTCTTTACTTGTTTTTATGGTTTTTTTGTTGTTTTTTTTTTTTATTATTTTTTTGCTAAGCAAAAATTATGGAATAATGAATTAAACTTTTTTAACTATTTTACTTTTTCATATTGTTTGGTAATACATATAAAAGCATAAGGGAAATAAATAACGGTTTATTTTATTTTATACATCATAGTAGGTATGCACGGGTATCTAAAAGTTGACAAAGGCAACTATAATCTTCCTCGTTTTCTATTAATTTTACATTGTACAATTTCTTCATTTTCACTTGACCTCATTTGAAATCAAGTGTTCTATTTCACAATCGACCGTTTTTATCAAACAACAAAAATATTTTTTAATAACTAATAAGCTGAACAATTATGTTTTTGTTAAAAACTTTTAAAAACAAATTTAATTTAAAATTATTGAGAAAGTTATCGAAAAACGCTGATAATGTAAAATAAGCATTTTTCCCATCTTTTAAGCGTGTAATAGTTAAAATTTGATATATTAAATGTTACGTAAAATCTAAATTGTATTGCGTAACTAATATTTTTATACTAAGTTAAGTAAATTAGTTTAAGTAAAAATTTAACTATTTTTCTGATAACGGTCAAAAGACGTATTTTTGTTCGTAATTTTTTTTCTCGCAATAAAAGATTGAAAAATGACGCGTTTTTAGGATCCCAAAAACTAATTAAAAATTAATTAATTAAAAATTTTTTTCAGCCTTACTTTTGGACTGCAAATACACCCTGTAAAATTAGACACAAATTGGAAACAAAAAAATTTTTGAAAGCTCGCCGTGCCGAAATGGGTTTTTATATTCCAACCAGCTTAATAAAATAATTTCTACTTGCTAAGAGGAACATGTTTGCGAAATTTCAAATATATTGGTCAAAACTTTTCTACTTAAGAGTAAAGTAACGAAAAAATCTGTAAAAAGCTGCTGGGCCGCAATGGGTTAACGGAACTCAACAAGCATTTTTTTGAGACTTCCCCTTGGCCAAGCATTTTTTTTGAAAAATTGGACAATCCACGGGTCGCCATGGGTTATCAAATTCCAAGTTTGTTAATAGAGTCAACTCCATTCACAAAGAGGAAAACAGAGGGTTAATGGAACTCAACTAATATTTTTTGAGCCCTTCTTTTTAACCAACACAGTACTTCGCAACATTAGCCGAAACTTGCTTTTTACAGCTTGCCTGCGCCCGTGCTACGCCGTGAAAATCCGCTTGTTATAAATAAAACAGTAAAAAGTAAAGAACAATCAGTCGGTGCAACCGACTTAGAAATACCCTATCGGTTCAAATTAAATTAGAAGTCCACAAGTCATTTTAAAACCAGAAAAACATTTATTAGTTTGATCGTAAGATATAGCTAATGAAATTAATACTAAAACAATTTTCTAATTAATTTATCTATTAAAAATATTAAAAATTCTTACAAATTTATCTATTTAAAAATATTTAAAAAACAAAATAATATGAAATAAATGTATTTACGAAATGCAACTATAAAATAACAGATTTAACACTTTTTATAAAATTTTATCAAATTTTCTCACATGCAGCAATTACTTCACGTCAGGATTATTAATTTTTGCTGTTTTAATTTACTTATTTTTTAATGTGATACATAATTGAATTTTTAACAGTTTAATTCTTTTTATTTGAAAAATTGTGTTTTAATTTAATTTATAGATTTACTTTTCGTTGAAATAAGACCTGATCCACTTTACAGGAATGGAAAAGATTAATTTAAGATTGAAATTTTGGGATTAGAATTGGTTAATCCTCATCTTTTATATTTATGATATGAAATTTTGAGCACTTCTGTTATAAATAAGTATTATAATCAAAATTTTCCTGTTATCTGTGTCATTAATTTTCATTAAACTCAAAGTTATTCGAAAGAAATATTAATTTGTAATAATATATATATATAAGTTTATATAATTTGATGGTTTTTAGTGTAAACTAAAACAATTCATACTTGATTAACTTTTTTCACAAAATTTAGTAATTCAAAATTTTAAAAATTGAAAATAATATAAATTCCTGGTATATGTACCTATTAGAAAAACTTGTAAATGCCAAATATGGTATAAATGTATTTCTAAAATACAATGAAAAATTCATTTTTTCATTCATTTTTAAAAAAAAAAATTTTTATTTTTAATTAATCAAATATAATACATAATGTGTTTTATATTAAAATATAACGACCTTCTTAGGCTTTAAAAAATATAGCAGTAATAAATAAGAAAGCAAATATGAAAGAACAGTCGTCTTCCAAATTTCACGTTTCTATCGCTATCAATTTGGAGGATATTCTTGTTAAATTTCTTTAAAAGTTTCGGAGGCATCTGAAACACAACTCCAATTAATCCCAGATGTAGGGAACATAATGAAAAAAAAAACAGTACACCTGTGTAACAAATATAAAGTTTCAATTTTTATTAGTTTTGAAGATATGCCTTAAGGACTTGGGAGTTGTACGGAACACAGGAAATAGTAAAGAACCCCCTTGTGCCAAATTTGAAGCTTCTGCATTTGTTTCAAGTTACTATCTTTATTATTTTGAAGATATGCTTTAAAGTTTTCAGAACTGTGTGGATGGTCCCCGAACCACTACCGATTGGTCCCAAATTTAAATTACAATAAAGAAATAGGAACAGACACGATGATACCAAAATTTGAGGTTCTATCTTTATTGATTCCGGAATTATGCTCGTTTGACCTAAAATCGATTAAAAAGTACTAGGGTCTGAACCCATGGTCCGGATGGACGGATGGTGGACATGGCTATATCGACACAGGAGATCATCAAATATATATATTTTTCCATATATAGCTCGCTTCCTTTACCAACATCATACCAAAGTTAATATACCCTTTTCCTATTTCATAGGGGTAGGGTATAAAAAGGAAATCAAAGTGGTGATCATATTTTGGCTTTCTTGTCGTTTTGAAAACATAACAAAGCGAATTAGCTGTGTGACTATTGTGATACTGAAACTACAAAATAGTTATAAAATAGCAATACCAGTCATGATAGCCAAATAGCAACGGATGTGTAAAAGTTACGGCAAATGCAAAGATGTTTGATTTTCGATGTCACTTACATGACAGCTTAATTGAAATATATGTTTAAAAGCTGTTATATAATATAACAAATTATAAATAAAATTAAATTGTTTGAATATAAAAAAAAATTTTAAAAATTACAAAGTTCTTATAATATTTTCGAATATAAACTTTGTAATAATGTAATTTATATCTTGTCTAAAGGTATAAATTATAATTTTTATATGAACAAATATGATTTTCCAGAAGATAAGAAAGGCTAAATTCACTATATAGAAAATATATTTTAAAAATTTTATTAAATCAAAGGTTAAAGTTGTAACAATTGATAATAATAATTTAGTAGGGGTTTAAAGGGTAATAATAATTTTTTATAATTTATAAAACTTAAATAATTTTGGTAATTTTTTCTGTCATGTTTTTTTTCTACCATGTTTATTTTTGCCCTTATTAAAAAGCTATTAATAGCTATTAAAAGCTTTATTAATAGCTTTATTAAAAGCTATATATCTTTCATGATAACTAAAAACTTAGTTTTCCAAAATAAATATTCTGGTAGCGAATATATTAAGTAAAAAATCAACAGGTCACAAGAATATATTAATTAGAATTTAAAGCAATTTAGATTTTTAGGCAGCAAAATATTATTTTTTAAAAAGTTAAATAACTATCAGGGATTCATATTAAGTATATTGGCTAAATTGCTCGCAATCACAGCTATTATGCTGTATATTAAATAAAAAAAACACGAGGAAGATTATAGTTGCCCTTGTCAACTTTTAGATATCCATGCGTACCATATTTTATGTTGTAAAATATAAAAAAAAAAATAATAAAAAAAAAAATGTGACTCACTCACCCCATAATTTTTGTTAAAAAAAAACTATAAAAACAAAACAAAAGAAAAAAAAATAAAAAAATATTTGGCATACCCTTAAAGTTGGTCCGACAAGTAACTTGCCCTTTACCTTTACTAGCCCAATTTTAATTTTAACTTCATAGCTTTAATAGATTCACAGATATCGAATTGACAACTTTGTATGGCAGCTCGCCGAAAATGAAGCCTTAACATTTTGTAACTTTATAAAAGTGCTTGGTGTGTAATTATATTCTATAGTGTTTGATATTATCTCTTTTAATTTAAACCTTGAAAAAATAAACATCATATTCATACATTAAGATTATCAAGATAGATAATAATCATCACAGAAATCATTCATATTGATTATTATCTATTAATCTAAAATACAAACTACACATATAAAGAATTTCAAATATATATATTATACAAATACATATAAATTATTTATCTAGCCATTTTATCTAGCCAGTAATGCGAACTTTGTACAAAGCTAAATAGTTATGCATGCACGTGGTGACATTATAATATCATTAAAGTATAAAGGACAGTTTCTGGAGATGTTTTTACACATTATTCTCATGCTTATTTCAAAAACCATCTCAAAAAACTAAAGCAACATCCGATATACTTCCTACAAACACAAGTTTTTATAAAAAAATTGATTTGAGTAGGTACATCAATTTCGCTGTCAAAAAGTAATGCGAACAATGGATGTATATTACAAACAAATGGTGAACAAATAGTTCTTAACAAACATATATTCTTGGTAATTCATTGAAATCAAAGGAGATTTTTTTGTGCAGCCTATGTTATCATCAGATCATTTATATAGCAAATAGTGCAAGACAAAATAATGATGCTATATATGTTATCGAAAAAATTAAAGCAAAATTTGTATGTCTATCATACAAAACCGATTCTGTTTTTATTTTTATACCTTTGCTACACTCTTTAAAATCATTTTAAATAAATCTTGTCTATGAACATTATACTATACCTACATAAATATTTTAATTAAATTATACTAAAAAACATTTATTCTATGAAATTAAATAAGCTTTTCATTTATATATAGTATTTAAATATTAATAATATTTGTTGGAAATAAGCTATTATTAGCATAGATCGCAAAAAGCTATGATAATCTCAAATAATGCAATTTTGTCAATTCGACTATATTGCCATTTTTGTAGCTAATGCCAAAATTATGCAATATAGTAATAAAAGTAAAAACACTTTACTTATTGCCAGTTTACTAGAGTAACAAATAAGTTTTCCAAAAAGCTATTTTGCTGTTATTGAAAAAATAATAAAAGTCAAATAGCATTATGGTAATAAAAATTACTTTAACAGCTATTTAGCTGTCATTTTACAGTAAATCGCTATTGCATATATTGCTTCTTTGCTTATAAAAAAGCATATTAGTCGCAAAAGCTATTTAAATTTATTTTTGGTTGTGCTAACGTTTTCATGACGCGAAAACTTGTAAATTAGCATTAGTTGCAAAGTAGCTATTCTAGTCCTTTAGGATGACGTCGTAAAAGCTAAAACTTAGCTGCGAAAACTAATTAGAATATAAATGTTAGTTGGGATGCTGCTACAATACATAATGTACAATTATAATAAACTTTTTGTGCCCGCGTATGTCATCATTTAAATACTTAAATTTAACGACACAAAGCGATCAACAAAGAGACTGGAGCAGATATTGCCATCGCGTATATTAACACAGGATCAAACAACAAGTCAACCATTGGTTTGGAAATCGATTCAATTCAATACATCAAAAACCTTTCTATGGAAATTGTGAGAACCCTTATACATTTTTGGAATTAGTTGAAAACGTAGTTCCTATAATTTAAAGATATGGCTCTTCAAGTTAAGTTATATTATTAAATAGGTTAAAAACTAAATTAGTTGATAAGGCAGAGAAATTATATAAATTATAAATTGGTTCCGTACTACAACAAGATGGAAGACCAATATGTTTCGCAAGTAGAACTCTAAACGACCACGAAATAAAATATTCAACTATAGAAAAGGAGCTATTGGCCATAATATGGGCAACTAAATACTTTAGACCCTACTTGTATGGTGTAAAATTCTTAATTAAAACTGATCATCGACCACTAGTTTGGCTCAATTCTCTCAAAGAACCTAACGCAAAATTACAACGGTGGAGAATAACGCTTAATGAATACGATTTCGATATCGAATACGTGAAAGGGAAGGAAAATAAGGTTGCAGACTTTCTAAGTCGTATAAACGCAGAAAAATTTGAGATTAACACTTTTGAATACAATACAAACAGACAAACAATAAAACGATCTAAAAAACGACGAATACGTCCTATTAGCTCTGTTTGGAATGATCCTGAAACTATAGAACGAATGAAAAAGTACGCTCGTATAAAACCTCGGAAACATGAAATAAATATCGTAGAAAAAAATATTTCCGAAATGGCAACTATTCATAGTGGTGTCGAAAATTTGGACGACCACTTTCCCATTTCAGAAAACATAGTTAATAAATATTTCAGTCAAATTCACTTAGTTAAAGAGTAAGAAAACGAAATAATAATAAAGTACAATTCTTTTAGACAAGTTTATATAACAGAAATTGAGCTAAATAACGAAGAATACTTAAACAATATTTTACGAAGATATATAAAAAAGGGGACAACGGGAATCTTTTCAGAATTAAAAGACTCTCGATATAACATACTACAACAAAAACTAATACAACTGTTTTCGAATAACAGAAAAATTAAATTTATAAAATGTTCAAATAGGGCAATTGACTTGAGTACTGAAGAGGAAGCAATAAAAATTATTGAAAACACACATAAACGGACCAATCACAGGGGCATCTTTGAAAATTATAATGAATTAAAAACCACTTATTTCTTTCCAAAATTTAAGGAATTAATTCACAAATACATTAACAATTGTGACCCATGTAACTTAGCGAAATATGATAGACAACCAATTAAACATAAATTTGAAATTACAGAAACACCCTCTGAGCCTAACGAAATTTTACACGGAGATTTGTTCTTCTGTTATAAAGAGGTTTATCTCACCCTTATCGATAAGTTTACAAAACATATAATGTTGCAAAGACTGAATGACAGAAACGCTGTCACTATCATTCACTCTTTAAAAATTAGATTTTCTATATTTGGGAAACCTAAGACAATCTTGTTTGATAACGAATTCAATAGCATTAATATAAAAGATTGTTTGAGACAAGAAGGTATTGAAGTACACTTCACTTCACCTCGTTCTCACACGGGTAATTCACCCATTGAAAGAGTTCACGGGACTCTGAACGAACACCTACGAATTCTAGAAGCTCAAAAATCTAAACTTTCTCCTTTAGAAAAGGTTTTATTTGCAGCTGAAAACTATAACAACTCTATTCACTCTGTAACATTAGTAAGACCAATAGATTTTCTAAGAAATAAAGTTCCAAGTTTATTAGTTGCCAAGGAAAGATTAGAGAATGTAAAAAATAAAACAATTGGTAAAATGAATGAAAAAAGGAAACTCTTTATACCTCAGGGAGACTCAGAAATTATTATAGAAAACCCAGAAGCAGTACGTTATAAACATAAACAAAAATATATAAAAATTAAACCAAAACTTCTTGATAATAAATTAAAAGATATGAGAAATAAAAATATTCATCCATCTCGGATTAAAAGAAGCTTTAAATATTTTTCAGATAAACACCGAAATTAATAATAAAATCACTTCTATTCAAAATATTACTAACAAGCCTAATGCTGCGAATTGCTCTACCAATTTTACTAACGCAGACATGAAAATAACAAAACTAGAAGGACAAAGTGGATTCCAAATTATAAAACAAGATGAAATGCCTTTAATTCAAAATTTCTCAAAAATTTTACACATTATAAACCCTTACGAACTAGAAACAGCACTAGATAAAATTAAATAACAATCGTATTCTCATCAGACGAAGATAAACTACTAAAAAATCAACTTGTAACTCAAGTGACCCAAACAAGACATAAAATTAAATCTATAATTTCTCACCGCCATAAACGAGGACTTTTGAACATAGGTGGAAAAGTTGCAAACTGGTTTTTCGGACTTGTAGATAACGATGACAAAATTGAAATTGAAGAGCATTTAAAAAGCTTAGAATTAAACAATCATCAACTCATCGCAAATTCGAACAAACAAATTCAAATTAACTCGAATTTCAAAACAATATCGAAACATTAAAACAACATATTTCAGAAAATAGAGTTCTTACTTTAAAAGCATTAAATCAAACAACTGATATAACAAGAAAAAGTTGTAGTGTATCTACATTCAATTCCATAATACACTGCAATAAGTTGTATTCCGTGATACACCGCAAATAATTGTTTAAGCATTATTGTGACAATTCTTATAATTAAAAGATAGCATATGTTATTCTTGGCTTTGCCAATAAAGGAAATAATTGTTTTATTATTTTTAAACTGGATAGCGGCGCAGCACGCCTAAATGTGTGAAAAAGTGCATTGAATAATGCACTAAAAATTATCCAAATCAATTACGAAACTACACTGTGTCATAGGCCTCTGTTAGAAGATCACACAGTACCGTATTGATTTTTCATCAATATCATCTTTTATAATATCCACCATACATTACATGGCGACCCTGCCACACTGTCACCAGGAATAGACAGTGTCGTGGGCCAGAATCTATAATATACAGAATC
Source organism: Dolichopus griseipennis (assembly GCA_963082915.1). Classification (NCBI taxonomy): domain Eukaryota; kingdom Metazoa; phylum Arthropoda; class Insecta; order Diptera; family Dolichopodidae; genus Dolichopus; species Dolichopus griseipennis. Next base: position 132,201,264 of record OY720441.1, read on the forward strand.
TGTAATATATATTATATGGCAAAAATAAAAAAAATATTATAAAAAAAACAAAAAAAAAAAAAAAATTATTATATATATATTTTTCTCTCTTCAATGTCAAACGATTCTATAACAAAAATTAGAAAGCGTAGAGGTGGCAAATTAGCCAATGCAAGGAGAAAACTAGCTGCCCTATACCGCATATTAAAGGAGGACGAAGGTATTTTATCATGGGACCAGAGCTGCAAAATATGCAATAAAATCCATGAAATTCAAGATTTTAAGTACAAGGTTCTACATAAAAAAAAAAAAAAATAATATTGAAAATTAATATTTTTTTTATGTGCTAATTTAAAGTTAATAGATGGGGTGGTTTAATTCAGTAGTTAACACCACCGAAAACGCAATCATATCCATCCACCATTCTTCTTTGGGTTTGGGTATAATTATTACAGTAATAAATAACTGTATATATTTTGTTTAAAGTACATAAAATGTACAAAAATTTTATAAAAAAAGCCGTACTCGGCAATATAAGTAATGTCTAAATTTGTTTAGACATATATAACTAATGTCTAAATTTTAAATTTCAAAAAAATATATAAATATATTATATAGTCTAATAAATGGAAGAAATCAATTCTATTTTAGATATATTAGGAAATTTGCATACTAATTTAAAGAAAAATAACAGATTGCTAGCCAAAAAGACAATAGAAGAAAAAATTAGCATTATAGCAAAATTGAAATTAAAATTTGAAATAAATTTTAGCAATAGAAAAGATGAACAAGTAACTATAACTCTTTCATTTGAAAAATTATATGACAAGACTAGGGAAATTTTAAATCAACAGTTACAGTACTACGAAAATCCTAATCCAAATCCAACTATTCCTGACCCAAACATAGATTCAAACATGTCAGAGTTTAATTTAGATACTGCCAGTAAAGCAATTCCTATTTTTAAAGGAGATTCCAAGGAACTCCACTCATTCTTAACCATTTTGCAGATAATAAATGATACATTATCTGCAGTTGGTCAAGCAACACTAATTAAATTTGTTATAAATGTGAAACTCAGTAATAACGTGAGATCTGCCATTGGTTCAACTCCCAAAATTACGACCTATTCCGATTTAAAAAATGCTTTAAATTCAAGATATAAATGCACCAAAACGGTTCCTCAAATACAAAATTTACTCAATAATATAAAGCAAAATAATTTCTCTATACACTCGTATAAAGAAAAAATATTATCCTTAACGGCTGATTTGAATCAATTGCAAATCGATTCACTAGGTACAACTGCTACAACACAAGAAAAAGATGTTGCAACAAAATTAAATGAAAAAAATGCACTTTTTGTGTTTAAAAATGGTTTAAACGAACCAAATAAAGGTACCATATTTGCTTCACAAGCAAAGAGTTTCACGGAAGCTGTAAATCTTGCTTTGGAGTTGGATACTAGTAATGGACAAAACCAAAGCAAGGTATACAGTTTTAATAGTCGCAAAAACAATAATAACAATAGGAATATAAATAGTTATTTCAACTTCAACAACAATTTTCGTTCAAATAATAACAATCAAGGTAGGAATTACAATTCTAATAATAACAATTTTAACAGGAATAATAACAACTACAATAGGAATAACAATTTTAGAAATAATAATAGGAACAACAATTCTGACAGGAATAATTATAATAACAATAATTTTAATAGGAATAACAATAATAACAATAATTCCAATAGAAACAATAATAATAACAACTTCAACAGAAATAATAACAATAATAATAATAATAAAAATAATTTTAATAGGAACAGGAATAATAATAATAACTCTAGGAGAATAAATATAATAAATAACCAAGAAGAGGACCAAAACCAAAACTATTTTTTAGGTATAGAAGGACCGACAGTTTAATAGAAAATTCAACTGATCGGATATCCTCTCCATTAAAGATATATAATTTTAATCATGATTTGACAAACTTTAAAATTTTAAGATATAATAATAAAGATTTAAAATTTTTGATAGACACAGGTGCTGACATATCAATTTTTAAGGAAAATTGTCAGTCGAATAATAGCTCATACGAAATCAACGAAAGAACAGGTATAACGAGTGAAGAAGTATGCTCACTCGGTACAATAAATATAAAACTATTTCTAATAAATTCATATATAATACCTTTCATCTTGTAGATGAAAATTTTCCAATATCTACTGACGGTATAATTGGTAGAGACTTCTTAATAAAGTATATGTGTAAAATAGACTATGAAACGTATACTTTAACATTAGATATCAATGAAGAAGAAATAACCATTCCAATTAGAACTAGACCTTTGAACATAAAACATATTACAATTCCCGCTAGAAGTGAAATCATACATCCAATAAAAATTAATATTAAAGAAGATAGTATAGTCTTAAATAAAGAAATAAAAGATGGTGTATTTATAGCCAATACGATCATACCATGTAAAGGGATTAGTCACATAAAAATTTTGAACACCAATAACCATGAAGTAAAAGTACTTGATTCTGAAATTAAAATCCAATGTAATTCTTTAAAACAATATGACATTTTAGTCAATACAAAAAAAAATAACAAAAGATAAAAAACGATTAGAAGAAATCTTAAAACTAACAAATATTGAAACAAATGATGTTCATGCAAAGGATACTGTTTAGTGCGAATACATAAAAAAACCTTTTAATTTTTAATTGGTTAAAAATCACTTCTTTATTTCTTTTATAATTTTAATAAATTTTAATATAGATTCTTTGTATATAAATTCTTTTATAATTTTAATAATTTTACTATAGATTCTTTGTATATAAATTCTTTTATAATTTTAATAATTTTACTATAAATTCCTTTTATATAAATTCTCTTATAATTTAATAATTTTAATATAAATTCTTTTATAATTTAATAATTTAATATATATAACGCCTTTACAATAACTTAAATACTCTACTATCGATCGATCAGACAATAAAGATTTTTAAGCAATTTTGTTCCTTTTATACACTGGAGATAAACGGTTTAGGATTAACGTTTAAACCCAGTTCATTAACCTTTACAAAAAATCTAAGCATGTAATAGTAAAGTAACTTTAAACAAATGTAAAAATATTAAATCTATGTATTGTATAAATTAATTGAAACTTAATTGAAATTGAAAGTAAATATTAAATCTAAGTGTTGTGTAAATTAATTGAAACTAAATTGAAAGTAAAAAATGTTGGTATGACTGATAAACTTTTATACAAATTGAACTTGACATATATAATTTGTTTATAGGTAAGTATAATAGATATAAAATTGATTTGACATTTTGATTAAGTACCATATTAAAACAATAGTACAGAACCAAATGTAAATAAACAATTTTTTACATTTGTTAAGAGCAAACTACATATTTTAAAAATCTCAAAATTATTAATGTTGCTGTGGACGTTATTAGTTATCACTGTTGCTGTTTGCTGTTTCAAAACGGAGTCCTGATGTTTGAAGCTTGGAGTTGTTTTTGACTGGATGATTAGATAAGTATTTTAGTTGAATATTGATTCTTTGTTGTCTGTTTCTCTTTTTTGTTTTTAGTTTGTACCAACTCAGCTTATGAAGCCTGAACATACTCCCGACCTTGACATCATCCCAAAGAGATGTCAAAAAAAAAAAAACAAACTTAGTCAGAGGCAATTGTTCCAATTTTTCCAATTAGTTTTTGACATCTTACTAATTCTATTGATTTGTGTTTTTTAGGTCATGTTTCATCATTGAAATCAGAGCAGAGCATCTTGAATTAATTTTAACCGTTGAGCATGTAACGAGAAAGCGGAAATAATTAATAACAAAAATATGTAAGTTAAACAAAAAGTATAACTATACTAGCTTTAAGTAGAAAAACAAAAATATTTTTTTTTTTTAAACTGATGTGTGACGAGAATGTAGTGATAAGGTTGTTTTGGTGCGTGATAAATTTCGTAGTGTTGAATTAATTATTTGGTAGCAAACAAATTTTTGTAATAGGTCGTTTTAAAACGTTATTCTTCGTACGTAATGTGACCACTCGTACTAGTCCATCTGAGCCAGGATGTGTTTCGATTATTCGTGCTAATAACCAGCAACATGGTGGCAAATTATCTTCTTTAAGTAAAACTAGTTGATTGGGTTTTATATTCTCCACCTTCGTTGTCCATTTAGGGCGCTGCTGTAATCTTGATAGGTACTCCGAATTCCATCTGCTCCAAAAATTTTGAACTAATGATTGTAAGTACTGCCATCGGTTCAACCTATGGATATTTACATCGGTAACTTCTTCTTGTGGTGAGGATAACATTGAATCACCTATTAAGAAATGTGCTGGTGTCAATGGAGTGAGGTCTTGTGGATCGGTACTGATTTCCGTTAGTGGTCGTGAATTTAGACACGCTTCAATCTGACACAATACGATGTTGAACTCTTCAAATGTTACGGTGGTGTTGCCTAGAATTCTTTTTAGATGATGTTTTGTAGACTTGACACCAGCTTCCCTCCGAAATGTGGAGAAGAAGGCGGATTGAAATGAAAGGTGACTCCATGAAGGGACCGCAGTAATCTAAACCAAAATTGGAAAAGGGTCTTGCCATTTGTACTCGTTCGTGTGGTAAATTTCCCATTAGTTGTTTACGTGTTTCAGCTTTTTGTTTAAAACACGTAATGCATTTTTGAATTTGTGATCTAATTGTATTTCTGGCGTTCGTAATCCAATAATTTTTCCTAATATGATAGAGCATGAATTGAGTACCACCATGTAATGTTTGTTTATGTATCTGATCAATTAATAATATCGTGAAGTGATCTCGATCTTTTAAAATTATAGGAAATTTCTCATTATAACTGATGTTGCTGGCATTTGTTAAACGACCTCCTACCCTTAATAATTCACTTTGATCTACAAATGGGTTTAAATTTGACTATTGAATTTTTATTCGACAAGGATTCACCTCCCTTTAATGTTTTTAATTCATCCGAGAAACTTCTATTTTGTGACCTCCTTATTAGTAGATGCATAGCTTGTTGTAATTCCGATGTTGATAAGTGTCCTGTGCGTTTATCTTTATTTAGTCTTGAGTTGAAAATAAATCGTTGGCAATATGCTAATACTCTTACTAATTTACTTAACTTAGAAAAATTTGTTTCAAAAATTTCTTCTTTGAAAGTTGTACTATGACACATGATAGTTTTTTTTTTTTTTGTTTTGAATTCCTTAACCACTCCATGATGTGGTAAATAGCACGTGGATTGGATTTCTTCTTGTGACGAATTCAGTTTACTTATATTTTCCTTTAATGTTATTGGGAGCATATGTCCCAAAAGTAGATATTCCTTAATGACCTTTGAATAGTCAGCTTTGAACTTTGGATCCCGTTTAAAACGAGCCTCCAACTGATACAGTCGTCGCAAAGCAATGTTGCGTGATGCCCCCAAATGTGTTGCAGGCGAAGGTTGAGTTAGTGGCAACGACACTTGATATTTCCCAGACGTTAGTCTGACCGTTGTATTTTTATAAAATTCCTCACAATCTTGCTCTTCCTTTGTATGGTGTTTTCTATCATCTGGTAGCTTCTTTAACTCCCAGAATTGTTTTATATGATTTTCTAATGAGGTTGTTACATGAAAGTTGTTTAACGTTTTAATGGGTGTGTTTTGGTGAACTTCTCCTGACAAGATCCATCCAAATATTGTATTTTGTGCGAGAGGTTTCCTAGGGCCTCCTTTTATAATACCATTTAGTATAATTTTTGAATATACATCAGCTCCCAAAAGTAGATCCACATTGCCCGATTCATAAAAGGTAGGATCAGCCAATTCAATTCCTTGTATGTGAGTCCACTCGTGCCAATGATGATCGACTCCTAAATTGATGTTTGTTAATTTTTTCAATACGAATCCATGTACTTCTATTTGATTCATGTTGTGCAAGCTCTTAACCACAAACTTAACCTTTGCATTTAGATTTTGTACTCGAGTGTTACCAATGCCTTGAATATTAATTGATACCTTCTCTCTCCTTAGTTGTAACTTTTGGACGATTTTTTCGCTCACAAAAGATGCCTGCGACCCTTGATCGATGAGTGCTCTTAGCACGACTTCTTGTCCTGTCGGTGCAAGAACCTTAACTAATGCTGTGACTAGTAAAACTTGTTGCATGGAGCTCTTGGAGACCATGCAAGACGTCAGGTTTTGAGTAGTATCCTGAAAACGTGACGATTGATTATTTGAACTTGGGCCATTTGTAAATTGTTGATGGTTAAATTCTGGATTTTCTGATATAGCGCTTGACTGCTCAGGTCTTGATTCATGCAACATTGTGTTATGCCTCTTACCACAATGTTTACAACTATTTTTACTCGTACATTTTGCCATTGAATGATTATTGGAAAAACAATTGAAACATTTTTGTGCTTTCTTGATGCACTCTTTTCTCTTTGCAGTGTTCATTTTTATGAATTCCGGACATTGATTGATATAATGATTACCTCTGCAACTCGGACAACTTCGTGTTTGGATTTCTTGTTGATTTACGTGATTTGTCTTTAAAATTGATTGATTATTTCTTACCCCTAAAGAATTAGAAATTACTTCCAGTACCTGCGATCGATGTAGAATAAATTTAATAAATTGTGTAATTGTTGGTAAAGTATCTTTGGACTTTTGTCCAAGATCTTCTTCCCAGGCTTTGGCCGTATTCGTTGGCAATTTTTGCGTCAAGATATGGATTAATAAAACATCCCAGTTGTTTGTGTGAATCCCTATTGACGTTAATTGTTGTAAACTATCTTCCACAATATCAGCAAAGTTCCTTAATCCTTGGCAGCTTTCTACTGGCATTTTATTCTGATTTAACAATTTATTTAGTTGCGTATAAGTGAGAATTCGTTTATTCTCATATCGATCCTTTAATTTTTGCCATGCTGGGTCATAATCTTCGTTGGTAACAGGAATGCTCCTTAATAACTTTTCTGCTTCTCCTATCAGACACCCTTTTAAATAATGCAACTTCTGAACCTTTGATAAACTGTTATTGTCATGTACCACTGATATGAACAAGTCTCTAAAGGAGCGCCAATTCGCATAATCCCCATTAAATTTTGGCAAGTTTATTCTAGGTAGAACTACTTGATGATTTTGTTCTCGTTGGCCAGCTTCGATTGCACCACTGGCATGTGTTGATGTATTTGTTGACACTGGTGTTAACTGTTCGATTTTATTTACCAACCATTCCATCGCTGTAAGCGCTATTTCTTCTACTTTAGAATACACATCATCATCGAAATAGTCATCTCCATCCAATGCCTTAGTTGTATGTATCAGATGCAGTTCGGAGTGCGTTTTCTTGAAATTATTCCAGTATGATTGTAAGTCATCTAAAATGGAAGCATAGTAGAACCTAGTTTTACTGTTATCGTCTCTCTGAATTCTGTCAGCCATCGCTTCGATTAAACCCTTGTGGGACTTTTGCAACTTTAATAATTTGTCCATCCTTTCGAAAATTTGCTTAGTATATTTGTTAACGTTATATATTTATGAGGTATATGTCTTTACGGTTTGAAAATATAGCTTACGTACTTATAATGGAATATAAAGCTTGTTTAACTCAATGTAATCGTGTGTAGTATATAATAGTGTAATTATGTAATATGTAATAATATAATTTATGTAAAATATATTTTGTGATTTTAATTTTGTTGTACTTATGTATTTAATAATTTATTATTTGTTGTTAAGTATCAACTTTTATTAAAAAATGTAATAATATGTTATGTATTCTATGTGCTAACAATTTATATTAACTATATTTATATTAGTTGTAATTTATATAATTGTAATTTATGTAATTGTAATATGTAGTGTGTTTATGTAATTGGAATATGTAGTTTTTTATATTAATTGTAATTTATGTAATTGGAACAGACTTACATGAAAACTGGCAATACTTAGTTTGCTTATCGTCTTCTCAGCTTATGTACTTGACCGTTCGCGTCGCGTAACCGTTTTCTATCTGCTACCGTACCGCTTCTATCTGTTATATAAAAAATCTTTTCTCCACGGTTTCACACACTTAGTTTATATAGTTTGTTTTTTTTTTTTTTTAGTTTTTACACACTTTATATAGTTTTTTAGTTTTTACACACTTTATATATTTTTTAGTTTTTAGTTCTTTATAATTTTCACACAAGTAATTCTTTTAGATTTTAATTCTTAGTTCTACACTATTTTTAAACTAATAGTCACAATTTAAAATTCTAACTAATTATATTGCTATCCGGTTCGAAGGACCAAAATGTTTAATGCGAATACATAAAAAAACCTTTTAATTTTTAATTGGTTAAAAATCACTTCTTTATTTCTTTTATAATTTTAATAAATTTTAATATAGATTCTTTGTATATAAATTCTTTTATAATTTTAATAATTTTACTATAGATTCTTTGTATATAAATTCTTTTATAATTTTAATAATTTTACTATAAATTCCTTTTATATAAATTCTCTTATAATTTAATAATTTTAATATAAATTCTTTTATAATTTAATAATTTAATATATATAACGCCTTTACAATAACTTAAATACTCTACTATCGATCGATCAGACAATAAAGATTTTTAAGCAATTTTGTTCCTTTTATACACTGGAGATAAACGGTTTAGGATTAACGTTTAAACCCAGTTCATTAACCTTTACAAAAAATCTAAGCATGTAATAGTAAAGTAACTTTAAACAAATGTAAAAATATTAAATCTATGTATTGTATAAATTAATTGAAACTTAATTGAAATTGAAAGTAAATATTAAATCTAAGTGTTGTGTAAATTAATTGAAACTAAATTGAAAGTAAAAAATGTTGGTATGACTGATAAACTTTTATACAAATTGAACTTGACATATATAATTTGTTTATAGGTAAGTATAATAAATATAAAATTGATTTGACATTTTGATTAAGTACCATATTAAAACAATAGTACAGAACCAAATGTAAATAAACAATTTTTTACATTTGTTAAGAGCAAACTACATATTTTAAAAATCTCAAAATTATTAATGTTGCTGTGGACGTTATTAGTTATCACTGTTGCTGTTTGCTGTTTCAAAACGGAGTCCTGATGTTTGAAGCTTGGAGTTGTTTTTGACTGGATGATTAGATAAGTATTTTAGTTGAATATTGATTCTTTGTTGTCTGTTTCTCTTTTTTGTTTTTAGTTTGTACCAACTCAGCTTATGAAGCCTGAACAGATACTTTGTTAAAAATATTTGAAAAATATCATAATATTTTCCATTTAGATAATGAACCACTATCAACAAATAATTTTTATACTCAAAATTTAAATACCGTAGACAACAATCCGGTATATATAAAGAATTACAGATTACCTCAATCACAACAAGAGGAAATCAAGAAACAAGTTCAAAAATTATTAGATGATGACTTAATAGAACCATCTATAAGTCCTTATAACTCACCATTATTACTAGTACCTAGAAAAAGTACTAATGATGAAAAGAAATGGCGTTTAGTAGTTGATTTTCGTAAACTAAACGATAAAAAAGTAAATGACAAATTTCTTAACGCGTTTGGAAGACGTTCTCGACAAATTAGGAAGAGCCAAATACTTTTCAACTTTAGACATGACTAGTTCTTTTCATCAAATTAAACTAAATAAGGACTCTAGACCACAAACCGCATTTTCGACCCAAGATGGTCATTTTCAATTCAAAAGGTTACCTTTTGGTCTAAAAATTTCATCAAACAGCTTTCAACGAATGCTGACTATAGCATTAACCGGTTTAAATTCAAATGCTTTTCTTTATGTCGATGACATAATTGTTTTTGGTTGTAGTATAAAAAATCATAATGAAAATTAATAAAAAACTTTTGAAAGATTAAATAAATACAACTTAAAATTAAATCCAAATAAATGTTGTTTTTTAAAACCCGAAGTTGTGTACTTGGGACATTTGATAACAAGCGAAGGTATAAAAACCGATCCCGCAAAACATAAAGCAATAAAAGAATACCCGGTACCCAAAAATGCTGACGAAGTTAGACGATTTGTAGCTTTCTGTAATTATTACAGAAGATTTATTGCAAATTTTGCAGAAACAGCTAAATGTCTAAATTCGTTATTAAAGAAAAATCAACCATTTATATGGTCAAATGAATGTGAAAATGCATTCATAACTTTAAAAAATAAATTAATGAGTCCACCTATTTTACAATATCCTAATTTTGATAAAACTTTTGTACTCACAACTGATGCTTCAGATTTTGCACTGGGCGCAGTTCTTTCGCAAGGAAAAATAGGAAATGACTTACCTATCTCTTATGCAAGTAAATCTTTAAATAAGCATGAAATTAACAAACCAATTATAGAAAAAGAGCTATTAGCGATTCATTGGGGAATAAATTTTTTTAGACCTTACCTTTACGGTAGAAAATTTATTGTGGTCACAGATCACAGACCTTTAGTTTCGCTCTTTTCACACAAAAATCCATCTTCAAAATTAACAAGAATAAGACTAGATTAAAATTTAATAAAATTAAAATTTATAATTGATTCAAATAGTAAGGTACCTAAAATAAATAAAATTAAAAATGAAGTACTAGTAAGATGTAGTGATAATCATGCGAAATCCGTTTCGACAGTTGAGAGACTATTATCTGAAATATACAGATTAAAAATAAGCAAGCTTGCATTAAGTGATACTGATGATATATTCCAGTATATTCCGAAAATGGAATTTAAAAATTTATATAATAATCTGCAGAAAAATATATTGAATAATAAAAATAATATGAATCACTTTTCCACTAACATACTTGTATATATACCCCCACAGAAAATTAATGATGCTATTATGCAATATAAATTAATTGATGAATACCATAATGCAACACACGGAGGGCATTTGGGAATAAGAAAAACCGTCATAAAATTAAAACAAAGATATATTTGGAAAAACATGTCTAAAATGGTAAAAAAGTACATTTCTAATTGCAAACTATGTGCTTATAATAAACAAGTACGAAACGTAAAAGAAAAAATGGTGATAACTGATACTCCAACCACAAGTTTTGAAATAGTATCTATAGATACAGTCGGACCGTTAAGAATGTCTAATAATTTTAGATATATATTAACAATACAATGTGACTTGACAAAATATGTAGTAGCTTATCCAATGGAAACAAAAGAAGCCGTTACAGTAGCTAAAACACTGGTAGAACAATTCATTCTTAAATATGGATGTTTCAAAATATTAAAATCAAATAGAGGTACTGAATTCAATAATGAATTAATTTCAACTCCATATAACACCAAACTTTAGGTTCAATTGAACGGAACCATAGAGTTTTAAATGAATTTCTACTTGCACTTTCAAATGACAATGACTGGGACAAATGGATACCTTACTACACTTTTGCATACAATACGACACCACATATAGACACAATTTACACACCATACGAATTAGTATTTGGAAAAATTGCATATTTACCAAAAGACATTATAACGAGTAAAAATCCTGTGTATAATTTAGATGATTATAATAATGAATTAAAAGTTAGACCCGTGAATCTATAAATAGAACACGAGAGATTATAAATAAAGTAAAAATAGATAGGAAGGAAAAATTTGACGAAATGTCAACCCTTCAAATTTTAAAGTAGGAGATTTAGTATTAGTTAAGTTAGGTAATAGAAAAAAACATCAAACACCTTATCAAGGCCCGTACAAAATTCTTAAACAAAATAACGTAAATTCGATTGTAGAAATGAACGGGAAAACCAAAGAAATACATAACAATATGCTAAAGAAATTTACAGAAATTATATAGAAAGTATTTTTTTTTTTTTCATTCTAACGATGCTAACCTACATCAATTATAAATCATAATATTTAATCGGCTTATTTTTCCCCATACAAATATAAACATCCTTTTTTAGAACAAACTATTTGACCAATTTTAATGAAACAACAACCAAAAGAAAGGTTTTTTTTGTTTTTATAGGACAATGATAAAGATTTTTTTAGAATATTGCGTTTTTTCAGGTGAAAATCCATCTTTAATTTAACGTAAATTTGAATTTAACGATCACGCTTTTAAAAGTTGAGGCTTATGACTCTAATATTATGCGCCGACTTTCTGTGTAAATGTAATTCATTTTCGGTTTTAACTTGCAGCTAAATCTAAATCAAAAGATTATAGGCGCCGACTTATGTATATCATTCTTTTTTTTGTTTAGTTCAAATATTCAATGAACAAGGAGATTTAAATTTTTTAAAAATTTTTTTTTTTTTGTTTTTTCTTTATCTTAAAAAGTGAACGAAAAAAAATGAGTTCTTTCGAAATGAAAGCAATACATTTGGTTTATACAGTAGTTTTCATTTATAACAAACTCGGTGCAATTTTAATTATAATAAACTTTACACTTTTTGCCAAGTTTTTTATTACATTTATATTTCTTTTATTTAAACTTATTATATCTAATAATGTTGCTTGGTGATTATTTAAGTATTTTTATATATATTTTTGAATACAAAAAAAATCATAATAACGCATCAAAAATACAAATAAAACACATACACACATCAAATAAAAATCTAGCAAATGAGTTCAAAGTGCCCATTCTAGAATTAGCACAATCTACAATGTTCAATTCTTATACTAATTTTTCAAAATTCACAGCATTCTTTTAAAACGACATTTTTTTCAGTCCCATAATGGTCGTTATAACCGAAAAGTACTGTATTTTGTTTTTGTTTGCAATTTATTGTAATACAGTAGGTACTAAAAATAAATTTTTTTGTAAATCGTAAATTGTGGTTGCTTTTTGTTAAGTTTTTTGTAAAATTAAAAACGGAATTCTGAAATATGTAGAAACTTAAAAAAAAAATAATATTTCTAAGAAAAATGATTTGTTTCTTATGGATCAGCCAAAATAAGCATGTACGGCATTCAGTTTCTGTCAAAAAATTTTGAAAAAAATTAACATGAAAGCATACGCGACGTTTTAAATTTTAAAATTTAAAAATTGACAAAGTGTATAAAAATACATATTGTAATTGTTTTTTCTTATGCTGCTGCGATTAAATTTTAAAAATAAAATATTTTAAAATAACATTTTTTTTTAAATAATTTAGTTTAAAACATACAAATATTCAAATAAATTAAAAATACCTACAGTAAATATGTTTGCAAAACTAAAAAAATTATCTCTCTCAAAAAAAGTTATTTCTTCCTTAGGTCCTAACCTAAATAAAAGCGCGTAGCGAATAATTTCTGTCAAAAAATTGAGAAATAAATAGGTTCATAAATTTACATTAGAGCAGCGAAAATACGCGTAACGCAATGTACTGTATCTCGGATTTTTAAAATTTACAAATATTGACAAAATGTATAAAAATATTATTATTGGTTTTTCTTATATTTCTAATATTATGTTTTAAAAATAATATTTTTTTACAATAATTTTTATTAAAAAATATCTTAGATTCAAAATACCTATAATATGAAATTAAAAATATTTTTTGTAGGTACAAAATTTGAATAGGTACGAATTTGAAAGCTTTATTTCTGATATGCAAAATTTAATTTTAAAAAATACTAAAACTATTGTAGTAAGAAAAGAAAAAAAGAAAGCACCTTGGATAACACGAGATATATTTAATAAAATTAAGATTAGAGACTTTTTATAAGTACTCAAAAAAGTACAGAGAAAATACTCGTATTTATAATCTCTATAAATCGATGAAAGCCGAGGTAAACAAACTAATCGTACAAGCCAAAAAAAAATATTATTCAACTGAAGTACAACACGGTTTTCAAAACGGTAAAAGTCTTTGGAATTTTTATAACAAGGTAATCTATAACACTGATTTACCTAAACAAAACCCCGCTATTAAAATGCTATTAACTAATAATATAATCACAACCAATGAGTATGAAATAGCTGACAAAATGAATACATATTTTGTTAATGTGACCGACGAATTAAATATCGCGTCTAATCCAATTGATTATACATACGTCAATAGAATTCAAAGAGCAATCCACAACAACTTTGACTTACATTCCACCAATAGTACTGAAATTGAACAGATTATTGCAAACCTAAAATCTTCCGCAGCTACTGGTTGGGATTGTATTTCGACTAAGTTTTTGCAAAGATTTTCTACACAACTTTCACCAATAATAGCCAAATTAATTAATAACTGTTTCCAAACTTCAATATTTCCACTTTCCCTCAAAATAGCAATAGTTACACCCATTCTTAAAACAGGAAATACAAAAAATCCATCCAATTACCGACCAATATCTGTTTTAACAAGTATTTCTAAAGTTTTTGAATTGGTTATGAAAAATAGACTTAATACTTTTCTCACACATAATAATATACTACATACAGAACAATATGGGTTTGAAAGAAATTCAAACACAACGGCGGCATGTTTAAGCTTAACAAATTTTGTGACAAACAATATTGATAGTGGTAAATATGTTGCTTTAATATCCCTAGATTTTCAAAAGGCCTTTGATTGTGTAGATCATGAAATCCTACTATCGAAGCTTAGAAATCTTAACTTCGATCAAAATTCTATAAATCTTTTTCAAACTTACCTGTCTAATAGAATACAGAAAGTCAGAATCGGATCTTCCATCAGTAGCCCGCTAATAATAAAAAAAGGAGTCCCACAGGGTTCCATTCTGGGACTTCCATTTTCTTCCATTCTTCCATTTATATAGATGACATCGCTCGTCTAGATCTTATAGGGTGAATCCAATTATATGCTGATGACGCTATATTAAAATATGCGGCTGCTACAGAAAATATTTTAAGAAATTCGATTGAAACTGACCTTGCCAAAATCGAAGAGTGGATAACGCATCATAGGTTACGTTTAAATGTAAAAAAAAACCAAAATTTTGCTACTTGGCAACAAAATTTACAACTCTAGGAACTTCTCCTACAACTCTATATCTATTGATAATATAGAAAATCTCTGTTACTTAGGGCTAATTTTGGATAGAAAAGTTAAATGGATAGATCACATTCATCATATCATACGCAAAATAACGCCATATCTATTCATCTTACGTCGTATTCGAAAATATATTACTCAAAATGCTCTATATTCCATATATTCTTCTTTTATTCAATCTCATATAATTTATCTCAATCCAATTTGGAGTGGTGCAAGCCAACAAATTTTGTACCAGTTAGATATCGAAGGCGATTAAAATAATCCACGGCTATCCAAATATTTTTCCAACGAATAGGCTATACACCGAAAAATATTTAAGTCTCGAGAACATTTGTAAAAGGGAGTTGTATCTTACTGCCTGTAAGGTTGTGAATAATAAAATAAAGCACAATTTTATTTTAAATAGAGCAATAAACATACACAATTATAATACGCGAAATAGTTCTAATTTTTATTTGTCCTTATTTAGGACAAATCAACAACAGAGTAATTGCTTATTTAAATGTTTAAAGGTGTATAATGAGCTTCCAACAGGCTTTAAACAAATTAATTCAATTGGTTTGTTCAAAACAGAAATAAAAAAATATATATTACAAGAACATCAAACACATAGATAATGAAAACCAGTATAAATACTGGATATGTAAATATTTAGTTAATATGTATATAGTGAACCGATGTATTTGTTGCTTTGTAGATAAATGATAATGAAATTGAGTGATTGAACTTTAAAAAATGTGATAATTATGAATTTTGATATTTAATTTTAATTATAAAAATTTTTTTTTATTTTTTAAATTGATTGTATCGTCCTGATTTTTGCAATATTCATTAGCTTTTAAGAATTAAACTTATATTAATATACGTTTTTTTTTTATAAGATCATATAGCTGCTTTAGCTACGATCATCCAACACAAACAAATTTGAATTATATAATTTATACCTTTTTAAAATGAATTAAAATAAAGAAAAAAAAAAAAAATAAAAATTAAAACATTCAAATAAATATTTTTGATAAATTAAATATTGTACGCGCGTATCGATTTACCGATAATGGATATGCAGCCAGAGGTATTGACGTACTGCCGTATAAAAACTGTACGTCGTATGTTTTGATTTCATTCTAATAATTGAAAAGTTTATTTCACACTTTCAACATCGAATAATGTTTTTTTATAATTAAAAAAACTATTTTTAGTTTTACTTTGACAAAACGAACGGATTTTATATATCAACAAGTGATGAAAAAAAACCAAGGGTTTTTAAAAAAGCACATTTTCAAAATTATATTGTATTACATACTGAGTTTAACTTTGGAAATATTTACTTGGAAATAGCTACTGCTTACTTATAAAATTTAGTGCTAACAGTAAATATTTTTATTTTAAAGTTGTTATAGCCTTTCAATGGGGAAGGTTGCCAAGTTTCTCAAGGATCTAACTTTATCTAACCCCCCCCCCCCCCCCCTTCGTCGCCCTCCATGTTTTTAGGTTCTAGGAATTAAATTGTGAATTCCACAAAAATTTGAAATTTTACTTAGAATTATACAATCTAAGCAAAAATGGGTAAAACTGAGAGACACTTTCTTCAATTTAAGGAACCGCTTTTAAATTTAAGAAAAACATTTAACATATGTTAAAATATAATATTGGGCCTTTAAATTTTGCATATTAATAAAAAAAAAATTTGACAGGTATTCAAGTTACAGGTGCTTAAAAATAGCAAAATTTAAATTTTCGAGCCCTTATAGCTCCTAAACAGGGGGCTTGACAAAAAAATTTTGTTAACCGACTCCTACTAATATTTGAGGATCTAACTTCTCCCAAAATTTCAAGACCTTATCTTAAACCGTTTAGGAGATATGTGGGACCAAAAATTTTGCAAAAATTGAGTTTTATATAATGGTAAATTTTAGTACCGTATGGCAACCCTATACATTTAAGCGACGTTTTTTGGGAAAGCCTATAAAAGCAGCTCTCTTTTACCGTTTTTCGATTGAAAATAAACTTAACAGAACTCTTGTTATATCAATTTAAATATAGGGCTTTTTTGGAATTTGCTGGGGCTGTAGCTTCGTCACCCTTCAAAATTAAGAAAAACTTTTGACACATGTTGAAATATAATTATAGAGCCTTGAATTTTGTATATTACTAAAAAAAAATTTGAACAGGTAAGTACAGGTGTTAAAAAATAGCAAAATTTCAATTTTCGAGCCCTTATAGCTCCTAAGCATGGGGCTGAACAAAAAAATTTTGTTAACCGACTCCTACTAATTTATGAGTATCTAACTTCTACCAAAATTTCAAGACCCTAGCTTGAACCGTTCAAAAGATATGTGTGGTCAAAAATTTTGCAAAAATTGAGTTTTGTGTAATGTTAAATTTTAGTACCGTATGGTAACCCTAAACATTTGCCTGGCAAAAATTTATAAAGTTTATGAAACCAGCTATCATTTGCCGTTTTCAGATTGAAAATATCTCCAACAGAACTCTTGTTATAACAATTTAAATATAGGGCTTTTTCCAACTTTGGGGGGCTGTAGCCCCGTAACAGGTGGGGCTACAGAAAAAAATTCTACGAAATTATTTTTTTTTGCAAAAACTACCCATGGTTAAAATTTCTTTACTCTATTTCAAACGGTGTAAAAGTTTTTGTAAACATACGGACAGACGGACGGACGGACAGACGGACGGACAGAGTGAAGCTATATAGGCACATTTTTACAAAATTTTTTGAAAATGTGCTAAAAAGTGTACATGAAGATTAGATAGGCGTAGTTTGTAAATGGAACGCATATTTTTGTTTTAGGAGTACATAATTGTCAGATTATCATAATATATATATTTGACATTTTTAAACTACCTGTCATTTGAGAAGTTAATTATATTTAATAGTATTTAAATATTAATAAAGTGAAAAAATTAAGGTTTATTGCTGATATAAATATAAACAATATTTTTTAAAATGGAAGGGGGGGTAAGTGCTTATTGGCTATCAAATAAAAAATATGATTTAACATAACCTATTCAAGAGAATTTTAATGAAAGCCATCTGCCGGAAATTATTTATCTACTCTGTCATATACTCTTACAAGGGCTGAAGTAGCTGGCAATAGTTGAGAGTAGAAAAGTGTTTACTCCCCTTAAAGGAATAAAAGCAAAAATATTTATTTGTTTTAAGTAACTTATGAGTCATGGCTCATGACCATGTATAGAAATATATTTTTATCAATAAAAAACTTAGGAAATATTAAATAAATAAACTAGACAAAAAGGTATAAAGTAAACTAAGCAATTCAGAATCATTTTTCCCATGTTTTCAGAACTTTAAATAGGCATACATTTGTAGTAAAAATTTACCTATGTAGCTATTAAATTTAAAAATGAAAAAAGGGTAGGAAAAATTTATTCTTTGATTTATTGAAAAACTTTTTTTTTTGCTATAAATCTTAAGATTGAAATTTAAAAACTATTATTTGTACTTCTGGCAGCTTCAATATAATATAATACTAAATACTAAACTTATGAATTATGATATGTTAAATGTTGTTGTACATATTATGTATTCATAGAGTTTTTTAATTAGGATACAGAATACGTACAACATAGTTTATATCGTACTAAAATGTTTAGAAAAAAGTACAGTTTGCTATATGAAGGTCAGCATTAACTCGAATTTTGGGTTCTTGACTTCAATAAATATATGTATATGTTTAGAAATATGTATTTATTAGAATAATATTTATATGTATTTAGAATTTTAATTTAATTTAACTGTACCAATTTATCCTCTCTTTAAAGCGGCTTAAGCTACACACTGTTGGCACAATTTTTATTATGTATAGTCTAATATAATTTACACAAAACGAATTTTATATGTTAACTTAAAAGCAAAAATAGCTCGAATTTCGATAGGGCGATACTAGTAATAAATTATTTGCTAAAAGCTAAAAAATAAAAAAAAAATTTATGTAATTTAAAAGACATTGAAATATCACAATATTAAGTAATACAAAAAAAAAAAAAATATAATAATTTTTTAAAGACATACAATAACATTTTTTTTTTTTAATTAGTTTATAAATTAATTGAGATATCAAATTAAACTAGTTGTACTTCACATTATAAAGAAAAACATTTTACTATTGAAAATAATAATATTAAAATAAATAAATTACTTATTAACTCTAAAATAAATATTACTTCAAAATTAATCAAAATAAAGATAAATGTAAGAAAAAAATAAAAATTGTGAATTATTTTTTGTAGCATACCAATATATGAATAAATTTGGGTTAAAGTAACTAGAACCAAATTTTTAATGTAAGAACTAATTTGTGTAATATTAATTGTATTAGTAGAAATTAGTAATCTTTATTGTAATTAAATTATATGTATTTGTAATTAAAAAAAAAGTATAAATACCAAGGGTTTTTGGTAAAATAAAAATAATGTTATTCTTGGCTTTGCCAATAAAGGAAATAATTGTTTTATTATTTTTAAACTGGATAGCGGCGCAGCACGCCTAAATGTTTGAAAAAGTGCATTGGATAATGCACTAAAAATTATCCAAATCAATTACGGAACTACACTGTGTCATAGGCCAACCTCTGTTAGAAGATCACACAGTACCGTATTGACTTTTCATCAATATCATCTTTTATAATATCCACCATACATTACAAAGTATTAAAAATATACATTTCCTTTCTGTCCTATCTAACATTAATCTTCTAAATTCAGAAATAGTCAAAATGCAACAAAACATCGCATTTGCAAAATATAATATTATGAGTAACTCTATACTAACAAACGAAGAAATTGACGAATATGATATAGATATTTTAAAATACAAGAATTTAAAATGCTCTTTTCTAAAATTTAATAATAAACTAATTTTTGTAATATTAATTTCAAATTTTACAAAAGATCTTGCCGTAAAATACAAAGTAATTCCAGTTCCAAATAACAATTTTGAATAATTTCATATAGAAAATACTAATATTTTAAAATATAAAAATAAGCTACTTATTGATAATGAAGAAATTAATATTAGACTATTAAAAAAATTTGAAGATTGTACCAATAGTTTACTAAATGAAAACTATAATAAATGTAAAAAAGTAATAAATAAAAACTATGAATTAGTAGAAATTTTACCAAATATGATATTGGTCAAAAATGCTAAAAATATAACTTTATCAAATAATTGTAATAACGTTGATTATAAGTTAGAGAAAAATATTATTGTAATCTAAATATAATAAAAGACAAACTGCTGCTGCTGCTGCTGCTGCTGCTGCTGATTGACGTGCCCTATGTTATGTTAAGTGTTATTCACACATGTAAAATACTTCTACTTACAAATACTTACATTCAAAAGAGAAAGAAAAAATTAAACTGATAAATGTAAATTATGAACAGAAAGAAAAAAAAATCAAAACGTATAAGAAATCTGTTAACAGATAGATACAGAAAATTATAATAAAAAAGTTTAAAGAAATTTTTTACATTTCAGTATGTATACTTTTATTTAAATACACTTACAGAACTAATAACTAACTTTAATTTGTAGTTTTTATTTTTTATAAATATAATAAAAGACGCTGCTACAGTTGCAATATGTTAATGTTAAGTGTTATTCACACATGTAACATACTTCTAATTACAAATACTTACATATAAAAGAGAAAGAAAAAATAAAACTGATAAATGTAAATTATGAACAGAAAAAAAAAAAAAATCAAAACGTATGAGAAATCTGTTAACAGGTAGATACAGAAAATCTATCTAAATATAATAAAAGACAAACTGCTGCTGCTGCTGACCACCGTGCCCTTATGTTATGTTAAGTGTTATTCACACATGTAAAATACTTCTAATTACAAATACTTACATTCAAAAGAGAAAGAAAAAATGTGAACAGAAAAGAAAAAAGTCAAAACTAATGAGAAATCTGTTAACAGATAGATACAGAAAATTTATAATAAAAACGTATAGAGAAATTTTTTACATTTCAGTATGTATACTTTTATTTAAATATCACTTAAAGAACTAATACTAACTTTAATTTGTAGTTTTTATTTTTTATAAATATAATAAAAGACGATGCTGGTGTTGCATTATGTTAATGTTAAGTGTTATTTACACATGTAACATACTTCTAATTACAACTACTTACATACAAAAGAGAAAGAAAAAATGAAACTGATAAAATGTAAAATGTGAACAGAAAAGAAAAAAGTCAAAACTAATGAGAAATCTGTTAACAGATAGATACAGAAAATTTATAATAAAAACGTAAAGAGAAATTTTTTACATTTCAGTATGTATACTTTTATTTAAATATCACTTACAAAACTAATAACTAACTTTAATTTGTAGTTTTTATTTTTTATAAATATAATAAAAGACGCTTCTGCTGTTGCATTATGTTAATGTTAAGTGTTATTTACACATGTAACATACTTCTAATTACAAATACTTACATACAAAAGAGAAAGAAAAAGTGAAACTGATAAAATGTAAAATATGAACAGAAAAGAAAAAAAGTCAAACCTAATGAGAAATCTGTTCACAGATAGATACAGAAATTATAATAAAAACGTACAAAAAAATTTTTTACACTTCAGCAGCAGTAGTTTGTCTTTTATTGTATGTAGGTATACTCCTATTTTATTATGACTTACAAAACTAAAACAAACTATTATAATATTAAATTAATGTTCTTTAGGTAACGAATTTCGTTTTATTAATTCAGTAGCGCAATAGCAGGAAAAAAGAATATACATATATAAATAGAGAAATTAAAATTATACCTGTCGTCCGACAGGCTTTTTTACTAGTATTTAATAATTGTACCATAAAAATTAATGATGTCATATTTTCAAATTTAGAAAAATCTGTAAAAAATCATATTATTTTGCCTAACTATTTAGAAATTGAAAAAAATGTTACAATAAAAACAAATATTGAAAACATTCATATTAAGCAACTTGATAATATAAAAGAAATAAATAAAACAAGTAAAGAAACAGTCAGTCGGTGCAATCGACTTAGAAATACCCTACACCTATTTGGTTCAAATTTAAGGACATATCCATACGTCATTTTAACACCATAAAAGCTGTTATTAATTTGATCGTAAGACATAGCTAACCAAATTAACTTTATAATACTAAAAACATTTTCTAATTACACTATCTATTAAAAAATATTACAAATTCTTACTAATTTATCTATTTAAAAATATTAAAAAACAAACAAACTTGAAATAAATTAAAATATATTTATTCCAATTTAATTACAAAATGAAAAAATTCTAATTATTAAATTTTGTGATAAAAAGATAATCAAAGCATAATATATTTAATAATTCAAATTTTTCAAAATTGCAATTATTTTAAATGGTTAGTTTATATACCTAATAGAAAAGCTTATAAACGCAAAATATGCAATAAATGTATTTCTAAAATACAATTACAAATTTAGACCTTTTCATATAATTCATTTAAATATTCAAATAAATTTTACATAAATGCAGCAAGTACCTTTGAACATAGCTGAACCACTACAATTTAGTCTAGATTTCGGTGACACATAGGACATAGGAAATATATTCTTTGGCTTTGAAATTAAACTCGACCAGAACCAATTCGCATGGTACTTTCATTACTAGTAACCTAGAGTTTGAATTTCATCAAAATACCGGCATTATTTTTTGAGTTATGGTGTTTTTAAGATATATGTTTTTTAGTCCTTGAACTTGTCAAGGGTTCCAAAACCCGAAACCATGGTACGATTTCGCCCATATGCAGTCCCGTCATACTTTCAATACTAGTTAACCCTTGTATACAATTGGAACGTTCTATCTTAATTTTAAGTTACTAGTTTTATTAATTTCGATGATAAGCTTTTACACATTTGGGGGTCTAAGAGAGGTCCTGAACCACCACTCCAAATGATCCCAAATTAGGGGGGCACGGAAGAAATAATAAAGAACACCCTGGGCCAAATTTGAAGCTTCTACATTTGTTTCAAGTTACTATTTTTATTAATTTCGAAAATATGCTTTAAGGTCCTCGGAACTGAGTGGCTGGTCTCCGACCCACTAGTCCAATGGGGCCCGAATTTCAAAGACACTTACGCAATAGGAAGGGACACCCTGATACCAAAGTTGGAGGTTATATATCTTCATTGGTTTCGGAATTACGCTAGTTTGGCCTAAATTCGATCAAAAAGTTCTCAGTTCCGAACCCATTGCCCAATCCTCACCGTACGTAATCACCGCCGTAGTTTCATTACCAATAACCTACAGCACAAATTTCATGAAGATAGCCTCATTAGTTGTTGAGTTATCGTGATTTTTAATATATGTTCGTTATCCTTGACACCGACTAAAAGGTCCAGAATCCGAACCCATGGGCTGATTTCGCCCTTATACAGCCCGCGCTTTACTTATAGTGCTAGTTAACCCTTGTACACAATTTGAACGGTCTATCTTAATTTTAAGTAACTATTTTTAGTAATTTCGATTATAAGCTTTTAAAACTTGGGAGGTCTGAGAGGGGTACTGAACCACCTCTCCAATTGATCCCAAATTAAGGGAACACGCAAGAGATAGTAAAGAACACCCTTGTGGCAAATTGGAAGCTTCTACATTTTTTCAAGTTGGTATCTTTATTAATTTTAAAGATATGCTTTAAGGTCTTCGGATATGTGTGGCTGGTCCCCGACCCACTACTCCAATGGGGCCCAAATTTCCAAGACACTTAGATAATAGGAAGGGACACCCTGATACCAAATTTGGAGATTCTATCTTCATTGGTTTCGGAATTATGCTCGTTTGGCCTAAATTCGATCAAAAAGGTCTAGGTTCCGAACCCATGGTCCAATCCCGACCTTACGCAATCCCCGAAGTAGTTTCATTACTAGTAACCTACAGCACAAATTTGATGAAGATAGCGTCTTTAGTTGTTGAGTTATCGTGATTTTTTATATATGTTCGTTAGCCCTTCGATGGATTAAAAGGTCCAAAATCCGAACCCATGGGC
Source organism: Dolichopus griseipennis (assembly GCA_963082915.1). Taxonomy (NCBI): domain Eukaryota; kingdom Metazoa; phylum Arthropoda; class Insecta; order Diptera; family Dolichopodidae; genus Dolichopus; species Dolichopus griseipennis. The sequence goes on from OY720441.1 coordinate 132,225,347, forward strand.
CGATTTCGCCCATATGCAATCCCCGCCGTACTTTGAGTCCTAGTAACCTACAGTTAAAATTTCATCAAGATATCTCCATTATTTTTTGAGTTATCGTGCCTACGGACGGACGGACGGACATGGCTATATCGACTAAGGCGGTCACGCTGGTCACAAATATATATACTTTTCCATATCTAGCTCGCTTTCTTTCGGTGGTTACAAACACCATACCAAAGTTAATATACCCCTTTACCTATTCTATAGGTGTAGGGTATAATAAAGCTTAAAACCAATAAACATTCAATAATGTATTATATTATCATATTTTTATACCCTACACCTATAGAATAGGTAAAGGGGTATATTAATTTTGGTATGGTGTTTGTAACCACCTAAAGGAAGCGAGCTAGATATGGAAAAGTATATATATTTGTGATCAGCGTGACCGCCTGAGTCGATATAGCCATGTCCGTCCGTCCGTTCGTAGGCACGATAACTCAAAAAATAATGGAGCTATCTTGATGAAATTTTAACTGTAGGTTACTAGGACTGAAAGTACGACGGGGATTGCATATGGGCGAAATCGGCCCATGGGTTCGGATTTTGGACCTTTTAATCGTTTTCAGGGCTAAGGAACAAATATAAAAAATCACGATAACTCAACAACTAATGACGCTATCTTCATCAAATTTGTGCTGTATGTTACTAGAATGAAACTACTTCGGGAATTGCGTAAGGTCGGGATTGGACCATGGGTTCGGAACCAAGAACTTTTTGATCGAATTTAGGCCAAACGAGCATAATTCCGAAACCAATGAAGATAGAATCTCCAAATTTGGTATCAGGGTGTCCCTTCCTATTTCCTAAGTGTCTTTGAAATTTGGGCCCCATTGGAGTTGGGGGTCGGGGACCAGCCACACATATCCGAAGACCTTAAAGCATATCTTTAAAATTAATAAAGATAGCAACTTGAAAAAATGTAGAAGCTTCAAATTTGGTGTTCTTTACTATCTCTTGCTTGCCCCCCTAATTTGGGATCAATTAGAGTGGTGGTTCAGTACCCCTCTCAGACCTTCCAAGTTTTAAAAGCTTATACTCGAAATTACTAAAAATAGTAACTTAAAATTAAGATAGAACGTTCAAATTTTGTACAAGGGTTAACTAGTACTTAAAGTACAGCGCAGGCTGTATAAAACCGAAATCAGCCCCAGGGTTCGGATTCTGGACCTTTGAATCGGTTACAGGGCTAACGAACATATGTAAAAAATCACGATAACTCAACAACTAATGACGCTATCTTCATGAAATTTGTGCTGTAGGTTATTGGTTATGAAACTACTGCGGCAATTGCGTACGGTGAGGATTGGACAATGGGTTCGGAACTTAGAATTTTTGATCGAATTTAGGCCAAACTAGCATAATTCCATAACAAATGAAGATAGAGCCTCCAAATTTGGTATCAGAGTGTCGCTTTCGATTTCCTTAGTCTCCTTGAAGTTTGAGCCCAATTGGAGTAGTGGGTGGGGACCAGCCACTCAGTTCCGAGGACCTTAAAGCATATTTTCGAAATTAATAAAGATAATAACTTGAAACAAAAGTAGAAGCTTCAAATTTGGCACATGGGTGTTCTTTACTATTTTCTGCGTGTCCCTCTAATTTTGGATCAATTGGAGTGGTGGTTCAGCACCTCTCTTAGACCCACCAATGTGTAAAAGCTTACCATCGAAATTAATAAAACTAGTAACTTAAAATTAAGATAACACGTTCCAATAGTGCACAAGAGTTAACTAGTATTGAAAGTATGACGGGGACTGCATATGGGCGAAATCGTACCATGGTTTCGAGTTTTTGAAACCCTTGAAAAGCTCAAGGGCTAACAAACATATATCTTAAAACACCATAACTGAGAAAATAATGCCGCTATTTTGATGAAATTTAAACTCTAGGTTACTAGTAATGAAAGTACCATGGGAATTAGTTCTGGTCGAGTTTAATTTCGAAGCCAAAGAATATATTTCCTATTTCCTATGTGTCTCCGAAATTTTGACATAATTGTAGTGGTTCAGCTATGTTCAAAGGTACTAATTGGATTGGAATAAATATATTTTCATTTATTTCAAGTTTTTTTGTTTTAATATTTTTAAATAGATAAATTAGTAAGAATTTGTAATATTTTTTAATAGATAGTGTAATTAGAAAATGTTTTTAGTATTATAAAGTTAATTTGGTTAGCTATGTCTTACGATCAAATTAATAACAGCTCTTATGGTATTAAAACGACTTATGGATATGTCCTTAAATTTGAACCAAATAGGTGTAGGGTATTTCTTAGTCGGTTGCACCGACTGACTGTTTCTTTACTTGTTAATAATAATTTTAATAATACTAGGGTTAACGAATGTTATTCTAATTCATGTAAAACCCAAGTATTGTAAAACCAAAACAAAACAAGTAAAGAAACAGTCAGTCGGTGCAACCGACTTAGAAATACCCTACACCTATTTGGTTCAAATTTAAGGACATATCCATAAGTCATTTTAACACCATAAAAGCTGTTATTAATTTGATCGTAAGACATAGCTAACCAAATTAACTTTATAATACTAAAAACATTTTCTAATTATATTATCTATTAAAAAATATTACAAATTCTTACTAATTTGTCTATTTAAAAATATTCAAAAACAAGCAAACTTGAAATAAATGAAAATATATTTAGTCCAACTCAATTACAAAATGAAAAAATTCTAATTATTAAATTTTGTGATAAAAAGATAATCAAAGCATAATATATTTAATAATCCAATTTTTTAAAAATTGCAATTATTTTAAGTAGTTAGTTTATATACCTAATAGAAAAGCTTACAAACGCAAAATATGCAATAAATGTATTTCTAAAATACAATTACAAATTTAGACCTTTTCATATAATTCATTTAAATATTCAAATAAATTTTACATAAATGCAGCAAGTACCTTTGAATATAGCTGAACCACTACAATTAAGTCTAGATTTCGGAGACACATAGGACATAGGAAATATATTCTTTGGCTTTGAAATTAAACTCAACCAGAACCAATTCCCATGGTACTTTCATTACTAGTAACCTAGAGTTTAAATTTCATCAAAATACCGGCATTATTTTTTGAGTTATGGTGTTTTAAGATATATGTTTATTAGTCCTTGAACTTTTCAAGGGTTCCAGAACCCCAAACCATGGTACGATTTCGCCCATATGCAGTCCCGTCATACTTTCAATACTAGTTAACCCTTGTATACAATTGGAACGTTCTATCTTAATTTTAAGTTACTAGTTTTATTAATTTCGATGATAAGCTTTTACACATTTGGGGGTCTAAGAGAGGTCCTGAACCACCACTCCAAATGATCCCAAATTAGGGGGGCATGGAAGAAATAGTAAAGAACACCCTGGGCCAAATTTGAAGCTTCTACATTTGTTTCAAGTTACTATTTTTATTAATTTCGAAAATATGCTTTAAGGTCCTCGGAACTGAGTGCCTGGTCCCCGACCCACTAGTCCAATGGGGTCCAAATTTCAAAGACACTTACGCAATAGGAAGGGACACCCTGATACCAAATTTGGAGGTTATATCTTCATTGGTTTCCGAATTACGCTAGTTTGGCCTAAATTCGATAAAAAAGTTCTCAGTTCCGAACCCATTGTCCAATCCTCACCGTACGTAATCACCGCCGTAGTTTCATTACCAATAACCTACAGCAAAAATTTCATGAAGATAGCCTCATTAGTTGTTGAGTTATCGTGATTTTTAATATATGTTCGTTATCCCTGACACCGACTAAAAGGTCCAGAATCTGAACCCATGGGCTGATTTCGCCCTTATACAGCCCGCGCTTTACTTATTGTACTAGTTAACACTTGTACACAATTTAAACGATCTATCTTAATTTTAAGTAACTATTTTTAGTAATTTCGATTATAAGCTTTTAAAACTTGGGAGGTCTGAGAGGGGTACTGAACCACCACTCCAATTGATCCCAAATTAAGGGAACACGCAAGAGATAGTAAAGAACACCCTTGTGGCAAATTGGAAGCTTCTACATTTTTTCAAGTTGTTATCTTTATTAATTTTAAAGATATGTTTTAAGGTCTTCGGAAATGTGTGGCTGGTCCCCGACCCACTACTCCAATGGGGCCCAAATTTTCAAGACACTTAGGAGATTGGAGGGGACACCCTGATACCAAATTTGGAGGTTCTATCTTCATTGGTTTCGGAATTATGCTCGTTTGGCCTAAATTCGATCAAAAAGTTCTAGGTTCCGAACGCATGGTCCAATCCCGACCTTACGGAATCCCCGAAGTAGTTTCATTACTAGTTACCTACAGCACAAATTTGATGAAGAAAGCGTCATTAGTTGTTGAGTTATCGTGATTTCTTATATATGTTCGTTAGCCCTTCGATCGATTAAAAGGTCCAGAATCCGAACCCATGGGCCGATTTCGCCCATATGCAATCCCCGCCGTACTTTCAGTCCTAGTAACCTACAGTTAAAATTTCATCAAGATAGCTCCATTATTTTTTGAGTTATCGTGCCTACGGACGGACGGACGGACGGACATGGCTATATCGACTAAGGCGGTCACGCTGATCACAAATATATATACTTTTCCATATCTAGCTCGCTTCCTTTAGGTGGTTACAAACACCATACCAAAGTTAATATACCCCTTTACCTATTCTATAGGTGTAGGGTATAAAAAGATAAAATTGAACCTTAGAACACTTAGGAGATTACTGGAGATTACTTTCCCACAATATATCAAGGTGTAAAATTCTCCAATATTAAAATATTTTTCATTAATGAGAAAATTCGCTACCAAATTTTCTCATATTGTAATTTGATTCTGGTCAATTCTTTATTTAATAATTTCTAACTCTTTTAAATTTCCCGACAAAGAAAACCGCGATTAATATATTTTTGTTCTCACCGATAAATTATTAATTCTTCGAATTGACTGTTATTAACAAAATAATTATTATCTTTCTCGCTCTAACAACATGATCTATATGATGGTCACTATTATAATTTAAATTTCCCATCATAAGTTTTGCGCGACAAATTAAATCGCGTTCAATAAATTTTCTCGTTAGAATTTTTTTTGTGAATTAATCAGTATGATTAATTCTTTTATTAGAGTTTCCCACAGTATTTGTGCTGACCAAACAAAATAATAATATAAAATGACCAATTATTGGTGACAGTTCAGTCTTGTCTTTTCCTAATAACGGAACAAATCAAATCAAACTTACAAACTGAGGTTTATAAGTTATAAAAATCAAAATAAATAAATTGTAAAGAAATAATTTTTTCAAATCGAGATTTGTAAAAATTAAAACAAATATAAACTGTAACTAATTAAGAGAATAAATAAAATAATAATTTTTTTTTTTTAATATATAAAACACTAGTTTTATTTCTTGCATGCCATATATTTATTTTAGTTATTTGAATCTATGAAGTATGAACTATGAAGAAAATATGAAACAACGACAAAATTAGATTTTTATTTTTTCTTCGGCGAAATCGATATTTTTTTTTCAACGAAGATTCAATTTTATGTTTTGAATCTAAGGCAAAAAGAAGAATAGGTACCTTTTTTGACTATTGAGTATTGTATTTTATAAAAACAAAATAAAAAAAGCAAAAACCATAGCAACTAAGAGAGAATAAACAAACGAGAAATTGAGATTACTTTTACTTATAATTTCATAATATACATTATATATTATACATAGTATACCAATAGTATGACTTATGAGAGATACCTATATTGAATATAATTTTTTTTTGTTGTATATACATTATTCATATATGAATAAAAAAACTACATATATGAATAAAAAAATTCTCCAAATAAGAAATGATAGCAATCAAGAAAGATTCAATTGCATATTTTGAATCTAGGCAAACTTCTTTTAATAAGTATCAAAATAACAAAAATAAAAATAGAAAAAGCAAAACAAAAACTGGAAAATACGAACAATACTAAAAAATAATTCAAAATTATAATTTTTTAACACATTATAAACTATTTTTTTTTTCAATCCAATTTTTACTATGGGTTTAAAAAGTATATAGTTGCTTGTAATTTGCAATTCCAATTTGTTGTGTTTACAATTTGTTGTAATTTACAGCAAGTGTATGTGTATGAGTTTAAAATTTTTGTAGCTTTGGTTTTTTATAACCTACACCTATAGAAATGTAAAGGGGTATATTAACTTTAGTATGGTGTTTGTAAACACCTAAAGGAAGCGAGCTAGATATGGAAAAGTATATATATTTGTGATCAGCGTGACCTCCTGAGTCGATATAGCCATGTCCGTCCGTCCGTCTGTCCGTACGCACGATAACTCAAAAAATAATGGAGATATCTTGATGAAATTTTAACTGTGGGTTACTAGGACTGAAAGTACGGCGGGGATTGCATGTGGGCGAAATCGGCCAATGGGTTCGGATTCTGAACCTTTTAATGGGTCCAAGGGCTAACGAACATATATAAAAATTCACGATAACTCAACAACTAATGACGCTATCTTCATCAAATTTGTGCTGTAGATTACTAGTAATTTACCTTCGGCTGGGATTTTGTACAGTCTAGATTGCACTATGGGTTCGGAACCTAGAAGTTTTTGACCGAATTTAGGCCAAACGAGCATAATTCCGAAACCAATGAAGATAGAACCTCTGAATTTGGTATCAGGGTGCTCTTTTCTATTTCCTTACTGTCCTTGAAATTTGGGCACAATTGGAGTAGTGGGTCAGGGACCAGCCACAAATTTCCGAAGACCTTAAAGCATATCTTTAAAATTAATAAAGATAGCAACTTGAAACAAATGTAGAAGCTTCAAATTTGGCACAAGGGGGTGTTCTTTACTATTTCGTGCGTGTCCCATTAATTTGGGATCAATTGGAGTGGTAGTTCAGTACCCCTCTTAGACCTCTCAAGGTTTAAAAGCTTGTAATCGAAATTACTAAAAATAGTAACTTAATATTAAGATAGAAAGTTCCAATTGCGTGCAAGCGTTAACTAATATTTAAGGGACAGCGCGGACTATATATGGGCAAAATTGTACCATGGTTTCGGGTTCCGGAACCTTTGAAAAGTTCAGGGGCTAACAAACATATATTTTAATAACAGTATAACTCAAAAAATACTGCCGCTATTTTGACGAAATTTAAACTCTAGGGGACTAGTAATGAAAGTACCATGGGAATTGGTTCTGTTCGAGTTCGAACAATGACTTCGGATTCTAGATGCTTTTGATCGATTTGAGCCCAAACGAGTATAATTACAAAGTCAAAGAATATATTTCCTATTTCTCGTGTGAAGATAGAAACTTTAAATTTGATACACGAGGGTTCTTTCCTATTTCCGTTTACTATTTAACACTTTTATATTTTTAAAAGGCTAAGAATTTTACCATTAAACATATTTTGTATAATATTTTATAAATTAAATATAAAATATATATGTAAAATATTTATAAATTAAATTTTTTTTAATTTGTATTATATAATATATTTTATTGAATTATTACTATACGTTATATATAATTAAGACATTGTGTACAATACTTAAACTATATTCAAAGGTACTTGATGCATTTATGTAACTTTATTTTTATATTTAAATGAATTATATGAAAAGTTCTAAATTTGTAATTGTATTTTAGAAATACATTTATTGCATATTTTTAGTTTACAAGCTTTTCTAATAGGTACATAAACTAACAGTTTAAAAAAATTGCAAAATAAGAAAAATTTGAATTATTAAATAAATTATGCTTTGATTAGCTTTATATCACAAAATTTTATAATTCAAATTTTTTTTTGAACTTTTGTGTTGATTAAATTTCACAATTGAATTGAAATAAATTTATTTACATTTATTTTAAATTTTATGTTTTTTAATATTTTTAAATAGATAAGTTTTTTTTTTTTTTTTTTTTTTTTTACACGTTAACTAAACGCTAGGAATGGATTCCAGTACACATAATATGTAGGTTTAGTTGGAAAGGAATGGTGGTTGGGTGGATGAAATGATGTTGGAATGGGTGATGTTGGATGAAAAAGGAATTTGGTGGTTGGGTGGTCTATACACAGGGTAGGCTCTGATCGGTGTCATGTGGCGATATCCAGAGTTGTAACTGTGTGTACCCACCAATTGTGTCTATCTTACCTCCAAGCCGGTAACCACCGGGACCTAGTCATGTTCACCCGGACTGACTTGCTAAACTGATAGATGCGAGTGCTGATGACGAGAAAAATTCCAGCACTATAAAATGGGTACCTCCAATACCAGTGCAGCCCACAAACAGAGGTTGGCGTTAGGCTAATAACCTGATCCATAAAAACTAAAAATATTAGGAAAAGTTCAAAGAAGAAAACCGGAGGATTTACTGGCAACGACCCTGGCAAACGAAATAAGGACTACGATTTAAAAGTGTGCACTTGGAATGTTCGTTCACTATCTGCCCCAGGTGCAACATACGAACTAATAAACCAACTCGGCAAATACAACGCTGACCTAACCGCATTACAAGAACTAAACTGGACAGGAAAGGGCGTAAAAGAATACCAAAGGAAGAACTACGCAATTTATTATAGCTGTCAGCAAAAAACTCGAAAGTTTGGATGTGGCTTTGCAGTGGGACCAAAGTTGAAAGACAAAGTCATAGATTGGAAACCCATTAACGAGCGCCTATGCTCCATCCGAATCAGAGCGAAATTCTTCAATATTAGCGTTATCTGTGGCCATGCTCCCACCGAAGAATCTGATGACGTAGACAAAGATTCCTACTACGACAGGCTGGAGAAAGCCTATGATGATTGTCCACGTCATGATATTAAAATTGTTATAGGGGATTTTAATGCAAAGATTGGGAAGGAGAAAACATTTGGAAATACAATCGGCAGCCACAGTGCCCACGACCTCACCAATGATAACGGGCTACGCTTAATATCGTTGGCAGCAATGAAGAACATGGTGATAAGTAGTACAAAGTTCCTTCATCGTAATATTCATAAACTCACCTGGCGATCTCCAGATCAGAGAACAACAAACCAAATAGATCATGTGATGATTGACAGCAGGCATGCTTCAGATGTGATGGATGTGCGTACATGGCGAGGTGCTAATGTGGACTCGGACCACTTCCTTGTCATAGCTAGAATCCGAGCCAGAATATCCACACATAAAAGACACGTATGTAGAACACCACGAAAAATAAACGTAGAAGCGCTGCAATCATCAGAGACAGCAAAGGAATATGCCGAAGCCATTTCCCATATGATGCAATCCTCACCCATAAGCGAAGATGCGCCAGTTGAAGAGCAGTGGGCACGGTGCTCTTCTATCATCAAACAGGCCGCTGATCAAGTCATTGGTTCGGTACCACCATCTTCCCACAACCAATGGTTTGACGAAGAGTGCCGTGACATCATAGCGAATAAGAACATCGCTTATCGAAACTGGCTTCAGAAGAAAACCAGACTAGCTTATGAGGATTACAAGCGGCTAAGAACTGAACAGAGGAAACTCATATGGAAAAAGAAAAGAGCTTATGAAGACAAGCAGTTCTCAGAATTAGAAGGGATGAGAGACAGAAACGAGGTCCGAAAAATGTACAAAAAAGTCTCACAGACAAAAGGTTTTAAGCCCAGGACAATCGCTTGTAAAGATAAAGAAGGGAACCTTATTACCGATAGCGATGGTATTCTTTGTAGATGGTCTGAATACTTTAAAGAGCAACTAAACGGCGGCATAACATCAGTGAACACCGCACCATCTACTCATAATTATGCACCACCCAATATCCAAGACGATGAACCACCGCCCACCTTGGAAGAAGTTCACACGGCCATCGGGCGCTTAAAAAACAACAAGTCGCCGGGAATAGATGGCATAGCTGCCGAACTATTTAAAGCAGCAGGAGATGATTTGGTAAGGTGCATACACCAAATCATGACCGTAATCTGGACTACAGAAAGTATGCCCAATGAGTGGAACACCAGCATAATTATACCCATATTTAAGAAAGGTAATCGGTTAGAATGCTCAAACTACCGAGGAATAAGTCTCTTAAATGTGGCGTATAAGATCCTGTCGAGTATCATCTGCACGCGAATGAAGCCGCATATGGATTATAACATCGGTCGATACCAGTGTGGCTTCAGACCTGGTAAATCAACAACTGACCAGATCTTCACGCTAAGACAGATTCTAGAAAAGTGCAATGAATTCAATGTCAGTACACATCATCTGTTCATTGATTTCAAGGCTGCGTATGATTCAATAGGGAGAGACGAGCTACTACAAGCAATGGTGGAATTCGGTTTTCCTGCTAAACTCGTCAATCTCTGCAGGATGACCATAGCTTGTACATTATGCGCAGTCAGAGTAGAAAACAACATATCTGGAATTTTTCGAACGCAGCGAGGCTTTAGACAAGGAGACGCGCTCTCGTGTGATCTATTTAACATCGCACTTGAGAAAGTGGTGCGCGACTCTGGCGTTGAAACAAGAGGCACAATTTATTATAAATCAACCCAGCTGCTCGGATACGCAGATGACTTAGATATAATCGGCAAATCACAAAGGGATACCTGCGAAGCCTTTGTTGCTATTGAGGAGAGTGCAAGAAGGTTAGGCCTAGAAGTGAACGAGAAAAAGACGGTATACATGGTGGCAACAAACAACGACGACCTCCGTCGCCGTGTAGGTCAGAATGTCACGGTTGGTGAATACAACTTTGAGGTGGTGAAAGATTTTGTATACCTCGGTTGCCAAATGAACACAGAAGGCGGCAACACCAGCCTGGAAATTAAGCGTAGAATAGTGCTAGCCAACCGTTGTTACTTTGGGATAAGCAAGCACATGAGGTCAAAAACCCTGAGTAGAAAGACAAAGATCACACTGTACAGAACACTCATCGTACCAGTTCTGACATATGGTGCAGAATCCTGGACCATATCCAACTACGATGAAAATCTGATAGGGTCTTTTGAAAGGAAGATTCTACGTAAAATTTTTGGTCCGATTAACATCAATGGAGTTTGGAGACAACGACAAAATCGCGAGCTGTATGAGCTATATGACGAAACTGATCTCGTAACCTGGATTAAAATCCAACGATTGCGCTGGTTGGGTCATGTAGTAAGAATGACCGATGATGCTCCAGCAAGAGCGGTTTTTGACTCCAATCCGGAGGGTAGACGCAGAAGAGGGCGACCACATCTTCGATGGAAAGACGGTGTTCAGTCAGACGTAAGAATGCTGAATATTGTTGGAAGTTGGAGAGAAGCTGCGCAAGACAGAAGCCAATGGAGGAAAGCTTTGGACTCGGCTCAAAAATAATATTTTGTTATGCCGATAAAGTAAAGTAAGTTGGAAAGGGTTTAGGTTTAGTTTAGTTTGAATTTATGCAAGTTGTAGTATGGGACATTATTAGAAGGGGGGAACACATTAGATGGAAGCATGTTCCACATCTTAGCAGTTCTCACGACAAATGAGTTTCCATAACCAGTTTTAAACCATCTTAGAATTTCCACGGTGTATAAATGAGCACTTGCTGCTCCTCTGGTGTTACGTTGGAATTGTTTAAGAGGAGGCATAATCGACTTTAGGTCAATAGAGCAAGTGTCATTACCTACAAGATATCTATAAAATAGAGAAATCGCTCCAATATTTCGACCAGAGCTAAGAGGAGTAAGTGTTACTTGTTCGATAGGGTCGCCTATTAGGCGTAAGGCACGATTTTGAAATTTGTCGAGGTAACTCAAAGAAGTTTGGGATGCGCCAGCCCAGATGTGGGCGTTATACTCCATCTTAGGTCGAATATAGGCTTTATAGATATTAGACAGATCCTTGGGAGAGAAATATGTTTTGCAACGTGACAGGAAACCCAAACATTTGGCAGCATTCTTAGCTATATCAAGAATATGCTCATTCCACATAATTTTTTGATTTAGCTGCAAACCTAAAATGCTTAGATTGTCTGATCGCTTAATATTTTCACCTTGTAATCGCAGAATCGGGTTAAACTGATTTCTCATGCAGGAAATCAGGCAGCTTTGAGTTTTTGAAGTATTAAACTCAACTCTATTACTTTTTCCCCAATCAGCTATTTTGGCTAAGTCATGGTTGACAAAACTAACCATTATATTTCTTTTTGAACTGATTGCGGAAGGTGTGACATTAGAATTCTTAAGGAAATCGTACGATGCCACTAGAGAGCTGACGTCGGCGAAGCTATGGATTGGATTGAGGGTAGAGACGAGTAAGTAATTGATGTCGCTGGTGTTTGCCTTCCGGGCTATTGTGACTTGAGAAATGGAGCCAGTTTTTGTTGTGGACATTAAAATCACCTGCGACAGCTATCTCACATTCGGGATTCTTTTCCAGAATTTTATTGATAGTGTCGGATAGCTCTTCAATGGCCACAGCAGTTTCCAGCTCACTGGCTTGGGGGGATCTGTATAAAAAACAGAAAAATATTGAGACATTTTCAACACAGAGTTTGACCCAGAGATAATGAAAAATCGGGTTGGAGCTCTTAAGATCATGAAGGGCGTTGAAAGCAACATTAGATCGTATATATAAAGCGACTCCTCGATGAGGTATGAAAAGCGGAACAAGTTTATAGCCGTTGATATTATAATTAGTATCATCACCTACAACTTGTGTCTCGCTTAGCGCAAGTATAGCTGGTCTTTCTGAGTTAAGATGGGCTTCAACTGATTGGAAATTAGATCCTAAGCCTTTTATATTACTAAATTGTAATAGAAAATTGTTCTCCATTAACTACAACTTGCGAGCGGAATTGGAGGGAAATTTGAAAATATTTATATTAAAATTTCAGAAAACATGGATCACACATTAAACATACACAGTAATTAAAGTTAAAAAAAAAAAAAAGTAAAGAAACAGTCAGTCGGTGCAACCAACTTAGAAATACCCTACACCTATTTGGTTTAAAATTAAAGACATATCCATAAGTCATTTTAACACCATAAAAGCTGTTATTAATTTGATCGTAAGACATAGCTAACCAAATTAACTTTATAATACCAAAAACATTTTCTAATTACACTATCTATTAAAAAATATTACAAATTCTTACTAATTTATCTATTTAAAAATATTAAAAAACAAAAAAACTTGAAATAAATGAAAATATATTTATTCCAATTCAATTACAAACTGAAAAAATTTGAATTATTAAATTTTGTGATAAAAAGATAATCAAAGCATAATATATTTAATAATACAAATTTTTCAAAATTGCAATTATTTCAAATGGTTAGTTTATATACCTAATAGAAAAGCTTATAAACGCAAAATATGCAATAAATGTATTTCTTAAATACAATTACAAATTTAGACTTTTTCATATAATTCATTTAAATATAAAAATAAATTTTACATAAATGCGGCAAGTACCTTTTAACATAGCTGAACCACTACAATTAAGTCAAAATTTGGGAGACACATAGGAAATAGGAAATATATTCTTTGGCTTTGAAATTAAACTGGACCACAACCAATTCCCAGTTTCATTACCAATAACCTACAGCACAAATTTCATGAAGATAGCGTCATTAGTTGTTGAGTTATCGTGATTTTTTATATATGTTCGTTAGCCCTTCGATCGATTAAAAGGTCCAGAATCCGAACCCAAGGGCCGATTTCGCCCATATGCAATCCCCGCCGTACTTTCAGTCCTAGCAACATATTGTTAAAGTCTCATCAAGATAGCTCCATTATTTTTTGAGACATCGTGCCTACGGACAGACGGACGAACGGACATGGCTATATCGACTCAGGCGGTCACGCTGATCACAAAGTTAATATACCCCTTTACCTATTCTATAGGTGTAGGGTACCAAAAAAAGAGGACAAATTAAGTTCAAGTAAACCATAATATAATGGTAGTAATAATAATAAAAATAATAATAATAGTGCCAACACCAAAATAGTGGAACAATACAAACGAAAATCCAAGTACAACAGTTTTTATACCCTACACCTACAGAATAGGTAAAGGGGTATATTAACTTTGGTATAGTGTTTGTAACCACCTAAAGGAAGCGAGCTAGATATGGAAAAGTATATATATTTGAGATCAGCGTGACCTCCTGAGTCGATATAGCCATGTCCGTCCGTCCGTCCGTAGGCACGATAACTCAAAAAATAATGGAGCTATCTTGATGAAATTTTAACTGTAGCTTACTAGGACTGTAAGTATGGCGGGGATTGCATATGGGCAAAATCGGCCCTTGGGTTCGGATTCTGGACCTTTTAATCGGTCCAAGGGCTAACGAACATGTATAAAAAATCATGATAACTCAACAACTAATGACGTTATCTTCATCAAATTTGTGCGGTAGGTTACTAGTGATGAACCTACTTTGGGGATTGCGTAAGTTCGGGATTGGACCATCGGTTCGGAACCTAGAACTTTTTAATCGAAATTAGGCCAAACGAGCATAACTCCGAAACAAATGAAGATAGAACCTCCAAATTTGGTATCAAGGTGTCCCTTCCTATTTCCTAGGTGTCTTGGAAATTTGGGCCCCATTGGAGTAGTGGCTCGGGGACCAGCTACACATTTCCGAAGACCTTAAATCATATCTTTAAAATTAATAAAGATAGCAACTTAAAAAAAATTTAGAAGCTTCAAGTTTGGCAAAAGGGTGTTCTTTACTATCTCTTGCGTGTCCCCCTAATTTTGGATCAATTGGAGTGGTGGTTCAGTACCTCTCTTAGACCTCCCAAGTTTTAAAAGCTTATAATCGAAATTACTAAAAATAGTAACTTAAAATTAAGATAGAACGTTCAAATTGTGTACAAGGTTAACTAGTACTATAAGTACAGTGATGACTGTATAAGGACGAAATCGGACCAAGCGTTCGGATTCTGAACCTTTTAATCGTTTTCAGGGCTAACGAACATATATTAAAAATCACGATAGCTCAACAACTAATGACGCTATCTTCATGAAATTTTGTGCTGTAGGTTATTGGTAATGAAACTACGATTGCGTACGGTGAGGAGTAGACAATGGGTTCGGAACTTAGAACTTTTTGATCGAATTTAGGCCAAACTAGCATAAATCCGAAACCAATGAAGACAGAACCTCCAAATTTGGTATCAGGGTGTCGCTTTCGATTTCCTTAGTGTCCTTGAAATTTAAGCCCAATTGGAGTAGTGGGTGTGGACCAGCCACTCAGTTCAAAGGACCTTAAAGCATATTTTCGAAATTAATAAAGATAGTAACTTGAAACAAATGTAGAAGCTGCAAATTTGGCACATGGGTGTTCTTTACTATTTCCTGCGTGTCCATCTAATTTTGGATCAATTGGAGTGGTGGTTCAGTACCTCTCTTAGTGCAGTACCTCTCTTACCCCCAAAGTGTAAAAGCTTATCATCGAAATTAATAAAACTAGTAACTTAAAATGAAGATATAACGTTCCAATTGTGGACAAGGGTTAACTAGTATTGAAAGTATGACGGGGACTGCATATGGGCGAAATCGTACCATGGTTTCGGGTCCTGGAACCCTTGAAAAGTGCAAGGCCTAACAAACATATATCTTAAAAACACCATAACTCAAAAAATAATGCCGCTATTTTGATGAAATTTGAACTCTAGGTTACTAGTAAGGAAAGTAACATGGGAATTGGTTCTGGTCGAGTTTAATTTCGAAGCCAAAGAATATGTTTCCTATTTCCTGTGTCCCCGAAATTTAGACTTAATTGTAGTGGTTCAGCTATGTTCAAAGGTACCTGCTGCATTTATGTAAAATTTATTTTTATATTTAAATGAATTATATGAAAACGTCTAAATTTGTAATTGTATTTTAGAAATACATTTATTGCATATTTTGCTTTTATAAGCTTTTCTATTAGGTATGTAAACAAACCATTTAAAATAATTGCAATTTTGGATTATTAAATATATTATGCTTTGATTATCTTTTTATCACAAAATTTAATAATTAGAATTTTTTCATTTTGTAATTGAATTGGAATAAATATATTTTCATTTATTTCAAGTTTGTTTGTTTTTTAATATTTTTAAATAGATAAATTAGGAAGAATTTGTAATGTTTTTTAATTGATAGTGTAATTAGAAAATGTTTTAGTATTATAAAGTTAATTTGGTTAGCTATGTATTACGATTAAATAACAACAGCTTTTATGGTGTTAAAATGACTTATGGATATGTCCTTAAATTTGAACCAAATAGGTTTGGGTATTTTTAAGTCTGTTGCACCGACTGACTGTTTCTTTACTTGTTAATACCTTATTGTACCCACATATTGTTTGCAAAATTCACCACTAAATTATTCGGACACGAACCTTTTCAAATCATTATGTTTCTTTATCCCACGTATACAGAAAGCATATACAAGAAATTATAAAAAAACCAAATAAAAATTTAACAGCATTAATTAATCTAAATGAATAAAAAAAAAAAAAATTAAAAAAGATGCAATATGCTATTAAAGTAAGGTATGTGATAGAAAAGGATGGTTAGTTAGCGTGCATTGCTATATTATAGTTTTGAAAATTATAAAATATAATGTAAACAAAAATCAAAATTTAAGTTTATTGAAAATTTATAAAGAATTAATTAAATTAAAAAAAAAAAAAAACTAAAGTATTACTATTAAAAATAGTGCAAAATTACTTAATTGCAAAAGAAAATTGTTTTTTGTTTTTTCAATAAATGTAAAATTATACAGAAAGAAAAAAAATTAATAATTTAATATACAACCAAATAGTGATTTGATTTTTGTAATTATTTATTTTTAAAAGAAAAACAGACAAATCAAATTTGAATTATTTAAATTATTTATGTTTTAAAAAAAAAAAAAAAAATTAAAGTTTAATTATAAGTTTGTTGTTGTTTATTCGCATCGCATCCGATGTTGTTGGGGTAAGATAGAAAAAAGAATTATCTCTGGTTAAATGGCTGCCACGGCTAGATATCCAGTTGCTGTTTATTTATGTTCGTGTCCGAATAATTTAGTGGTGAATTTTGCAAACAATATGTGGGTACTGTTTATTTTTTATTTTTTTTATGTTTTAGTTAATTTTTTCATTTAATTCGATTTAATAAAATTAGTTAAAGTTAAGAAAAACAGAAACACCGATAACAATTTTTAAGTTTTTGTTGTTGTACACAGCAATATTAATATATTGAAGTTTATTATATAAAAAAAAAAATTATGTTTCAACAGTTTTTTTTAAGTTTTTGTTGTTGTACACAGCTATATTAATATATTAAAGTTTATTATATAAAAAAAAAATTTATGTTTCAACAGAATGTTATGTTAAATTAAATTTTAGTTATATTAAAGTTCGGATAAAAAATTTAATTAGTTTTTCTTTATTTATTTGTTTGTTTAAGCACAAAATAAAAGACAAAAGCAAAAGTGCACGCGAATTCTTAAATCACCTGTATACTCGATGCGTGATATATGTAAACAAGTTAGTAAGAATTATTTGTAATATTTTTGAATAGATAAAGTTTTATTTGTAATATTTTTGAATTAGAAAATGATTTTAGTATTATAAAGTTAATTTGGTTAGCTATGTCTTACGATCAAACTAATAACAGCTTTTATGGTTTTAAAATGACTTTTGGATATCTGATTAAATTTGAACCAAATAGGTATAGGGTATTTCTAAGTCGGTTGCACCGACTGATTGTTTCTTTACTTGTTCTTCTATTTATTGCATATAATGAGTACTGCGCAGAAAACAAGTTTTATATTTTAATGAACTTGCTATTTGTGACTTCAAATTTTTATTTTTTTTTGGATTTTCTCTTTGCATGCTAATTTTAATACGCACTCTTGTAAATAAAAATTTTAATAAGGAAATATTTTTACTTAATACTTTTACATGATTCCCTAACTTTTTTCTAAACCTATTTGACCTAAATACTGGGACAGCCGACGTCAAGGTCAATTACTTTTAACATAACTTGACCAACTTCCGGGGGACTTGGCCATTAATCAAAAATGTTGGTCAATATCTCAAGTGGGCGGACCTATTACTTTAAACCAAGAAAACATGCTTGTTTATTAAGAGTTAACCTCTCTTTCTGGCACAGAATTCCCAGCCCCAAGCGACCCAATACCTACTTTCATTATTAATTTGAAAGAGAGAAAGAAAGTGATTCCATTTAGTTTTAGATTTTACTAGTAGATTTACCCTGCGTTGCCCAGGAGCGTGCAAATTGTAAAAAAAGCAAGTTTCGGCCAATTTTTCGAAGTACTGCTTTGGTTAAAAAGAAAGCCTCAAAAAAATATTTGTGGAGTTACGTTAAACCATTGCGGCCCTACAGCTTTTTATAGGTTATTTCGTTACTTTGCTATAAATTAGAAATGGTTTAACTGATTGACTTCAAATTTTGTATATGTATTCCTCTTTGAGAATGGAGGTCACTCTGTTAAAAGACTAGGAATTTGTTAACCCTTGTCGCCCGACAATTTTCAAAAAAAAAATTTTGGAATGATATTACTTCCAATTTTGCGAAATATTGCTGGGTCAAAGTCTCAAAATCAGGTTTGTTGAGTTCCGTTAACATATTGCGACACAGCAGCTTTTTACAGATTTTTTCGTTACTTTACTCTTAAGTAGAAACGGTTTGACTAATTGACTTTAAATTTTGTATGCTTACATGTATATACTTATCATTCCTACGATTATTCAAAAAAAATAATTTTTGTAAGTAGATTACGTCCAATTTTTGAAAATAGGTAAAATTTCTTTGAATTAGAGGAATGTTTAAAAAAATGTTTTGTCGAGTTCTTTTAACCGATTGCGAAACAAAAACTTTAAAATACAGTTTGCAAAACCGTTTTAACGATTATCTCTAATTTTTCTATACGTGCTCTTCCTTGACAATTTGGTGCTCCTTGACGATAGAGTTGAAGATGATGGGTTTCCGGCGAATAATGTTGACTGAATTAAATTTTTTTTTAAAATTTTATGAAAAGTTTTAAGTGAAATTTGATAAATTTGTTGAAAAATTGCTAGAAATTGCTTTATTACATTTTAAATTATGTACACCATGTGCAATTTTTGTGTTATCTTTTTTCAATAATATCAACTTAAATTAAAACTCCATTGAGAGGCGGAGTAACGTGCACCTGGTAATAACTAGTTTACATATAAGTATTATTATACTTATTGGCTATAGTCAAAAGGGTATACTAAATCTGCCATTATGTCATTTTACTTTGTCAATAGTAGTCTACTTGAATTGCCAACGTTTGAATAAAATATAGTCGATGGTTTAGAAAAGGTTTAAAAATTTGCTTTTCAACTTATATTTTGTTTTGTATTTACCTGAAAGTTCTACTACGCTCTTTCTCGTTTTTTAAGATTTTATGAGCGAAATGATGTCTTCTTCTTTAAAAAAAAATGTTTTAAAATACTATGTATCTAAGCATAATATGTACGAAACTGAATTTTTTGATTTTTAAATATTATTAGAAAAAAAAAGGCAATTTTACACTGAAATCTATTTTTAAGGAATAACAAATGCAAAGTAGATAAAAATAAAAAACCAAGACTTACGAAAAAATGTAGAGAAGGAAATTTTATGTTTTTTAAATTAAAGGATTTTATTATTAGGATCCTTTATTAGCCTTTATTAACGAGTTATAATCATGAATTTTGTAATGTAGATTAGTAGTAATGGGGCTATGGCGGGGACTGCGTACAAACGAGTTCGGACCATGGGTTCGGATCCTAGAAGTTTTTGATCGAATTTAGGCTAAACAAGCATAATTTTGAAACCAATGAAGATAAAACCTTCAAATTTGGTATCAGTGTGCCTCTTGCTATGTCCTTAGAGTCCTGGAAATTTAGGACCAGTTCGAGTAGTGGGCCGGGGACCATCCACACAGCTCTGAAGACCTTAAAGCATATCGTTGAAATTATTTAAAAATAATATAGAACGTTCCAATGGTGTACAAGTTTCACTAGTATCGAAAGAACGGCGCGGACTGCATATAGGCGAAATCTGACCATTGGTTCGGATCCTGGAACTTTTACATAGAATTTAGGCCAAACAAGCATGATTCCGATTTCAAAGAAAATTTTCAAATTTGGTATCAGTGTGTTCCTTTCTATTCCCTTAGTGTCCTCGAAAATTGAAATCAATTGAATTAGTGGATCGGGGACCATCCACATAGTTTCGAAGACCTTAAAGCATATATTTGCAAATAAAAAATATAGTATTTTCAAAAAAATATAGAAGTTTCAAATTTGGCACAAAGCTTTTCTTTATTATTTCCTACGTGTTCCCTTAATGTGATCAATTGGAGTGGTGGTTCCGGTAACTCTCTTGAACTTCTAAAGGTTTAAAGGCTTATCATCGAAATAAATAAAAATAGTAACTTAAAATTAATATAGAATGTTCCAATTGTGTACAAGGGTTAACTAGTATTGAAAGTATGATTGAGATAGCATGTGGGCGAAATCGTACCATGGTTTCGGGTGCTGAACCTTTGAAAAGTTCAAAAGCAATAAACCTATATCATAAAAATACCAAAGCTCAGAACACCAAAGCTGAAATTAAATTCTGGGTACTAGTAAGGAAAGTACCATGGAATTAGTTATTGTCGCGTTTTGATTCAAGAAATTTGAAATTGAAGTCAAACTAGTATAATTTCGAAACCAAAGAAGATAGAACATTATATTTGGGGCACATGTGTTTCTTCTTATTTGTTTGGTGTACGGGAAATTTTGCATGAATTGGAATAGCGGTTTGCGTACCACCCCCACTACTCGCAAGACCTTAAAGCATAATATATTCGAAATCAATAAAGATAAAAAAATCAAATTTGATACACTATTTTTCCGTTCTTATTTAACACTTTTATTTTAAGGTAATATATAATTAAGAAATAAAAAAAATGAGTTAATCGAACATAACTACAATTTTTTGCAGCCTCTCTTTTGAACTGCAAAATCAACCTGTAAAATTGGACACAAATCAGAAACAAATATTTTTTTGGAAGCGCGCCGGTCTGAAATGGGTTAATATATTTTAACCAATTATATACGACTACTTCCGCTAGCTAAGATTTATGCAAAATTCCAAGTCAATCTGTCAAAATGTTTCGGCTCGACATCAAAAACATTGAAAAAGATTCATTGCGCCCTCGTGCCCCAACGAGTAAACCGAATTCAAAAAAAACTTGTGTCAGCCTTTTTTTTTCGACTGCAAGGGTCGAAAGCCTTTTTTTTTACAGGGTGGTAAAATTAGACACAAATCGGAAACACAAAATTTTTTGGAAGCCCGCCTGGCCGAAATAGGTTGATTCATTCCAACCAAATTTATACAACTAATTCCGGTTGCTAAAAGAAACATTTGTGCAAAATTTCAAGTCAATTGGTCAAACCGTTTTGACTCGAAATCAAAAAAACGAAAAAGTTTAAAACGGCTCTGGAGTCGCAACTTGTTGACTTATAAAAACATGACATAGCCTATCTCGCCCCCCGGGCTCTCAGAATTATTCCTTTAAAATTTTGTGACAATCGGATCAATGGTTTTCACGTGAATCCTGGACAAACATACAAACAAATTTTCTTCTTTATATATTAGATTAATGTTTCTTGGATAATAGGATATTGTGCGAATGAGATGGTGTCGTTTACAAAGTCAATAGGTCTTTTGTTAGTTGCAGAGTGAATAGTTTCATTATAGATTCTCACAACTTTAACAATAGCATCTTCATCTGGTGGTAAGCCTTCTTCTTTTTAAAATATTCGTAAGATTCTAAGATGTTCACTAAGCTTTTTTTGGAATCTTTCTATATCTGCATTACTATTGTAATTGTTTGATGTAGTAAAATGAATATCAATTCCTTCACTGCTAAAATAATTTTTAAAATTTAGGCTATTAAAATCTTTTTCTCAATCTGTGGCTATTCTTTTGGGTTTTCCAACAAAAGCAAGATATCTTGCGCATGTTTTGAAAATTTATCTATAAAGGTGAGGTGTGGATTGCCTTTTTTTTTTAACCCAATGTCCATGTGAACTATTTCTAAAGATTTACTGGCAGTATGCGAAATTTTAAGTCCATGTGAACAATTTCTAAAGATTTACTGGCAGTGTGCAAAATTTTAAGTGGTAGTTTTAGAGGATTACGCTCGTATTTAGCAGAATTGCAGATGTGACAATTGTTGATCACTCTTTGGATTTCTTCCTTAAATTTAGGAAAATATTATGTCGTTTTAAAATTTATATAAACGACATTGATATGTAGGCCGAGAATAAGTTCTTGTAATTCTAAAAGATATAAAATATCATTAAGTTAGAGAAATATTTATTTAATTTAAATAACTTATTTTTTGGAAAGTATTTCAATTGAAGTATGTATTTTGGAGAGCACCATAAATTTTGATATCTTCAGGCATAACTCCTACTATACCTTTATTAGAAATGTGATTTTTAAAAATCTCTAAGAAGAATTTTTATTTGGATTTGGGTATGTAAAAATTTTCTCTTGTGGATATTTATTAATTTGAAATTTTGTGGTGAATTTTTTTTTAATAAGATTCTGATATTGGAATATACCCATAGTTATAGTCATTTGCTAAGTGAATGGTAGCATCGGTTGAACGAATTTCATCTAAATCTATTTTATTGTAAATACTATTACTAACAGAATTACCAACAGCATTTGTGTTTTATCCATATCCATTTCATTAACATTTATTTTTATTCTAGATAATGCGTCAGTTATTTTGTTTTCCTTTCCCGCAAGGTAATCAATATCAAAATTATATTCCTTTAGTTAGATTTTGCGTCTATGCAATTTTAAATTAGGTTCCTTCAAATTATACAGCAATGGTAACGGGGCTGTAATGGTAATGAATTTGCGACCAGAAATATATGGGTGAAAATATTTAGTTGCCCAGACAATCGCAAGTAGTTACTTTTTGATTGTGGAATACTTACACTCATGTTCAATGAGTGTACGTGAAACGTAACAAACTGGGTGATTATTCTGCGATAGAATAGAATAGCGTAATTACTTGCATGTGTAGTAAGTACAAAGTTTTTTGAAATAGCGAGCGAGCTATAGATTTGGTTTTTATAATGATTAAAAAAAACCAAATTATATTTTTGAAACTTTATTTAACTTTACTTTTACTACGTAAAATATTAATTGATTTGTTAATTTGAATATTACAGGTATTTATATTAAAAAAGATGCGTTGTCAGTAAAACATATTTTATAAAAAGAAATTTGAATCATGGGAAAATTATAATTAAAAGTTTCCCAATAGTTATTAATTTTAATTTAATTTATTTTGGCAGACATTGCGTCTGTACAAAAAGGTGAACAACATATAAATGTAATTTAACAAAATAAATGAATTCTACAGATAACAAATTATAATTTAAAGGTTAGCAATTATATTAATAAATATGTTAGGTAGATCACGTAACTCTTCCCCCCTGAAGCGATGGCCAGATGAATTGAACATCGTGAGATTCACTGGCAGGAGTGACAGTACTATTCATTATGGATGTTTTATTAGGATAACGTGATTTTAAAATATATATTGGCAAAATGATGAAACATGTAATAATTATTGAGATGGTGTTACTAATGAGGATTGTAACATAAATTTCCTTTTGTTGATTGTAAATTATTTCTATAGGTTGTCTATTAGTGAATTAATATTTGTCCAATTTTATAAATAATATATTTTTATTTGAAATTGTGTGGTTGATAAGGTTGAATATTGTAGGATGAATGTTGTTTACTTCCCAATGATCATTTGATTTGGTTGATGAAAATGAATTAGAAGTGTGCTGTTAATTTTTGGTGTGATACAATTGCATGTTGATTGTTGTTTCTGGAATATTAATAATTACCAGGTAGTTGGGCTCCGGTTGGTATATTTCTATATTAGTTCTGCTTTCCTCTAAATCGCAGTTTGCTGGTTTGTTGTTTATAATGTTTCCGAAACAATTTGATTTGTTGACATCTTCTTTATGTAAAGTTTCCTTGCAGATGTAAATTTGTTCTATTCTTGGAAATTTCTTATCGAAATATTGAATGTTGTTGTTATTTATAGTTAGGAAAGGTTTGGTTGTTTTTGTTTTTGAAATGGAAATGGGATTATGCGAAAAAATGAATAATTTTCTTTTGAAATTAAAGGTATTTGAATGTTGAATATTATGTTAGTATTATTGTAGTAGACTTAAAAAAAGTTTATATATATCTTCAGTCTTTATATATGATACATTAAATATATATTTGAGTATATTTTTGAGTAAGTCAGACGTGTTTTTAGAGTACTGATTAAACTAATTTCTATTAAATAGTAAAATAATTAAACAGTCAGTTCAAATTTGGCACAAGGGTGTTCTTTACTATCTCTTGCAAGTCCCCCTAATTTGGGATCAATCGGAGTGGTGGTTTAGTACCCCTCTTAGACCTCCCAAGTTTTAAAAGCTTGTAATCAAAATTACTAAGAATAGTAACTTAAAATTAAGATAGCACGTTCAAATTGCGTACAAGGGTTAACTAGCACTTAAAGTACAGCGCGGACTGCATAAGGGCGAAATCAGCCCAACGGTTCGGATTCTGGACCTTTTAATCGGTTTCAGGGCTAACGAACATATATAAAATATCACGATAACTCAGCAACTAATGACGCTATCTTTATGAAATTTTGTGCTGTAGGTTATTGGTAATGAAACTACGGCTGCGATTGCGTACGGTGAGGATTGGACAATGGGTTCGAAACTTAGAACTTTTTGATCGAATTTAGGCCAAACTAGCATAATTCCGAAACCAATGAAGATAGAACCTCCAAATTTGGTATAAGGGTGTCGCTTTCGCTTTTTTTTAGTCTCCTTAAAATTTGAGCCCAATTGGAGTAGTGGGTGGGGACCAGCCACCGAGTTCCGAGAACCTTAAATCATATTTTTGAAATTAATAAAGATAGTAACTTGAAACAAATGTAGAAGCTTCAAATTTGGTACATGGGTGTTCTTTAGTATTTCCTGCGTGTCCCTTTAATTTTGGATCAATTGGAGTCGTGGTTCAGTACCTCTCTTAGAACCCGCAATGTCTAAAAGCTTATCATCGAAATTAATAAAACTAGTAACTTAAAATTAAGATAGAACGTTCCAATTGTGTACAAGGGTTAACTAGTATTGAAAGTATGGCGGGGACTGCATATGGGCGAAATCGTACCATGGTTTCGGGTTCTGGAACCCTTGAAAAGTTCAAGGACTAACAAACATATATCTTAAAAACACCATAACTCAAAAAATAATGCCGCTATTTTGATGAAATTGAAACTCTAGGTTACTTCTAATGAAAGTACCATGGGAACTGGTTGCGGTCGAGTTATATTTCGAAGCCTAAGAATATTTTTCCTATTTGCCCGAAATTTAGACTTTATTGTAGTGGTTCAGCTATGTTCAAAAATACTTGCTGCATTTATGTAAAATTTATTTTTATATTTAAATGAATTATATAAAAAGGTCTAAATTTGTAATTGTATTTTAGAAATACATTTATTGCATATTTTGCGTTTATAAGCTTTTCTCTTGGGTATATAAACTAACCATTTAAAATAATTGAATTTTTGAAAAATGTGAATTATTAAATATATTATGCTTTGATTATCTTTTTATCACAAAATTTAATAATTAGAATTTTTTCATTTTGTAATTGAATTGGAATAAATATATTGTTATTTATTTCAAGTTTTTTTGTTTTTTAATATTTTTAAATTGATAAATTAGTAAGAATTTGTAATATTTTTTAATAGATAGTGTAATTAGAAAATGTTTTTAGTATTACAAAGTTAATTTGGTTAGCTATGTCTTACGATCAAATTAATAACAGCTTTTATGGTGTTAAAATGACTTATGGATATGTCCTTAAATTTGAACCAAATAGGTGTAGGGTATTTCTGAGTCAGTTGCACCGACTGACTGTTTCTTTACTTGTTTTAATTTTTATTATATCATATATTTTATTTAATTACTACCATAGGTGATTTATAATTAAGACATTGTGTACAATACTTAAGTTATATTCATAGGTACTTGCTGCATTTGTGTAAAATTTATTGTTATATTTAAATTAATTATATGAAAAGTTCTAAATTTGTATATATATATATATGTATATGTATATATATATTATTTATATTTTAGAAGTACATTTATTGCATATTTTTCGTTTATAAGCTTTTCGATTGGTACATAAACTAGCAATTTAAAATAATTGCAATTTTGAAAAATTTTAATTATTAAATATATTAAATTTTTATCACAAAATTTAATAATTCAAATTTTTTCACTTTTTTAATTGAATTGAAAGAAATATATTTTTATTCAATTAAATTTTTTTTGTTTTTTAATATTTTTAAATCGAAAAATTAGTAAGAATTTGTAATATTCTTAGCACATTTTCAAAAATGTGACTATATAGTTTCACTTTTCCCGTTTTTCTGTCTGTGTGTCCGTCCGTTGTATGTTTACAAAAACTTTTACACCGTTTGAAGTAGAGTAAAGAAATTTTACACTATTTGTAATAGAGTAAAGAAATTTTAACCATGGGTAGTTTTCGCAAAAAAAATAATTTTGTAGAAGAGTTTTTTTCTGTAGCCCCACCTGTTACGGAACTACAGCCCCCTAAAGTTGGAAATAGCCATATATTTAAATTGTTATAACAAGAGTTCTGTTAGATATATTGTCAATCTGAAAACGGCAAACTATAGCTGGTTTCATAAACTTTATATATTTTTGACAGGCAAATGTTTAGGGTTGCCACACGGTACTAAAATTTAACATTACACTAAAATCAATTTTTGCAAAGTTTTTGCCCACAAGGTTTCTCTTAAATATAAAAGCGGTTTCTTAAATTTGAAAGTGGTTTCTTAAATTGAAGAAAGTTTCTCTCAGTTTTACCCATTTTTGCTTAGATAGTATAATTCTAAATAAAATTCCAAATTTTTGTGGAATTCACAATTTAATTCCTAAAACCTAAAAAAGTGGAGAGGGGGGGGGGGGGAGTTAGATCTTTGAGAAATTTGGCAACCTTCCCCATTAAAGGGCTATAACAACTTTAAAACAAAAAATTTACTATTAGCAGTAAATTTTATAAGTAAGCAGTAACTATTTGCAAGTAAATATTTCTAAAGTTAAACTCAGCATGTAATACAACATAATTTTGAAAATGTGCTTTTTTAAAAATCCTTAGTTTTTTTTTCATTTCTTGTTTTATGGATAGTCTAATTAGAAAATGTTTTTAGTATTATAAAGTTAATTTGGTTAGATTTGTTTTACGACCAAACTAATAACAGCTTTTATTGTTTTAAAATGACTTCTGGACTTCCCATTAAATTTGAACCAAATAGGTGTAGGGTATTTCTAAGTCGGTTGCACCGACTGACTGTTTCTTTACTTGTTTAACATTTGTACTTTCAATTTCAGATATGCAAAAGAAAGATCCCTATATGTATCCCCATAACCTAATGAAACAAATTCTATGACTGATGGATTATTCAAAGAAGATTTTTATCCTTTGATGGATTATCCTTTTTGGAGATTTTAATTATATGAAAAGTCCAGCGTAAAAGCTTCCTAACCCTCGCCCTGTTTGATAAGGTACAACTAAATGTAACAAGGGGCAAATATCGTCAAGTCCTTTTCCGGATTGAACTAAATAATATGTATAGTATGCTCTTTTATACCAGGAATACTGCTGGTGCAATAATTTATTTTATAACCACATTTATCACATAATAATACCGAAATACTATCAAATGATTTTTCCACATTGCAATGTTGAATATTGTTATATTTCTGCACTATGTCTGTAAAAGTATTCTCTATGTTGATAGTTCTTAAACATGTTACATCTTTTCCAGCTACATTCTGTGGTTTAATAATAATATTTAAATAGGTTTTTCTACAGAAAATAAGCCTAAACAATCAATTAAAAGTTTGTAAGCTTCAAATACTCGATGTTTTTGTTGTTTAAGCTCTTTTACTTTGAGTAATACTTGTTGAAAACATGTTTTTAAAAGTCCCTCAAAAGTATATGAGAATCCTGTTCTGATCTTAATATCTACCTTTGGTTTAGTTAAACAGAAAGTAGTTTAGGTCAAATTTGCAGTAAAATCTACATTTTTATCTGATGCATTGTAGTTTTTCTCATCATTCAAAAAGTTAAAAATTCCCCAAATCAACTGCCGCACAACTTCTTTCCTAGAATAACCAGGCAAAGGTCGTACACGTTGAATTAATGTAGGTATTAAAAGTATTTTACAGTCATATAACATTTTTATACTCTACACCTATAGAATAGGTAAAAGGGTATATTAACTTTGGTATGGTGTTTGTAGATATGGAAAAGTATATATATTTGTGATCAGCGTGACCTCCTGAGTCGATTTAGTCGTCCGTCTGTCCGTCCGTAAGCACGATAACTCAAAAAATTAATGGAGCTATCTTGATGAAATTTTAGTTGTAGGTTACCAGGACTGAAAGTACGGCGCGGATTGCATATGGGCGAAATCGGCCCATGGGTTCGCATTCTGGACCTTTTAATCGATCGAAGGGCTAACGAACATATATAAAAAATCACGATAACTCAACAACTAATGACGCTATCTTCATCAAATTTGTGCTGTAGGGTACTAGTAAAGAAACTACTTCGGAGATTGCAAGTACCTTTGAACATAGCTGAACCACTACAATTAAGTCAAAATTTCGGGGACACATAGGAAATAGGCAATATATTCTTTGGCTTCGAAGATAAACTCGACCAGAAGCAATTCCCATGGTACATTCATTAGGTACTAGTAACCTAGAGTTTAAATTTCATCAAAATAGCGGCATTAATTTTTGAGTTTTTTTGGTGTTTTTAAGATAGATGTTTGTTAGCCCTTGAACTTTTCAAGGGCTTCAGAACCCGGAACCATGGTACGATTTCGCCCATATGCAGTCCCCGTCATACTTTCAATACTAGTTAATTCTTTTACACAATTGGAACGTGTTATCTTAATTTTAAGTTACTAATTTTATTAATTTCGATGATAAGATTTTACACATTGGGGGGTCTAAGAGAGGTACTGAACCACCACTCCAATTGATCCAAAATAAGAGGGACACGCAAGAGATAGTAAAGAACACCCTTGTGCCAAATTTGAAGCTTCTAGATTTTTTTGAAGTTGCAATCTTTATTAATTTTAAAGATATGCTTTAAGGTATTCGGAAATGTGTGGCTGGTCCCCGACCCACTACTCCAATGGGGCCCAAATTTCAAAGGCACTAAGGAAATAGGAAGGGACACCCTGATACCAAATGTAGAAGTTCTATCTTCATTGGTTTCGGAATTATGCTAATTTGGCCTAAATTCGATAAAAAAGTTCTAGGTTCCGAACCCATGGTCCCATCCCGAACTTACGCAATCCTCGAAGTAGTTTCATTACTAGTAACCTACAGCACAAATTTGATGAAGATAGCGTCATTAGTTGTTGAGTTATCGTGATTTTTTATATATATTCGTTAGCCCTTCGATCGATTAAAAGGTCCAGAATGCGAACCCATGGGTTGAACCCCCCGTTGTACTTTCAGTCCTAGTAACCTACAGTTAAAATTTCATCAAGAAAACTCCATTTTTTTTTGGGTTATCGTGCCTAAAGACAGACGGACGGACGGACGGACATGGCTATATCGACTCAGGAGGTCACGCTGATCACAAATATATATACTTTTCCATATCTAGCTCGCTTCCTGGTGTTTACAAACACCATACCAAAGTTAATATACCCTTTTACCTATTCTATAGGTGTAGGGTATAAAAATATTAAAAAACAAAAAAATCTTGAAATAAATGAAAATATATTTATTTCAATTCAATTACAAAAGTTAAAAAATTTTTATTATTAAATTTTGTGATAAAATGCTAATCAAAGCATAATATATTTAATAATTGAAATTTTTCAAATTGCAATTATTTTAAATTGTTAGTGTATGTACCTATTAGAAAAGCTTATAAACGCAAATCGATCAAAAGCTTCTATAATCCGAACTCGTTGATCAAACTCGACCAGAACCAATTCCCATGGTACTTTCATTACTAGTACCCTAGAGTTTAAATTTCATCAAAATAGCGGCATCATTTTTTGAGTTATGCTGTTTTTAAGAGATATGTTTAAATAATTTCTAAATGATAAACAAGCTTGAGTTAATACTTGTACATCACCAATGCAATAATCAACGAAAACAGACTGCATCTAATGCAGGTTAGTCCTTAGAATCTCACCAAGGACAAATCTTCGCACGGGGTATTGATAATCAAGTCGACAATATAACCTCGGTAATACAAGTGGCATTTAAAACGACATGTCAAACATAGAGGGATATATAATAAGTTATTATTAATAACCTAACGGATATCGGAAAACACACACTAAGACATTTCAATAAAGCAATGAACTCCCAAAGAGATACTCATTGATCAGAATACAGAGCTGCAATGAAAAAATACAAATCAGAATGTAGGTTCGAAAAATGTAGACTCTGGAGAGAATGTACAGAACAAATGGAAAACAATATTGATGCCTCAAGACTTAGGAATATCCTGTCTAAAGGTCATTCAGAACAAGAGCTGATTGAAAGTGAAAACGGATCCATGCCCTTGACAATGGATTCTCTTTACATACAAATCATAAAAACTTTCCCGGAGGATGAACCAAAAGACGAGGTTTCAAAAGAGGAAAAGAAGAACGAATCGGAATTCAAGGTACCGTTTTAGAATTTTAAATCGACCGACTGATAATCGACATAAAACCAACTGAACTACTTTAAACCGTTTAAATCCGCAGATCCAAACCCCTATATCCGAGAAAGATTTAGGAGGGTCTAGAAGTCCTCAAGAGAAAGATTAAAGCAATTTATAAAGGATGCATAAGACTTGGGTCCTGATCTGGAAAGAATATTTCTACCAAATCCCAATACACCAAGCTAAAACAAAGCTATCGTTGAGCCAAGGCCGCTGACAAGAAATAAAACAGATTTCGTACGCCAATCCATAAGCCTCTAGACTCTCCGGTAATTGCTCTACCTAATCTGTCTGCGTCGAGTGTGAGCATTAAAAGTCCCTGTTTCTAATCTGCGATCTCCTTTTTTTATTTTAGGATCGTTTTTGTTTTATTCCATCTTGCGTCTCCCCTGGACAATTTTGTTAGATTAGACCCAGAGGACTATAGTCATTGCTCTTTCACACGGGTTCTGGCTCAGACTTTTGTAAACCGTTTTACTTCTGAGTATGAGAATCCTATTTACTCAATGTCCACCCTGCGTTCTCTGATAGCTCCTTTTGCTATTTCACCTGCTGTTTCGTGGCTTGAGAATCCGTGCACTCGGAATCCAGTGCAGCTTTCCTGCATTGGTTCTTCCCAAATCATTGAGTGGTCTTCAGCAATTTAAGGCTCCCCTGGTTTTAATTATTAATTGTGGATTCCATTAACAATGGAAGCGTTGTAAAGTCTAAGATTGACGTCTTAGAAGGAATAGACTGGGAATACTTCAGTATTATTCACGAGTTTGACCAGAGTAAGGTATTTGGAATTAAAATTTTTTTTTTAAATTCGCGGTTTACAAACGCACTTCCATGCCGTTATGGGTCATCTTAATTCAAGTAAACCGGTAATCCTTGCTCTATGTGAAACGCAAATTAGTGGTCACAATTTTAAATTCGGTATTAACGGCTACTCACTCATTTCACACTTCGTTCCCAAAAGAGGCATCGCTATCTACATAAAAAAGACATTGCTTTTTACACTCTTGTGAAATATAAATCTTCTAGCCCAACTTTCAATTACGTTTGGGTCAAAATCCATGTTGAAAAGCATATTATACATTTCTGTTTTCTATGCAGATCAGCCAATTCAAGTGAACGGGAAACTGTTATGGAAATTGCAAACCTTTCAAAGCAGATCAATGAAATTCTCTATTTTTATCCCGTTCTGGATTTTAATGTTCATAAAAAAGTCTGCCTTCACTTTTCCAGTAGCTCTTCTCCGAGTCAAAACTCGATTGGGAAACAAGATGAATTATTTTCCACTCTATTTCACCTTTCTCAACTTGTTAAAAATCGCAGTGTATGTTTCTAACCACACGCCCTGAAAAGTATGTGGTTTCAGTTGGTTGCCCCTATTTGGTCAATGCCAGCTTTCAGGCAGGCTCGGTGTCCAACCAAAGGTCCTTTCCCAAAAAATTGGTATGGCGTTACTAACCATGCTAATAGGGTAGGTCTTAAAAATTTTTTCAAAACCTTTGATTGAACACTGTGCTTCCGCGGTAGGAATGTTGACTTTGCTGTAAATGCTATTAGTGAAACTATTCTACTTGGAATGAGATTATTTATACCTCACTCCATGAAATCTATTAAGCGGAAACCCAAAACTTGGTTTAATCGTTTTTGCAAAGAAGCCATTCTAAAAAAAAGAGGAAACCTTAAAAAAGTACCAGGACAGTGGTTTGGAGGCTCACATGGCTAACTATATAGTGGTTCGGAACAGATGCAAGATGGTTAGCAAAAAGCTAAAATTCTTGTTCAACAAAAGGTTGAAATGAAAACTAATACACATGCCCAAGAATAGCAAATCCTTTTGGACTTTTGCAAACAATTTAAAAGAAGACAATAGCGGGTTTTCTTTTCCTTCATTTGTTGATAAAAACAACCACATCGTATCAGATTCAAAAAACAAAGCTAATTTGTTTGGCAAACAGATGGCTTCTAACTCGTCGCTGCCTCAGTCAACTTAAAAACCCCCATATATTCCAGAAGTTGGCTGCTCCTTTGGTAAAACCTCTGCGCAACCTTTTCCTTCTTTTTTTTACTTCGGGTATTCATCCTACCCAATTGAAGGTTGCACATGTTTTTCCAATTCCTAAAAAAGGCGATAAAAGCGATCCCTCTAATTACCGACCTATTGCTATTACTTCGGTCCTCTCCAAAGTAATTGAAAAGGTTATAAATTGACGACATTGCAGCAAAAAAGATGCATCTCCACTTTTGACCGTTTTTATGTTTATATATGCATTAGACGTAAAAAAAAATTCTCTTTCAAATGGTACTATTGACGTTTTAATATGCGAATAATTGGGAAAATTATTAAACATTTTTCATTTGCATCCATTAAACTATGGTGCAAAACGGATGCATCTAATGGAGCTGCATCCATTTTGCACCAATGAATATGCATATTTTTTATGTATATCAGTATATATTTTTTATATGAATGTACATATTCTTTGAGTAACAATAATAACAAAATATTCCGTTTATTTGCCGAACGTGAACGATCTTGTTTATATGGGCGTTAACTTACAAGTGTTTTTCTATGTATTGTAAGTACGTACATTATTGTATTTGAAATAATTTTAAATTATTTCAGTTTGTAAACAAGTTCTAAATAGGAAAACATTAAACGCTGTTTCTTCTATAAAATATTTATTTTATTTTTATATATTTGAATACGTTGTACGATTTCCACTATAAATTTAACGCTAATTTAAGAGCAAGTAGGTATATAATAATATTCTTTATACTATATTGTTTTCTTAAGCTAGAACCGAATTATTAACGGCTTAATGAATTTAACGATTTAGAAACTGATTGATCTAACTTAAGCAATGAACAAGGAAAAAAATTTATATTCTGTTTTTTTGTACATAATTTGTGTTTTTATAGGTTTTTGTTTGCAAAAATGAGTGAAACAGATTCAAATATTTGTGATTTCAGTGATGGCTCGGCGGAACTATACCAACCATCTGATTCGAACTGCAGTTCTGAATAAAATGATCACAGTATCCCAGGTCCATCAAACCGACGGCAAACTAGAAAAAGGGTTAATATGTCTAATTGGAAGCGCAATATTATAAAAAAGTCTATTGCTTCAGGGACCAAATATATTAATTGGCGTGGTAAAGAAATAGAAGAAAGAAAAACTGGACCAGATTGTTTTTGCAAGTATAAATGTTTTCAAAAAGTAAATGAAAACTATAGAAAAACAATATTGGACAAATTTAATAAAATTGGAGACGCAAACATGCAAAATATATACTTAGGGGGTTTGATTAGAACTGAACATGTTAAAAGATCACGGAAAACAACTGGTACGGGAAAAGTCGCACTGTTTTTCACCAATATAATGTTAAAATAGGTAGAAAAAAATTCAGAGTTTGTAGACGTGGTTTCGCATCTATACATGGAATATCGCAAAAACGTGTTGATAATATATCGAAAACATTACGTGAAGATAATATTTCTGCTTTACCTTCTAAGAGAGGAAAACATGATAACCGCCCCAATCGCATTCCAAATGACATAATAGAAAAAGTAGATTTACATATTCGAAGCTTTCGACGTCGTGAATCACATTACAGCAGAAATAGAAGCCAACGATTTTATTTATCTGCCGATTTAAATTTAAAGAGAATGCACGAACTTTATTTACAACAGACCGAGCCTGAAAGTGTTAGTAATCCTGAGTACAAGCCTAAAGTCTCACGCGATTTTTACTTTAGGTATTTTAAGCAAAATTTCAATTACCGATTTAGATCTCCTCGTTCAGACACATGTAAAAAGTGCGATATTTTAAATAATAAGCTAAAAGACACCACTATTGATACAGATGAAAAAAAAGAACTGGAAATTCAGATGACTATTCACCAGAGTAAAGCAGCGTCTTTTTTCACCAAACTGAAAGAGAAAACTATTGCGTGCAAAGATAATGATGAAGTTGAAGTTCTAACCTTCGACTATCAACAAAATCTTCCTTTGCCAAAAATACCATGTGGGGAAGCATTTTACAAAAGACAACTCTGGACGTACAATTTCTGCGTTCATTCAGGGAAAACTGGCAAAGCCCATTTTTACATATATGATGAAACTACAGCACGAAAATCACCAAATGAGGTTGTTTCATTCTTATATCATTATATTAATAATGTGCTGCCGAAAACAGTAAAGACGCTGTATTTATTCTCAGACAACGCAGGAGCGCAAAATAAAAACTCTACTATGGTTGCAGTTTTTGTATATTCTTGTGAGAAACACTACTATTCAAAAGATAATACATAGATTCCCTGAACCAGGGCATAGTTTTCTTCCATGCGATCGCTGCTTTGGTGTAATAGAAAAATTTTTAAAAAAAAAAGATTACGTTTTTACTCCTGAAGAATATTCTGAATACATTCAACAAGCATCTAAAAATTTTAGAACTTTCATGATTAACCAAAATATGATTTTTAACTTTAGAGATCATTACGAAATCCATTTCAAGAAGGTGCTTATAAATGGAGATAGAAAAAGATTCAAGATATCTCAATATCGTATATTTGAATACAACAAAGATAATCTTACCGCCATTGCTGTTAGTATATCGACTAATATACCAATTTTTGACTATTTTTCCATATTGAGAGACAACGAGGCTAACATTTCAGTTAAGCCACAATGTCATATATATAAATATCCGTTACATATAAAAAAGGCAAAATATAAAGACGTTATGCAACTAGCCAATAACTATGTTCCTCCGAATAAAATGGACTTTTACCAAGCGCTTAAAAGCGAGCTGACTGGGCCAGATATTTCGTACGAGGCCTCAGCTACTGATGACGATGATCAAGCTGATGAATAATCTGTTTTTGGTTTATTAATATTATGAAAAATATTATTAATTTTTGGTTTAATATTTATTTTTAGTAAGAAAGTTTCTAAAGTTCATCAATAATGTTCCTATTAGTTTCGAAATGAATAATATTTTATTTAATTTTTGTTTTGTATAAGTTTCTAAATGAATATATTTTATTTAATTGTTATTTTTTTTTAATAAATATTATCAGATGTGAAATCAATTTATATCTTTTTCGTTAATTAATTGCAAAAGGAATTGATTTTTTCAAATGTTGGTGCAAAAAAGGTGCAGCTCCAGTTTTCAAATTGCCACAAAAGACGTATTTAAAAAGCTAAAAACACAAAACTACACAGATAATGTGTGCATATATACAGCCTTTCAATTTGTGATTTTCATTTTCCTCTTGGTACTACTGCACCTTTTATAACTAGTTTTTTTTAATTTCCCACAATTTGTTAAAAATGGAGCTGCATCTCTTTTGTTGCAATGTCTTCAATTATAAGCTTTTGAAATATCTAGATCGTAAAGGTTTGCTTCATGATCGACAATATGGGTTCAGAGCCCGTCGTTCAACTGGTGAACTCATAACCTACCTGTTCGAAAAGCTTAATATCAGTCTTCACCATTCTGGCGAGTCTGATGTTGTGGCTTTGGATATTTCTAAAGCTTTCGATCGAGTTTGGCATGATGCTTTATTAGCAAAATGCAGGACTTTAGTTCTAGGTAGGTTTTTTGTTAAACAGATTGGAGATTTCCTTTCGATTCGTGTTCTTGTCGATGGATATTCATCCAAAGATTTTAAAATAAATGTTGATGTCGCTCAGGGGTCTGTTTTATCCCCCAGTCTTTTTCTAATATTTATAAATGACCAACTATCAAAAAGCTCATGAATTTCATAGCCGCTGAAACATTAATCATCAGATTAATTCAACAGCAAAAAATTGCACAATAAGTGAATTAAACAAATATTTAACTAAAATCCAAAAATGGGGTGTTCAACACCATAAAAACCCAATGCTGTCTAGTCTTGCGAAAATAGCTACAACTATTCCGAATCTTTCTTTTCTTGGGGTTGAGCTAAACCAATACTTGACTTGGTCAAATCATATTTTTGGAGTAGCTAAGGACGCTGCTGAATATTTGGATTTCTTGTATGCAGCAAAACTTACTTCTCAACTTCTGGTCTCCTAAACATCTATAATACTTATATTAGGCCGAAAATGGCGTATAATGCCCTTATTTGGACTGGTGCTTCCATTACGGCGCTGAGATATCTCGATAAAGTAAAATATAGAGTTATTCGTCTTATATATGATCCCAGTGTAGGGGGTGATCTATGAAGTGTCTCTTTTGGGTAGCTCTATGGAATCAATGGGTGTAGTATGCGATTATAGCTGCCGGGTATCCAGTTACGTTGGCCTAGCCTCTACCACACCAAATCAAATCTCACCTTCACGTTGGTCCCCCTGTGACGCCGGGCAATCCTATAGGAAGATGTGGTACCCAACCAGGGTGGAGTAAGTAGGATAGGCAAACCAACGAGATTTTGACCGGTCGAGTATTATGTATTCAAAACATAGGCTTTTTCTGGTCGAGTTTGGTCAATGAGTTCGGATTCTAGAAGTTTTTGATCGATTTGAGGCCGAACGAGTATAATTTCGAAGCCAAAGAATGTATTTCCTATTTCCTATGTGTATGTATTTCCTACCCCGAAATTCAGACTTAATTGTAGTGGTTCAGCTATGTTTGTTTGTTAATTTTTGTACCCTACACCTATAGAATAGGTAAAGGGGTATATTAACTTTGGTATGGTGTTTGTAACCACCTAAAGGAAGCGAGCTAGATATGGAAAAGTATATATATTTGTGATCAGCTTGACCGCCTTAGTCGATATAGCCATGTCCGACCGTCCGTCCGTCCGTCCGTAGGCACGATAAATCAAAAAATAATGGAGCTATCTAGGTTACTAGTAATGAAAATACCATGCGAATTGGTTCTGGTCGAGTTTAATTTCAAAGCCAAAGAATATATTTCCTATGTCCTATGTGTCTCCGAAATCTAGACTAAATTTTAGTATTTCAGCTATGTTCAAAGGTACTTGCTGCATTTAAGTAAAATTTATTTGAATATTTATATGAATATTTGAATGAATTATATGAAAAGTTCAAAATTTGTAATTGTATTTTAGAAGTACATTTATTGCATATTTTGCGTTTATAAGCTTTTCTATTAGGTATATAAACTAACCATTTAAAATAATTGCAATTTTTAAAAATTTGGATCATTAAATATATTATGCTTTGATTATCTTTTTATCACAAAATTTAATAATTAGAATTTTTTCATTTTGTAATTGAATTGGAATAAATATATTTTCATTTATTTCAAGTTTGTTTCTTTTTTAATATTTTTAAATAGATAAATTAGTAAGATTTTGTAATATTTTTTAATAGATAGTGTAATTAGAAAATGTTTTTAGTATTATAAAGTTAATTTGGTTAGCTATGTCTTACGATCAAATTAATAACAGCTTTTATGGTGTTAAAATGACTTATGGATATGTCCTACACCTAGTAGGGTCTTTCTAAGTCGGTTGCACCGACTGACTGTTTCTTTACTTGTTTAAATAGATAAATTAGTAAGAATTTGTAATATTTTTTAAGAGATAGTGTAATTAGAAAATGTTTTTAATATTATAAGGTTAATTTGGTTAGCTATGTCTTACGATCAAATTAATAACAGCTTTTATGGTGTTAAAATGACTTATAGATATGTCATTAAATTTGAACCAAATAGGTGTAGGGTACTTCTAAGTCGGTTGCACCGATTGACTGTTTCTTTACTTGTTTTGTTTTCTTTTTTTTTCTTTTTTATACCGTACACCTACAGAATAGGTAAAAGAGTATATTACTTTGGTATGGTGTTTGTAACCGCCTAAAGGAAGCGAGCTAGATATGGAAAAGTATATATATTTGTGATCAGCGTGACCTCCTGAGTCGATATAGCCATGTCCGTCTGTCCGTCCGTCCGTAGGCACGATAACTCAAAAAATAATGGAGGTATCTTGATGAAATGTTAACTGTAGGTTACTGGGACTGAAAGTACGGCGGGGATTGCATATGGGCCAAATCGGCCCATGGGTTCGCATTCTGGACCTTTTAATCGATTTAAGGACTAACGAACATAATATAAACAAGTAAAGAAACATTCAGTCGGTGCAACCGACTTAGAAATACCCTAGACCTATTTGGTTCAAATTTAATGGGAAGTTCATAAGTCATTTTAAAACCATAAAAGATTTTATTAGTTTGTTCTTAAGACATGGCTAACCAAATTAGTTATATAGTACTAAAAAACATTTTCTAATTACTTTATCTATTCAAAAATATTCCAAATTCTTACTAATTTGTCTATTTAAAAATATTAAAAAACAGAAAAACTTGAAATAATGAAAATATATTTATTCCGATTCAATTACAGAAGTTAAAAAATTTGAATTATTAAGTTTTGTGAGAAAAAGCTAATCAAAGCATAATATATTTAATAATTCAAATTTTTCAAATCGATCAAAAGCTTCTATAATCCAAAACTCATTAACCAAACTCGACCAGAACCAATTCTCATGATACTTTCCATACTACTAACATACAGTTTAAATTTCTTCAAAATAGCGGCATCATTTTTTGAGTTATGCTATTTTTAAGATATATGTTTGTTAGCCCTTGAACTTTTCAAAGGTTCCAGAACCCGAAACCATGGTATTATTTCGCCCATATGCAGTCCGCGCTGTATTTTAAATACTAGTGAACCCTTGTACACAATTGGAAAGTTCTATCTTAATTTTAAGTTACTATTTTAAATAATTTCGATTATGAGCTTTTAAACCTTAGTAAATCTAAGAGGAGTACTGAACCACCACTGATCCCAGTTTAGGGGGCCACACAAATAGTAAAGAACATCCTTGTGCCAAATTTGAAGCTTCTACATTTGTTTCAAGTTGCTATCTTTATTAATTTTATAGATATGCTTTAAGGTCTTCGGAAATGTGTGGCTGGTCACCGACCCACTACTCCAAAAATCAAGTACAAAAATCAAGAACACTAAAGAAATAGGAATGGACATCTTGATACCAAATTTGGAGGTTCTATCTTCATTGGTTTCGGAATTATGCTCGTTTGGCCTCAAATCGATCAAAAGCTTCTAGAACACGAACTCTTCCAAAAGTTCTAGGTTCCGAACCCATGGTCCAATCCCGAACTTACGCAATCCCCGAAGTAGTTTCATTACTAGTATCCTGCAGCACAAATTTGATGAAGAAAGCGTCATTAGTTGTTTAGTTATCGTGATTTTTTTACTATTGAAAGTATGACGGGGACTGCATATGGGTTTAATCGTACCATATATTCGGGTTCTGGAACCCTTGAAAAGTTCAAGGGCTAACAAACATATATCTTAAAAACACCATAACTCAAAAAATAATGCCGCTATTTTGATGAAATTTAAACTCTAGGTTACAACTAATGAAAGTACCATGGGAATTGGTTCTGGTCGAGTTTGGTCAATGAGTTCGGATTCTAGAAGCTTTTTATCTTATTGAGGCTGGAGAAGTATAATTGCGAAGCCAAAGATTATATTTCCTATTTCCTTTGTGTCTCCGAAATTTAGACTTAATTGTAGTAGTTCAGCTATGTTCAAAGGTACTTGCTGCATTTATGTGAAATTTATTTTTATATTTAAATTAATTATATGAAAAAGTCTAAATTTGTAATTGTATTTTAGAAATACATTTATTCCATATTTTGCGTTTGTAAGCTTTTCTATTAGGTATATAAACTAACCATTTAAAATAATTGCAATTTTGAAAAATTTGGATTATTAAATATATTATGCTTTGATCAGCTTTTTATCACAAAATTTAATAATTAGAATTTTTTCATTTTGTAATTGAATTGGAATAATTATATTTTCATTTATTTCAAGTTTTTTTGTTTTGTAATATTTTTAAATAGATTAAGGTAGTTTTAAATATGCGAATTTTAGTTAACGAGAAAAAACTAATTCTTGGTAAAGAAGATGTGTAGTGTACCTTTACATTACGAATGAAAGAAAACAAAAGGTCAATGATCATGGTGTAATTTGTAGTAACATTACCTGTTTTATGACTATAGTTGAATCTTTGTATTTTTTAAGAATGCTATATAATAAAATCGAAGAAAATGATAATAAAGGAATTGAAAGTTTTAAATGATACAGCAAATATATACTTACTATGTATCTTTATAGTATAGTATATATCTATAATCTATAATTTCACTATATAATATAAGGAATGACAATTGTAACTCCTATCTAAAGTTAATTGTTTTGGTACCTATATAGTAAATATAAAAATAAAAACAAGTAAAGAAACAGTCAGTCGGTGCAACCGACTTAGAAATACCCTGCACCTATTTGGCTCAAATTTAATGGAAAGTTACTAAATCATTTTAACACCATAAAAGCTGTTATTAATTTGATCGGAAGACATAGCTAACCAAATTAACTTCATAATACTAAAAACATTTTTTAATTACACTATCTATTAAAAAATATTACAAAATCTTACTAATTTATCTATTTAAAAATATTAAAAAACAAACAAACTTGAAATAAATGAAAATATATTTATTCCAATTCAATTACAAAATGAAAAAATTCTAATTATTAAATTTTGTGATAAAAAGATAATCAAAGCATAATATATTTAATAATCCAGATTATTAAAAATTGCAATTATTTTAAATGGTTAGTTTATATACCTAATAGAAAAATTTATAAACGCAAAATATGCAATAAATGTATTTCTAAAATACAATTACAAATGTAGACTTTTCATATAATTCATTTAAATATTAAAATAAATTTTACATAAATACAGCAAATACCTTTGAACATAGCTGAACCACTACAATTAAGTCTAGATTTCGGAGACACATAGGACATAGGAAATATATTCTTTGGCTTTGAAATTAAACTCGACCACAACCAATTCCCATGGTACTTTCATTACTAGTAACCTAGAGTTTAAATTTCATCAAAATACCGGCATTATTTTTTGAGTTATGGTGTTTTTAAGATATATGTTTGTTAGTCCTTGAACTTGTCAAGGGTTCCAGAACCCGAAACTATGGTACGATTTCGCCCATTAGCTGTCCCGTCATACTTTCAATACTAGTTAACCCTTGTATACAATTGGAACGCTCTATCTTAATTTTAAGTTACCAGTTTTATTAATTTCGATGATAAGCTTTTACACATTGGGGGGTTCTAAGAGAGGTCCTGAACCACCACTCCAATTGATCCCAAATTAGGGGGGCACGGAAGAAATAGTAAAGAACACCCTGCACCAAATTTGAAGCTTCTACATTTGTTTCAAGTTACTATTTTTATTAATTTCGAAAATATGCTTTAAGGTCCTCGGAACTGAGTGGTTGGTCCCCGACCCACTTGTCCAATGAGGCCCAAATTTCAAAGACACTTACGAAATAGGAAGGGACAGCCTGATACCAAATTTGGGGGTTATATCTTCATTGGTTTCGGAATTACGCTAGTCTAGCCTAAATTCGATCAAAAAGTTCTCAGTTCCGAACCCATTGTCCAATCCTCACCGTACGTAATCACCGCCGTAGTTTCATTACCAATAACCTACAGCACAAATTTCATGAAGATAGGGTCATTAGTTGTTGAGTTATCGTAATTTTTAATATATGTTCGTTATCCCTGACACCGACTAAAAGGTCCATAATCCGAACCCATGAGCGGATTTCCCCCTTATACAGCCCGGGCTGTACTTATAGTACTAGTTAACCCTTGTACACAATTCGAACGGTCTATCTTAATTTTAAGTAACTATTTTTAGTAATTTCGATTATAAGCTTTTAAAACTTGGGAGGTCTGAGAGGGGTACTGAACCACCTCTCCAATTGATCCCAAATTAGGGGAACATGCAAGAGATAGTAAAGAACACCCTTGTGGCAAATTGGAAGCTTCTACGTTTTTTCAAGTTGTTATCTTTATTAATTTTAAAGATATGCTTTAAGGTCTTCGGAAATGTGTGGCAGGTCCCCGACCCAGTACTCCAATGGGACCCAAATTCCCAAGATACTTAGGAAATAGGAAGGGACACCCTGTTACCAAATTTGGAGGTTCTATCTTCATTGGTTTCGGAATTATGCTCGTTTGGCCTAAATTCGATCAAAAAGTTCTAGGTTCCGAACGCATGGTCCAATCCCGAACTTACGCAATCACCGAAGTAGTTTCATTACTAGTAACCTACAGCACAAATTTGATGAAGATAACGTTATTAGTTGTTGAGTTATCGTAATTTTTTATAAAAGTTCGTTAGCCCTTCGATCGATTAAAAGGTCCAGAATCCGAACCCATGGGCCGATTTCGCCCATATGCAATCCCCGCCGTACTTTCAGTCCTAGTAAACTAAAGTTAAAATTTCATCAAGATAGCTCCATTATTTTTTGAGTTATCGTGCCTTCGGACGGACGGACGGACGGACGGACATGGCTATATTGACTCAGGCGGTCACGCTGATCACAAATATATACTTTTCCATATCTAGCTCGCTTCCTTTAGGTGGTTACAAACACCATACCAAAGTTAATATACCTCTTTACCTATTCTATAGGTGTAGGGTATAATAAAACAGATGAGATAATATGTTTAAATTATTTTTATTTAACTGAAAAAGCTTTAACAATTTTGCGATGATCAGATGTTAAAATTCTAGAAATAATGATACCAACATTTTCAATGTGTCTTTGAAATCTACTTCTATCACGTGCGTATTGTTGCCAATGACCTTTGCGAGCAGCTCCGTAGGCATAGTTCTATACATATGGTATTGAAATAATAAAAACCACAGATTTTATACAAAAAATTAAAATAAATGTTTTATTATATATATATTTAAAATCATTAACTAAAAGTTAGAGAATTGAAATTATTAACACTTAATTCCAAATTTGTTTAACAATATATAATTCTTTAATAATTATCCAAAAGTTTAAAAAAAAACACAAACCAATATAAAAGAAATTATTTTATAATTCACCAAAACAATATTAAAAAGTTTAATTTAATAATTTATAAAAATGTTTAAAAAGTTTAATTTAATATTTAGTAATAATTTATAAAAATGGTCCAAAGTTTAATTTAATAAAACTTTTAATCTAAAACAATATTCAATTAATAATCGATTCCGAATAAAAATGTCCACGTCCACATTTTAATCTACTTCTTACTTCGGCTCTACTTCGAACAAGACTGCTCTTTAAAACAAATTTATATCATATGAAAAATAAATAACGGAATCTATTTACTATTTTACTTGCTATTAAATTATCCAAAAAAAATGCATTAAAAAACAAAAACAAATAAATAGGAAAAGAATGCAAATATACTAGTCAAATGAAATATAGTTGGTATGAAATTTAATTAATTCCCAATTCGGCCTTTCCTGATTATTCATCAGTCCATGATGAAATTTCCAAATAATTTTCATTTTCAATGGGATGTTCTTCTTCTTCCATATCGAATAAATTATCATCATCATCATTTTCTGCCCAACATTTGATTTTATCCGCAATAATTTCTGTAATGTTCGGACCTTCAAGATTTCTTTCTTTTCGACTTTGTATCGGTCGAATGATTTGATTGCTGTGATCCTATAGGGACCCAAAAATTTAGGACAATTTTTAGCCAAATTGAATTCTTTCAATTGCAACTAAATCCCCGATTTTATACTGCTTTGATTTCTTTCTTTTTTTATTAAAATTTTTCGTATTTTCAGCTTGAATTTCCATTATGCCCTTTTTTGCTTGCTCACGCATTTCGTCTCTGTTGTCATTAAAATTCAATTATTTTAATATCCTTTTTGGTATACATTTCTATTCCTACTAGCAGATGAAAAGGTGTAGTTTAAATTGCTCTTTGGAATGTTGAGTTTAAAATTTGTTGCACCGGTTTAACATACTGGAACTATTTTTCAGGATTTTGAAGAGACAGTTTTATCAACACGCTTATAACAGTAGAATGGAGACGTTCAACCTGACCATTGCCTCTTGGTACGCCCACTGTAGTATATAATAAATGAACCCCATGCTCTTCACAATAATGTTTGAAATTATTTGAAATGAATGCTCCACCGTGATCAGCTATAAGTCTTTTGGGGTAGCCAAAAGTTTCCG
Organism: Dolichopus griseipennis; assembly: GCA_963082915.1. NCBI lineage: Eukaryota > Metazoa > Arthropoda > Insecta > Diptera > Dolichopodidae > Dolichopus > Dolichopus griseipennis. Next base: position 132,270,337 of record OY720441.1, read on the forward strand.
CAATATTCTCGATTTTTTGTATGACCTCTTCAGTGTTAAGAGTTTTGGTAGGAAACAACCAACAGAACTTTGTAAAACCATCTATGATTGCGAAAATGTATCTATAGTTTTTTTTTGTTGTCTGCATTGGACCCAGATAATCGACGTGAAATGTGTGTAACAGCTGGTCGCTCTTAGGAATTGGATGTAAGAAACCCTCAGCTTTTCCAGTTTTCCTTCCTGCTAAAATGCACTTAACACAACCTCGAGTATAAATTTCAATTCGTTTTTGAAGATTCTGGATAAAAAATTCTTTTTCTAAAATTTCTTTGGTTTTTTTGACTTGAAAATGACCTTTATCATGAGCTTGTCTAATAAAATTAACAATCATTGAATCTGGAACAACAAAAAGTAATTTATTATTTTTATTTTTACACAAAATACTATTGTGAATAATATAGTCCTCATAAGAATTATTCTTTAAAATCTCAATTATAGCATGGAGACGATCATCTTTATTTTGGGCCGCTCTTAATCTTGTCAAAAAGTAGTTATCATTTGTAATTGCACACATACTTCTTGGATTACGGCTAAGCGCATAAACATTCTTCATGTGATTTAACGCCCTGTGTTCAACGGTGTAATCGAATTCTTCTAGAAGAAGTACCCATCTATTTATTTTGTTTATTTATTTATTTATTTATTTATTTATTATACTGCTTAACACAAACAGTTTACAAGAATTCATACAAATAACAATTAAAATTATACAATTAAAATCAATATAAAAAATTATATATTTGACTAATTATAAATATGTTCAAACTAAAATTAAAATTAAAAGTTAAAAATTATAAACTTTACATTACTACAAGAAAAACAAAACAAAAATAATCCTAATAATAGCGATTGTATAATTTTTGTTTTTGGGAGTGTTTTGAAAGTGTAAAGTCAATATAATGTTTATGTTTATTACCTATAATAAGCATTCTATTAATAGGTTCGAATTTGCCATAGTTAGTCCTATGATTATTAGTTTTAAATAAATTGCAAGAGCGAAGGCGTTCAAGATTTCTAATAATAATTTTACTAGAAATTAAATTAGATTTAACGTTACCCTTGACAATTTCTGTAATAAAAATGACATCAGAAACTTCACGTCGAAAATTTAAAGTACACAAATCAATTAATTTTAGCCTTTGTTCATATGGTGGTAAAATAATGGGATTCGACCATGGCAAATGGCGTAAGGCAAATCTAAGAAAATTTTTTTGTATTGCCTCAATCCTATCAATGTGTACCATATAAAACGGAGACCAAACTTGACTAGCATATTCCAAGTTTGGTCTTACAAGACAAGTGTACAACGATTTAAGTACATAAGGATCTGAAAATTCCTTTGCAGAACGTTTAACAAATCCCAATAGTGAATTAGCTTTATTTATAATATTATTATAATGGATTTTAAAGCTAAGTTGGGAATCGAAGTACACCCCTAAGTCCTTTATTGAGGTAACTTTACGTAAACTAATACCATCTAAGTTATAATTGAAACAAATAGGACTAGATCGGCGTCTATAAGATATCAGTGCGCATTTATTTACATTAAGTAGTAAACAGTTATTAACGCACCAATTGTTAAAATTTTGAAGATCATTCTGCATAAGGATGGCGTCATTATAAGATGTAATCTTTTTAAAAAGTTTCATATCATCAGCGTAAACTTGAAGCTCGCAATTAGAAATTAAAGAAGAAACATCATTTACAGATAAGATAAAAAGTAGAGGGCCAAGGTGACTACCTTGTGGAACTCCCGAATTTGCCACGAAAGGTTCTGAAATCACATTTTTAAATATAACACTATAGGAGCGATCACATAAATAAGAATGTATCCACTTAAGGAAAAATAGTGGAAAACCATATTTTTCAAGTTTTAGTAAAATAATATTATGTGGCAATAGATCAAATGCTTTACTAAAATCAGTATAGACAACATCTGTTTGAAATCCTTCTTCCATGTTATTAAGAAGAAGAGATGTGGTTTCAACTAGATTAGTCACCGTAGATTTTTGTTTTACAAAGCCATGTTGGTTATCTATTAAAAGATTCCTACAATGATTATAAATTGAATACGTTATAATTAATTCAAATAATTTAGGAATTGAAGATAATTTAGCTATTGGGCGATAGTTAGTGATTTCATTTTTAGCATTCTTTTTGTGAATTGGACTGATATAAGAAATTTTCCAAATAGGAGGAAAATATCCAGAATTTAATGAATTTTTAAAGAGTAATGTTAGAGGCGTAGTGAGAATGTTAGAACACTTGCTCAAAATTATTTCTGGTATACCATCTGGTCCAGGAAAAGTATTATCACCCAGTTTATTTAGATAGCTGGAAACTATTTGTTCATTAATACTAATGTCAGTAAGAGAAGTTTTTTGATATGTATTCATATAGGAGAAATAATTTTCATTTGGCGTAAAAGAAGAATCACTATATGAAGTGCTAAAAAACTCACGAAAATATTTTGAAATAGTTGAAGGATCATTACTAGAAAGAGAATTGAAATTCATAAATGTTGGGTAATCATCACATTTACGTTTAGAGTTTAAGAATTTCCAAAATTTTTTCGGATCAGACTTTAATTTAGTTGCCATTAAGTTAATGTAACTATTATAAAGTATTTCAGAAGAAGTTTTAAAATTCTCAAACAATATGACAAAATTATTAAATTCATTAATATCTTTTGTTTTTAGATATTTACGCCAGGCTTTGTTTTTCTTATTTCTGAGAGATCTAAGCTCCTTTGTGAACCATGGTGGGCCAGAGTTAGAACATCTGTTTTTTGAAATAGGAACAAATTGTGTAAAACCTTCGAACATTATTTCATAAAACCTAATTGTCATTTGATTAAGGTCTATATTATTAAATATAGACGTGAAGTCATAGGTGTTTAAGAAATTTACTAGTCCGAGAAAGTTGGTTTTATTGAAATTAAACCTATAAGAATCTGCTGCTTCATGATTTATGGAATTAGTCAAACAATAAGTAAAATTTATTGAAGGGTGATAGGGGTCCAACGCAACAAGCGGTAACACCGATTCACAGAAAATAATATTATTCCAATCAGAAGTAAATATTAGATCCAATTGTTTATCTTTAAAATTGCGGCAGTGGGAAACCTGTTGTAAATCGTTGGTATTTAAACCATCAATAAATTGAGAATCAGGTTCATTCACTGAAGAATCAGCAATCAAAAAAGATTCTTCGTCATGATTGATCCAAGTTATATTAGGGAGATTAAAATCTCCACATAAAATTAACTCATCATTAGGACCAGAATTACAGCAAATCGAATCTATTACATTTAAAAGAGTAATATAAATATTTAAATTCGAAGAAGGTGGAATGTATGTGTTAACAATATTAACACTTTTATTGGAAAATTTTATGTTCACACCAATTATTTCAAGACAGTCCGCGTCAGAAATAGGAATTTCATTTGCATTAAATGAGTTTTTTACGGCTATCAATACTCCTCTTTAGGAATGTAACTATTAGATACATTAAGTTCAGAGTATCTGTCTTTTCTAAAAACTGAGTATGAGCTATCAAAAAGCTCAAGATTGTTAATAGAAGAATTTAGCCTAAGAAGTTTCAGTTAAAGCAAATACGTCAAAATTTAAATTTATTGAATTAAGTAGGACTCGTCTAGTTTTTGTTCTAAGACCTCTGACATTTTGATAATATAATGATAAATTTATCAAATTTGAAGGATCAATCAAAGATGTAGAGGTCTTATTTAAATATTATTTAATATGAAAATATTTATTATGGTTATCATTTGAAACCTGCAAGTGATTGTAATAATTACTACTACAATGGTTACGGTATGCCTTTAAGTCGTCAGAAACATCTTTGGAAGATATACCTTTAATTTCGTGAAATTTAATATATAATTTATAGAGTTCTTTATAATCGGTCGGTAAACCTTCGTTATCAATTAAGACCTTTACACTTATTCTAGTCTTACCTTCCAATACCTTATTATAATTATCGTCAAACGAATACGACAAATACAATCTGACCATGTTATAAACTTTATCATCTCTTAGCCTGGAAAGAGCTATTGTATAGTCCTTGTTGGCAAGAGATTGTTGTGTCATTCTAGTTATTGGTGGTAAAAGTGGGTTAATAATTGAAGGCTGAAGAGTTTCACCTTGCACAAATTTTACGAATTTAGAAGTAGAAGTAGGGTTTGGAGAAGTCAACGAAGAAGGAGGAGGTTCAATAACTGTAGTAGAGTTAGCATTGACAATTTCAGGCTCTTTAGTTACTGATGAAGTATTTAAAGTGTTTGTATTGTTATTATTGTTCTGAAAAGTATTGTGGTTATGACAAAAGTTGTTCTGATTTATGTTTGAAGTACCTTTATTAGTATTTAATTTAGTGTTTATGAAATTATTTGAATCTGTTGAGTTAGAATTAGTTGAATTGTTAGCAGTTGCGCTATTATTAGGATGTACAGTTATATTATTAACGTTAATGCTAGTATTAGTATTTCTATTGTCAGAGTTAATATTACTATTTTCAGAACTCTTATTATTATTATTATTACTATTATTATTATTATTATTATTATTATTATTATTATTATTATTATTATTATTATTATTATTATTATTATTATTATTATTATTATTATTATTATTATTATTATTATTATTATTATTATTATTATTATTATTATTATTATTATTATTATTATTATTATTATTATTATTATTATTATTATTATTATTATTATTATTATTATTATTATTATTATTATTATTATTATTATTATTATTATTATTATTATTATTATTATTATTATTATTATTATTATTATTATTATTATTATTATTATTATTATTATTATTATTATTATTATTATTATTATTATTATTATTATTATTATTATTATTATTATTATTATTATTATTATTATTATTATTATTATTATTATTATTATTATTATTATTATTATTATTATTATTATTATTATTATTATTATTATTATTATTATTATTATTATTATTATTATTATTATTATTATTATTATTATTATTATTATTATTATTATTATTATTATTATTATTATTATTATTATTATTATTATTATTATTATTATTATTATTATTATTATTATTATTATTATTATTATTATTATTATTATTATTATTATTATTATTATTATTATTATTATTATTATTATTATTATTATTATTATTATTATTATTATTATTATTATTATTATTATTATTATTATTATTATTATTATTATTATTATTATTATTATTATTATTATTATTATTATTATTATTATTATTATTATTATTATTATTATTATTATTATTATTATTATTATTATTATTATTATTATTATTATTATTATTATTATTATTATTATTATTATTATTATTATTATTATTATTATTATTATTATTATTAT